>VWZD01005370.1:246988-330011 GCA_013396695.1 Sakesphorus luctuosus
TGAATCTGCACAGTTCATGAAGTACAATGATGTGGAATTAGTGTACTGGCTTCTCTTCTGTTGTTATGCTTCCCTCATAGGATAAATCTAAGCACAACTAGTCAGTTTAGCATTGCAGAATATAGCAACACTATGCCAAATATTCAGTAGCTGTCAATGATATAAGTGCATTTTTTAAAACCATCTTTTGTATTGTGTTTTTAGATAGAATATCATAAAACATTTGCATAAGATTCATAGAGCTTAANTCACAATGATGCTTATTGGCTAGAAAGGTTTGTTTACTTAATATGGAAGGTTAATATAAGGTTAAATTTCACTGTGTAAAATGCCTTCATAATGTTTTTATTTAGCAGCTGAAGAAAATAGTATTTGAAAAGGCAAATAATAGTTTTATTTGACCTCCATGTGTTTCCTGTAGCTTGCATTATTGGGAAAATTTATCTTCATTGCATAGTCTTATTACAGTTTTCCTTTCTGCTCCTTTTATAAAGGGGACTTTTCAGAACTATTTGTAGGCCTTTGTGTATGAAAGGAGCTACATTAAGGAAGGAAGTGCAAAAATATTTGACAATAATTGCTATAAGTAGTCCATCCACTTCCACTCTGTCTTTTGTTCCCCCTCCCTATTTTTGCACGAATGAGATTCATGCTTTGTTCTTTGGTGCTTCTTTTGTCTTTATTCCCACTGCTGCCAAAATACAGTGAAAAAGCAGCGTAAAACAGCAGGGAAGAACATCAGGATACTGGTTTCTGCCTTCATTTCTCAGGCAGTAGAAAGAACAGGGCCTAGGCCTCTATTTTCTTGTCAGTAGCCTTCAACTTTGTTTGACTACAGCTGTTTTGCTTATCATTTATGGAAAAAAATTGCTTGCCTGAGTGTGAGGTGGTTTTTTCCTCCACTCAGGAGTTTTTGTAGTTGGCAAAAAAGTGAGTATAGGGGAAGTCTCATGTGAAACAGAACAAAAAGACCCCAAAAAAACCTTTGCCCACACCTTTCATTTCCTGCTTGTAACCATTTTTATAGGAATATAGCTCCGAGATGGAGAAGCAGACATCTCTGATGGAGTGGGGTGTCCAAGCAAAGGTCTTCTGCCAGTCTTGTATTGGACTCAGTTTGGTGGGGAAGGACAAAGCTGTGTGAAACTTGGACTCAACTCTCTGGAGAGCTTATCTGGAACCATTTGGGCAGCAAGAGCTGCTGGCTGTGTTGGCCTTATTTTGCAGAGTAGTTGCTTTTGTAGTTTCTTTCCCATCTAACAAGAGTAGTATGTGGGTTCCTTGCTGTTGAGGTAGGTAACTTTCTTCTGCTTGCTTAAATCTTCTGTGCTGAAGTAACTGCAGTGATGAAAACATGCTTTAAACACTCATTAATTCTATGCATAGTCTAATTTGACTATTTCTGGCTTACAGACATAGCCTACAACTCAAACCCAAGAGCAGCCTTGTCCTCCCACTTCTGTAAGAGCTCAGCATTTCAGGTTCTATTCTATGCTTCCTAATTGTGCAGATAGAACAATAACTTGATTTTTTCTTGAATTTATAATAGCAACCATAACTTGAAGTGATTTAAAGGTACTTTCAGAAGCTAGATAAGCAAAATCTCTTTTGGGTGAAATTTGAGAAGCGGGGTAAGAAGCTCAAGTTCAAAACCAGAATATAATGATCCAAAGGGATTAGGAGAGGATGGTGTGAGAGACCAGATTTGTATCTCACTAGGTTGTTTGATGGATGGGTCGAGTTAACCATCTTGTCTATGTGTTGGGGGCACTGGGGGGCCAGGCCTCCAGCATTGGTGTTCACATGGCAAGGGCTGCAGTTATCTCTCCTGTGGGAGTGGCCACGGTACCCAAAACACCTAGAGAGGCACACACAGTCTCCAGCCTGTCAGGCTTTCTGTCTCTGGACCTGCCAGCATATGACTTCTTGGCAGTAACTTACTCTCTCTCCTTCTCTCCTTCTCTCCTTCTCTCTTTCTCTCTCTCTTCCTCTCTCTCTTCCTCTCTCTCTTCCTCTCTCTCTTCTGTTCTGTCTTCCTCTCTTCCTCTCTCTTCCTCTCTTCCTCTATCTCTCTCTTCCTCTATCTCTCTCTTCCTCTATCTCTCTCTTTCTCTATCTCTTCCTCTCTTTCCCTCATCCTCTCTTCCCTTCCTTTCTTTCCTTAGTCTCTCTTTTCTCCCTTTACTCTTTTCATCCTCTTGTGGTGGTATTTCACTTAAGGTGTGGGTTAAGTGTAAAGCCTCTGTGGAATCCTCTCCTTGGCTGAATGTTCCTCCTGTAAACCCTTTTACCAAAACACCTATTTGCTTACTAAATTAAGTCAGTCTTTTAGGGCAACAGTGTGTAGCTTTTCTCTGTATGCGAATTCAAGGTGTCAAAGAACTAAGACTGCAAAATTTTTGATTGGGGAAATTATTAGAAATCTAAATAAAGGTAAAACTCCTGGTAAAGCCTCTGACTTTGGGACCAGGGCGTTAGAGGTGGGGAGGTGGAACATCACAGATAAGTTTGAAATCCCTCACCTTTGCAATTGGAAGAAATGGTGCTGTTGACTTCAGTCAGGCCAAAATTTCACCTGAATTCCAAAAGCATATGTTAAAAGTCTAGAACTCCCTGAATAATGGATCTCTAGAGGTGTGTGGTTATAGGGTGGAAAGGCAAAACCAGCTGAAAAATTCTCATTAATCTGTTACTTTGGGTCCTATTTATGGAAAACAAGGGAAGAATCTATGCACCTTTGCCGTTCACTTTTGCTTTGCTCACATGGCAAGAGCAAACCTGCTCCAAACTGCTCAACAGTGGCCACATGAGAGTGTAAAATTGCTTGAAACAAATTTTTGCCTTGCTTCTGTAGGTCAGGATGATTTCTCAAGGATCAGTCCTGGTCCTCTCAACTTCCTGGTGTTTAAGTCTCTGCTGCTGTGAGTTTTATCCGGCTACAGAGTAAATGCAAAAGGAGCATTTAATAAAGTGTGCTGATAGCATTTTGTAACCTCTCTGCACTCCCTCGCATAGGTTTAACTGTCGAGATGGAAAGATAACAAGGTTGTGTAGAATCACATTTACTGTTTACTGAACTCTGGCTCATCTTTAGATTACAATAGCAAACATGAAAGTTTGATCATGTTTTTTGGATATAGCTGTTGAACTCGGCTGTCTTCAGTGCTTGCTCACAAACTTTTTTTTAAGCTGGTTTGTCATATGCCCAAGGCTATCTCAGCACGCATATGACCAAACTGGTTTTTGAAATGCATAAAAGGTCACTTTGCCGAACTTTATCTTCTGGACCTCAAGTATTACCATTAGTCATTTTCTACTGTGAATTTCCTTAATGGAAAAAGGGTCTGTTCATTGTGCCCTTCAGGCTTTCCAGTCAATTTCACTTTTGCCTTGCCCTGCTCTGCTTTTGTTTTCAGAGTAGTCTAATGTATGACAGGGGAGATGAACAGTATAGGGACACTATTTTGGGGGTAATACTGAATATTTTGGGTTACAGTGCTGTATGGTTCCTCCAGCACTGATGTCTTGCCCAGGCAAATATCAGCTTTATTCTGTCTCTGCAAAACTGAACTTGAGCATTAAAGCAGGTCTTAAAATATCCTCTTTGTACTGATGATCCTGCTGTTTCTGTGTCTCCTACCTTATGACTTTGTTGTTATTTTTTGAAAAAAAATTGTGCATGCTTCAGAAGATACCAGGAGCACAAAAACAATCAAATTTCCTCTGTTGTGGCCTTTTGGGATATGGTAGGCCATTGCTGTTCTGCTTCCTAAGTAGATTTAGAGCCTCAGATACCAGTTACTCTTTTGGATAATGGATTGTATGAATTTAACATATAAGCATGCTCATCTCCTTTTCCTGTCCTCTGTAAAGGTCACTGTACAGGAGGGAAAGTTGAGTCATGGGCTATAAACACTTGTAGGTCTGCTAGCTGATCTAATTTTTGTTAGCTTATTGCCTGGTGCTGTGGCAGGTGGACTTTGTCAGGTTTATCCATGACGGTGTTGCTGACTGTAGTGACCTGCTCCATCCCTCTGCAGAAAGTCCCTTCCCTGTAGGGGGATGGCATAAAAGTCCGGGTGTGTTGTCTCCTCACCTGCTGCCTGCCCTTCATGAGCAAAGAGACTTACTTGGAGACACAGCTGTTCTATGTGTTTGTTTTTTTGTTTTTTTGTTTTTTTTTAAATTAGCCGATATCATATGGAGATCATCTCCAGGGTTCAGAGAACTCTGACAAGACGTCCTGGGTTGTAGAAATAGCAGAGGTTGTTTAAATAATTCCAAAAAATAACTTAAGATACTGCAATATTTCTGAATATTGATCAGAGCTGTAGATAGGAGAAGGACTATTGCAAGAGCGTGTGACAACAGGTAGAGCTGTACTAGGAACATCTAATGCTCTTACGACTGGGAGGGGAGTAATGGATGGGAACCATATTTACAGTTCTGAACACCTGTCATTTAGCCTGGCATGGAGCTTATACTGTGTTTGGCTTTTGGGGTTTTGTCAGTTTTGGGGCTCTGATTTTTTTAGTTGGCTGGGTTTTAATCCTGATTTATATTTTCTTGTTAAGCCCTGTATCAAGTGACCTCATACAGTCTTGTTTGGAAGAATTAAGGAAGAGGGCCATCTTATGATGTAATTGAACTTGTAGCAATGAGATTTACTTGTAGAAATTTTAGAGGGGGGGAAAACTTTCATCCTGCATAAACAGCCTCACTAATTAAGATAAGGGCAAATATCCTTACTGTTTTCTTTTTTTTTTTTATTTAATCACTTTATTAAAAATGTGTAAATACAAACATAATTCATAAACTCACTTTCCTGAGTTCTGACTCGTGTACACGCGCCGGTGCTGTTGTGTTCCAGCACTGTATTCCTGTATTTGTTATTTACAAGTGAGCCACTTAGATACATAGAAATAACTGGTAATTACTAAAATGAGATCACAGAAGAGAAGAAAAAGGTGTAATATCTTCTCTATGCCTTAATTAGCTCTCCTTGTGATGCTGTTTAGTCTTTGCAGATTGCTCATGTGTAATCTGTAGGAAACATTTTCTTCTGGAAGTGCATAAGTGGTTTGTTGGAGTTGTTCAGTGATGATTATACAGCCCGGAGATTTGTCTCCTGTTGGATTTGACTAGCACTGAATATTTTGATACCCTGTGGTCTGTGGGCACAGCTTGGTCTCACCTTAGAAGTGCTGTTTACCATTCCTTGGGACTGCAGATGGAAATAACAGAACTCTGAACTAATGTCGGCTTGAATTTTCTCAGAAATTGCTCGTTGGTTAACTTGCACAAAGTAGCTGGTTTAATTCCTCCTCCTACTCCCTTTTAATCACTCATATTATTTTTCCCAGCTTTTTGTAAGTGGAATAAGAATAACTGGATAAGTCTAAAGCAACTTACTTCTTAATAGTTCACACTGACATCAGTGGTTGTCTGAAGTCTCTAAACTGAAGTCTCCATTTCCTTCCAAATGATGTGTGATGTATAAAGGCTTTCAGGTACAAGACCCTTCTAAATAAAAGTGTGTAAACAGACTTTGGTTAAAATTGTCATGTTTGTGAGCTGGCATAGCTAAAGCTGTAGAAGGTGTATTATATCTAGTAAAGAGAAAACTGCCAGAAGGTTTGGATACGTACTTAGACTGTAAAGTCTGTGGTGAGGTTATTCTGTTAAAGATGCTGTCAAGCCTAAGCCTGGGCGGCTACTTTACGGATGAAGGCAGGTATGCTTAGTTATACTCTTTTTTGTGGAAGTTGGGCAACAGTGCTGTTTTTATCTTCTTTTTAAGACTTGCATCATTTAATGAGATGGCTTATTGTCATCTACTGTGGTAGAAAGTACATATGATAGCATGTATGCTGTAGGAAGTTACGGCTCTGGCTCTGTAAGTGCTGTGCCCTGTTTCTTTATATAAGATGACCCTCTCCCTTTGTTGTTTTTTCTGCTTTTAGTGGGAAAAGGTGGGATGCAAACCTGTGGCAGACTGACTTCCATGTCCTTGCTGCCTCCAGTAGTGGAATAGACAGACTCAACAGGGTTATCTAGGCAGAGAGAGGGTAAAAAGTATCCAGGCTTGAGTTTAAAAATTAATCTTGGAAGGACATTCTAAAAATAGATCAGAGCATGTGAACATACACCTGTGAGAAAGAGAACATAAAATATTTTGGTTTTAAAAGGGACTTTCGAAAGAGATAGCTGTATGTATTCTCTCTCAACAAGCCAAATTGCATGTGTCTGATGCTTAAAAATATTCATCATGGTTCTGAGGGAAACCTGTCCTAGTTTGCTGTCAGTGTTTCCTGCTCTTCTTGTAAGCTTTGACGCTGTGAGAAAACATCTGATTACAAAGTGGAACACACCTAAATTTAGGGAAAATAGCCCTACTGCCTGTACAAAGTGAGCTCTTTTTTAGAGGTAGAGGTTGAGTTTGTGACCAGTTAACACTTTTTAATGTGCTAACTCACATTCATTTTAGTTGTTCATTTCAACAGCTAACTTGCAGTAAATGTGCCTTTTCCAAGGAGAACAGTCAGTCCCTTAACCATACCAGGCACTGATTCCAGGGGAGCTCAGTGTGAAAACTGGTGGAACTGTACAGTCTCCTGTGAATTGGTCATTTGGTTTCAATTTGCTGGGAGGAGTAGATAATATCCAGGGAACAAGTGATTCAACCCCCCAGATCTGACTGTGGGTTCCATTTCATATGCTAATGAGTGTTTTTTAATACAGGAGCACAGAAATGGTAGCTGAAAATAGCACTCCACTGTGTTTTGGAGCATTAAACCACATGCACAGGGTAAGAATGGGACTGTTAAAATTTTAGAAGTGTGGGACTAAAATGTGTGGGGTCTTAAGTAAGACAGACCATCCAGAAAGAAAGTCTGTGGCAAGAGAGCCATCCCAGGGTCCTGCAGGCTTATGCCAGCATTCCTTGAGTCTAGCACTGATAAAACACGTGGTTATAGTTGCATGGAGGCATTATTTAACAATAGAATACTAGAAGAGATGCCTGCATAGACCTAGCAAGAATTGTAATATCTTTCTGGCAGTGCATTGCACAAGACTAATCTGTGGAACAGACAGGGAGGAAACTGAGACCTGGTAAGACAACAGGTAACCCTCTTACCACAGTCTATTCAGAAACAAATAGAGTAAATAATCTTATTTTGTTTTTCATCTTTTTCTCTCTTCTTGCTAGACTTGGAGATTAGAAGGCAACAAGAACATGGCCTGTGCTTTAGTCTGAGGAATTGAAGTACCTCTCTTACTTCTCTTTGTCATACAGAGGCACTGTCACCTATGTGATGGATGCAGTCAGGAGGTGGCGTTATCAGTGGTGGCTGTCTAATCTCTGCTACTCAATTTTCATTTTAAAACAATGTCAAATATTGTGAGATTTTGCTTGCACAAAGGATGACAGTGCATATATGAGAGAGAGCTTGGGCATATTCACTTAATTAGATATGGAAATACAAGAGAATAGTAAGTGTGGATCTTTATGTACAAAGACCGTGTGCACAGACTGATATTACGGCTGAGTTCCACTGAGCAGGGAAGTCTTATCCCTGGCCTGTCAGTGCTGCCACTCCACTGGCACAGGCATAGGCTGTGGTATTATTACCCTGTTGGGAGCAGTTAGGCAGTTGCAATTATTTGTCTTATTAAAAACATAAATATTTGTGCTGTCTTCATTTCCTGAGCCATCTTACTGCAGGATGAAGAAAGAGAGTGCTAGTGGAAGTAAAGGAAAAGTGGAGGACTGGAAGTAATGTTTTTTTAAAAATTTATTGTATTACTGCTTCCCACCTCAAGAGCATGCTTGAGGTGATCAAGAAGAGCAGCAAGAGATAAATTAAACAAAACACAAATTATATATGTTAGATGATTGTCCAAACAAATAAACTGTTTCATTCTAACAGACTGCATTGATTCCTTTTACTATTTTACTTATTTTTATCACTTTTCAAAAGTAAAGAAAACACACAAGCAGCTGTTTAAGTAGAGGATCTTTTTGAGTCAGGCTTCTGAGGTACTCTAGTTTTGCTAAAGGAAATTCTATTAAATCAGAGGCCTGACTCATGTGTCACATTCTTTCATTGTAAAATACAACTCTGCTATAGTTAATAAGTGACTGTTCTAGCCTAGTATTTTATGAAAAGGCACATATTGCTACATTAACTTCTCAGTGCATTTAGTAATCAAAACAAATTTAAACAAACAAACCCCCCAACTCTCAAAAAAGAAACATACGAAAAAGAATTTGTGAAGACGACTCATTTCAGTCTTTAGTTTGTGCAGCTGTTGTCTGCGTTAGGAATTTCTATTGGTAATCCCTGTTCATTATGTAGAGTTCCAGACCTTTGCTTTTAAGGCAGCAGGAGATCTTTCACAAAGTATAGATGTCCTTCTATGAATGCAGGAGCAGAACAAGCATGATGGGTGTTTCCAAATCAAAAAAGCCTTTTGAAAAGTCTCAATAGGTTATCGACGTTTTGTTGACTGAAAATACGAGATTAGAGTCATAGAATATCTTGAGTTGGAAGGCACCTGTAAGGCTCATCAAATCCATCCCCCTACTCCTTGCAGGACCACTTAACACTAAACCTTGTTACCAAAAGCATCATCCAGATGCTCCTTGAACTCTGGCAGGCTTGGTGCTGTGACCACTTTCATGGGGAGCCTGTTCCAGGGACCCACCGGCCCCTCTTCCTAATGTCCAAATGGGGTCCAGTCTAGTTCGTCATGCTGGGAGAGTCACCAGAATTCCTACCAGTAATACAAGCAACCTGTGGTGCTCTCTGTTGCCTTATGTGGAGAGATGCTATGTACTTCTTAGTACAAATACTTATTAGGGTTAATTTTGACTGCTGTAATATTTGACCATTTTATACCTTACCTGGATCTGAAGAAGTATGCACTTTATAGAACAGAAAAAACACTCTGACTTCTTAAGTAAATATGTTTTAGATTGTTTTGTTTTTTGTTATGTTGGGGTTGGTTTTGTTATTTATTTATTTATTTCATTATTTTTAAGTAGCACTGGCTAGGTTTTTAGGAAGTTATCCTTGACACAGTTTTGCATTTGGCCTAAAATTGTTATTCTGAAAACTTGGACAAAGTGTTAGGTATCTTTATTGGCTAAAGAGCTTGTATTTTGTGGGGAGAAAGTCTGCTGTCCCTGGGACTGTCTGCGCTGTCGATGGCCCATAGTACGGCACGTGCTGCTATTGTTGAATAGTTGAATTGACTGATAAGTTACTTCTGCCAAATACTTTTTGTGCTTTGAAAAGTTATTTTGACAGCTGTATTCTTAAACTTTTGAATAAAATAATGCAAATATTGTTGGACTTGCTGTAGACTTTTGGCTTTCCAGCTGTGTTTGGGTCTCTACAAGGTTATCAGGTTGTATGCTAAATATTAGCTCAGGGTCTGCTGCTTGAGCTATTGTATTACAGCACTGTAAAGAAGTTTCACAGCAATACAAATGGGCACTTTAACTGTATTGAGTGTACAAAAAACTTCAAAAACTATGGCAAGACTAAACACATACAGTTATCTATAATAAAATTATTATTTCTGGCATTTGGACATCTAAAAAGCATTAAGATTCAGGAGTGCTTAAATGCAGAGGAAAATATTGATTACAATTTGGAAACCTACTATGAGTTACAGAGTACAACTATATATTTTCATTTTTTGCTCTTTAAAAATTAATCAGTTCCCTTTATGTCTGTTGTATAAAAGGCTGTGTTGTTCAAGCTATGTGGATAAGTAAGATGAGCCCCTGGTTGTTTTCTGTTCCAGCTATAGCTTGGGAAAATATATTAATTAAAAGGGCTCATGGACTTGCCTCTTCATGAACTATTATGTACCTGAAAATTGTACTGTAAGACATCATCTACCACAGGATATTTGGAAATAATTGTAAGAGTATGTGGAAGAAGATACCCTTCATATGGTGTGGTTGTTCTAAAATCTGACCTTCTTGGCATTGGACACGATGATAACTCTGGGATTGAAAATGTGAATTTGAATTCTCTCTTTTTTGTTGGAATTAGTAGGGTTGCATTCTCAAAATAACTAGTGTTCCTAATCAATCATCATCTTGTAAAAAAAATAAAGTAAAAGTCATCTGAGGTCTTTGGTATCAGATGAATGTTTTAAGTTTTTAAATCCTTTATTCTGGTTTTTGACATTTCAGCAGTGATAGCTTTGACTGCTTTCCAGCCAACACTCTGAGGCACTGTGTTCTAAAGCACTCAT
The DNA here is from genome assembly GCA_013396695.1 of Sakesphorus luctuosus. Taxonomy (NCBI): domain Eukaryota; kingdom Metazoa; phylum Chordata; class Aves; order Passeriformes; family Thamnophilidae; genus Sakesphorus; species Sakesphorus luctuosus. Next base: position 257,264 of record VWZD01005370.1, read on the forward strand.
TGAATTCTCTAGATAACTGAGAGTCACCTGGTCTTGTGCTCTGATCAATAAAAAGATGACTTGCTTTTCCAGGTCATCTTTCCTTTCCTTTCCCATGCTTTGCCTTCAGAGTTCATAGAGATAAAAGAAGCCACAAAAAGAGATAAAGCACTAAAGTCAGGTGGCACTATAGTTTGCCAGTCACTGGAGCTTTTCATCCTTCCTTTTATGTAAGTGTTCTGCAATTTGCTGTTTTTCTGAGGTATGTACAGCCAGCAGGCCCCCAGCCTTCTCCATGAGGACACAGAAAACTGTGCCCAAGAGGTCATGTGTCACAGAGGCTGTCCCTGACCTCCCTGTGAGGCTCCAGGCTTGCCTGTTCTCGAGGCTGCCCTTGGTCAGTGCCACCGAGCTCCAGTCGGCAGCTGCCTGCGTGGAGAGGGCATGAGTGGAAAGAACATGCTTGGGCAGTTCTTCAACAGCTGCGTTGGCTTCCTTTTGGCTTCTGGGTACAGTTCAAGGTTTTGGCCTTGGTTGCTTTTAAGGCTAACATGACTTGAGCTCCGGCTGAGAGGCTGCCTGCTTTTTCATCCAACGTAGCAATTAATGTCAACTGGGATACTTGACCTAGATCATCCTAGTTTTTTAATGTCAAGTAGCCATTGGCAGGAAGTTCTTTGAGAAGTACTTTTGACTGTGGAATGTGCTCCCAACCTGGTCTGGTGGAGTCAGCTTGCTGAATGGGCTCAGTGCCAGGCCTATCTTATTTCTTTGCCTATGGAGATGAGGAATTGCTCAGTGCTTCTCCTGTTCTCCTTTGCCCCTGAAGAAAGACAGGTTAATGTGAGTTTATATTGCTACACAAAGACTTTTCCACTTGAGTCATGTGGGAAGATAAATGAGATATATTTGAAAGAAAAAAATAGCATATATGCCTTTATATGTAAGGGCTTTTTTCCTGAGAGAATTTAATTGAACGTTTTACATGAAATGAAAGCAAAAGACGTTTCCTCACACAGACCAATTTGAAAGTATGGCAAGTTAAATTTAGATAAGTGCTGTTTTCTTTCAGCTTTGTGGAAGACTCTACAGTTCACTGCCAGGCATGGAAATCTTCCTTCTTGATGGGAAAGGAGGTTTGCCAAACCATTAAACCCATCACCAAATGCTTTAAGCTTACAGCACCATCCCAAGCCTCACAGCTAAACAGACTGCAGTAGGGCCTCCTTTGCCCCATGCAATGTGTTGGGTGGTTTTTTCCCAGCTGTGCCATTTTCAATGAGGTTGGTCAGTTGGGTGAAGAAAAAGGTTCAGGAGCAAAAGTTGTTTTGAGGAGGAGGGATTTTGTCTGGAGTGCTACATGGCAACTGCATGCCAAACTGGAGCCAACTGCTGGAATATAAATACAGTCATAACTTGGGCCTGGAAAAGCTCCTTTCTACAACTACCGTGAGATATATGAAGGTTTGTTGGCAAATGCCCAACAGCCAACCAAGATGATTATGGTTATAGAAGGATATCAGAAAGGAATCGGGGAGAGAAATTTCATTTTAAGCCTTAGGTAACTAACAGTTGTTAGTTCAGGATGCTGGGACCAATTTCTAACAGTACATCTATATCGTGTCTCTTTTGTTCAGGTGAGAGGCTGCCTGGTCCTACAGGATGAGGGAATTCAGTTTGCATGTCTGCTTTGGACAGGATAGAAAAAATCTAACTATCTCCCTTTCCTGAATACATTTTAACCCTTTGCCTGTCAGTCTGGATTCTGGAGAGCTTTGGGAATACGGTTTAGAAGAAGAAAGAAGAGGAATTAGAGATCAGAATTAAGGGAAAAATAAGTAACTTGTTTCTGGAAAAGATTAAGAAATAAATCAGAACTAGAATTAGAGAACTTGAGAATATTCATAGCTTTAGTTCTTGACTATCCAATAAAAATGAGGACTCTGTGAGGAAAAAGAGATGATAAACAGATTAGGTGGCTTGATTCAAAGTCAACTGAAGATTCACTGGTTTCAGCAGATTTTGGATAATATTTTTTTTTAAGTATAGAACAAAAGAAAAAAAAAAGCTTAAGAAATGGAAAACTTAAGGAAATAAAGTAGAAGAAAATACATGGGTCACACCTAAAGGGAAAGATCTTTTGGTAAGTGTTTTTTGAAGACTGGTAACAAAGAGTGAAAGTTTCTTCACTAAGGAGAAGAGTTACTTACCCAGAATCAGGCAATTCCTGTGACATCTGAAGGGAAAAGTGCAGAAGAAATAAGTGCAAGCTGACAAATAAAGTCGAAATAAACACGGTAATTGGTGTCATGTAACTAAAAGCAGTTGTGTGAAGGACTGGTGTTACCCAGACCTCACATATTCAGTGTTTTGCTACTGCTCTTTAAACTGAGAGGATTAAGGTGGTACTAGGGCAGTGTGGGGTTTGTGTCACCTGTGTAACAAATGTCTAACTCTTGAGTAGAAGGCAGGGAGAAGACCTCATATGAATTTAGCAAAGAGAAATGGGAATCCTGTAGAACTCTTGCCAGGCCCAGAACAGAAGCAGGCACTTGTAGGGTATGATTCATTTGACCTCCTTTAGACAGGAGTTCAGGAGGAGAGCCTAGTTCTTCCCATGGGCTGTAAAGGAAGACTAACATGACCTGTTCAGATACAGACACTTAGACTGTAAACATCTTCATTTGGCCAAGTGAATTCTGGCTTGGCATCCACATCTGAGACTGGGAAGACAAGCCTGCTCTGTTATTATGGTTTGTGGTCAAGTGTCAGGTGCCCTCCATCCTACTTGAGTAAAGACTCAACACCTTTTCAGAATGGAAGTTGGCATTCCAGGGCCTCCAGAGCTCTGCCCAGGTCAGGCTAACGATTCATGCTGAAGCATTGTGAGGGCATCACCCTTGTGCCATCTCCTCACGGGCAGCAGAAGCCAACCCGTCGTGCCCCTGTACTCCTCTTGTGTCAGTGCACGTGGGCACCAGCTGCAGGCTGAGCTGCGGGGCTGAGTCCTGCAGCATTGCTGGCGAGACCTGTGGTTCACCCAGCTCTGGAGCAGGCAGAACTTCAAAGGGCTGGGAGCAGTGGCCTGTTGAGCTTCCCCCCTGCAGCAGTGACTGATTTACAGGTGAGTGTGGGTAGATGTGACAAGTGGTCAGACGGGGAGCTCCATGGGGACAGTATTACTGGAGAGCACAGGGTACGTTCTGGTGACAGGCTTGGTGCTACCTGTAAATCACCCAGTGCGTGTTTGGTGGGCCATGAAAAGGAAATGATTTATTGAAGCTGGTTCCTGGGTGAAATTGGAGTGTTGCTCTGTATTGTTAAATTGGGCCACATAAAGCACAAAAACTCCTGTTTTCTTCTTGATGAGTAATTTTGGACTATAAGTAACATGCAGATGTTACCATTATTTTGTTTCTATTATATCCATACAAACATGAGTTTAGTGCTTCATGGCTTTGAAACTTTTGTTTATGCTGCAAAACTCCTGAATAAATAAATACATGTATCTTTACTTCATTTGAAAACTCTATTTATTTTTTTTTCCTCTCGAATTTCCTGGTGGTTTATTTGGAATATCAGTATATTACATGGTGGCTGCAGTGTTCTTTCTCTGGGTATGCAGTATAATTGATGTCTGTGGAACAGATTTTTTTATTTTTTTTAAAGAACAAAACAAAAAAATCTTCAATATTCTGTCATTGTGAAATATGTTCAAGTTAAATTTTGGGCGAAATTTTTGATAGGGAGCTTAAAATCAACTCAAACCAGTTTTTTATTAAGCTGTATTAAAATTCAAGGCACTGGACTAATCCTTTTGTTAAGAAAAGGAGGGGTATCACATTCAGTATTACAACTATTATGAATTACTTTATTCAAGTATATTGTAAAAAGTAACCTTGTTGAGAGTATCTTCATTTTTATGGCAAAAAATTGTAAACAGATCATTCTCGTTATTACACTTACTTTCTTAAAGTGCTCATTTTCTCTCTCCAGGCTCATTTTATAATGTATGCATCTGGTAATGAAAATAATAATTAAATTCTTTCACAATGAAACTGTGATTGGGGGGAGGGCGGGGGTGGAGAAAGCTCAAGTAAAGCCAACTCAAGAAAGCTCATACCCAGTATAGTTAGCTAATTGACTAGTAAGGCTGATTCTTCACCTTTAGTGTATTTTAAAGCCTAAAGTTACATTTTTTTAAAGTGGTGGCTCTCACTTTTTTTTTCCTAACTGATGCTCCATATATGGAAACATCACTTTCTTTTTTTCCCCCTCCTTTTGTTCTTTCGGTATTTTTTCCATGATTCCTGCTTCTTCCCTGTCCTTTCCATGTCTTCTCCCCATCCTCATGTATGTGTTCTGACCTTCATCCACGGAGGAATCGTTCCTGTACTGGGGCAGTGAGTGACCCAGGCACTGACTTTGAAGGGTTTGAAGAAGATGCTGCTGGGGAGGTTGGAGAGGTCTGAGAGAAGGTGGCTCTGTTGATCCAAAAAGTGCACAGAGTGATGACCCTATCAAAGTCTCTCAGTTCTGGGAAGGACAAGGATGTAATCTGGAGCTGAGTAGCAAAACCCAACTGATGTGGATTAAGATACAGCTATTTGGGTGAGTGCGTGCGTGCTGATTGAAATGTAGGAAATAATGTAACATGGCTGACCAAAAGTATCTGGATTAAATCTGATTTACTTTTTTAGTTCTTAATCTCCCTGCTTTTTGTTTTGTTCTTGCTTATTGTATTTGTTCGGAATGATGTGCTCTCTTACTGTTTTTGTCTGAGTTGTGGGATTTTTTTTTGTTGTTTTTTTTTTCTTATTTGTTTTGTTTTCTGAATCCTTGTCTTTTCATCTAGTTTTTCTTTAATTACTTTTTTTCTTGCATTTACACCCTATCCCTAAGCACTGTTTACTTCGCTCTGTATCTTCTGCGTCCCTTTCAAGGCATATTCATAGTGGTTTATTCTTGGGTTAGGTCTTGAAAATGGTAAAAGCAACATTAAATGTTTTGAGAGTTTAGGACAAAATTCTGACAGTGCCCAAGCTCAGTCTAGCCCTTTATGTCTGTATTCACGTTGTCTTGCAGGCACACACTAAAGCTGAAATAGTCCTAAAGCCTTGGACTGTGTAATGATTCCTTTTGTATAACAGAGGGAAGGAAAACGAGGGGGGAAAGACATCAGAGTTGGCTGGGTACGTGGGATTCAGCTTGGGAGAGCTGTAATAGCAGGAAGCATCTTTTTCAGAATGCCTTTCAGTCATATCTGAGGTCTGGGATGTCTAAATCCATATCAAACGTGATTTTTGGGAAGGCTGGTCTGATCCATGCATGAGTGGTATGGAGTCAGTGTTTCCTTTTTGAGATTAATCACTGTAATATTTTAATAAAATTGATGTACAACCTACTTTATTAAAAAAGGCAAATGGTGTGCAATATTAAAGACCTAGAAAGTGGACTAAAATGATGGCATTTAATATTAAGATTTACCTTGCATGAACGAAAAGCAAACTGACTGTATTTGAAGCTGCCGCTGCTCCATCATAAACTTGGAAACTAATTTTGGTCTTTCTTGAACTTGTTTAAACTTTGTTTCAGTCACCACCAGTAGTTATTCCACTGCGCTTAGCATTAAATACTTCTGCAGGACTGATCTATTTAATGTATTTTTAATAAGCACTTTGAAAATCTCTAAGTCATCTCAGAATATCTTCTTTCCTGATGAGAAATCAACCACAAAAATTTGAGTTTCACTGAGAGTTTTGCAACTATACTTGCCTGTTGCAAAAGTTTTCTTATGTGAGACAGAACCTGACGGAGAAGTGTAGCTCTGGAGTGCGGTTTCTGCTGTTCTCTGGCTGTGATGAGAGAAAGGAATAACCCAGGTGCTCAGCTGTCCTAGTGGCTGTTACGGATGTGGGGACCTGCAGACCCCAGGGTTTACCTCTTACCTGCCAGCCTTCATAAAAAGCAGCTTCATATCTTTCATAGCTTCCCTCTCAAAGGAACAGTTACCAAGAACTGTTTTTCCTAAACTAGTCGTATTTTGAGAGTAGAAGACTTTCTACTCAGTGTTCTTGTTTACATCCACAGAATTAGACATCTGACTAAAGGGAGAAAATCTCTTACAGAAACATTACCAAGTTCAGTAGTTTGTAAGCACTGCTTGTTAAACTTTTTTAAAAAAGAATGTAGGGATGTTTTATGCTGTACATTTTTTAGCAACAAGTTGGGTATGAGGAGAGAAGGTAGGAGAGGGTAAATGCCACGTGCAGCTGATAAAGGAAAAGAGTTCACCCACTTCTACCATACAGCAATAGACCCAAAAATCAGAGCTCCTGTCATGTCCAGGTTTGTGCTGTGCTTTTGGTGAACCCATACAGACCACTGAAAACTGAAGCCTTAACTACCCTGATGGAGGAGCATAACTGAAGTTTTACAGGGGTTTTGGCCCTTTCCTGCTGTTTACCTTTTGAAAATTGGTGGTGTGGTGTGTAGAACACATAGAAAGCATAGCCAGTGTTTCTGCACTGGTTGGTGCATGACACTAAGGGACATTTGTGTCATGTTAGTGGTTTTAAGAAAGTATGACTTTTAGAAGCTGCAGACATATAAAATGCTTTATTAGATTTATTTCCTATTTCAGACAGCTGAGAAGTGCAAAGTTGTTTTCTTGGTGGGTGGATTAAAGGATTTGCTACATGTTCTTTATCGTTATGAAAGACTAGCAAATCCTGTTTTCATGTGGGTTGGTAAATTTTTATGAATAATTGGTCAAATGAATTGAACTATACATTTGAATTGTGTTGGGTTGGGTTTTTTCACACTACTAACTCTCATGTTTTTAGAATGGGGTTATTTTGTGGGACATCTCATACAATCCTCAGAAAAACATTGTGGGAAAGGGTTTCATTTTTAAAATACCATAACACAGTTCAGTACCTTTGGTTGAAAATCACGTATCAACGAGCCTTCATTGTTGTTGAAATGATGCTGTTTCTCAGTTGCGTTCTGTGATTCCACTGTCTCCCTAAGGAATGGGGAATATCTTCATATTTCTGATGATGGTTGGTTGGCGTCTGTGAGATCTGCTTATTTTTCTGTGTCAGTCATGGGCATTGATCTGCCCTTGAATTTGTGGACTCAATTTTGCAAGTTTTGTGTTTGTCCCGTCATCCATCTGTCGTCCCCACCTCATGACTAACTAGCGTTGAAGCCGGTAGGTTGATTCATGTGATTAGATTTCTCCTGCTCAGGTTCAGTCACTGTTGTCTTTGTACTCAACGATCCATTTGCTTGTTACTGTAAGGTCAAAGAGGATGATTCCATGGGCAGAATTCTTTTTCTGTATTTTTGATTTTGAAACTTCCTGCTGATAAATGGAAGAACTGTGTCTAGAAACTTACCTAGTTGTTAATAGAAATTCTACCCCCTTAAAATTCAGAAAAGTTAGCTAATAAGGCATAAAATAATTGGGTGCTGTTACTTCTATGTGATGACAAAGAAACATCTGCTGGAAGAGCTTATAGTGACCCAGTTTAAATGGTCTGCACAGTGCTAAAACCAGTTCTACACTATCAGAGTTTTTTTTTTCTTTCTCATTTTGAAAGAATCAAAGATAAATGTCTTGCACATTAAGGAGATGAGCTGTAATAAAACATATATGGATAATATGGCAGCAGTCCAAGAGCATTAGTATGCGTGTCCTGATCGGGTTGTGGTGGCAGCTAGCAGTCACTCTCAGCTTACAGATAAATGTTACTCAGTGAGCATGGAGAGCCTTCCTCTGTGAACTGTTCCCCTTTTGGAAGGAGGAAACTCACCCCAGTTTAAGACGGTTCTTTCCTGGTTTGGTGTGAAACCTGTTAGTTTGGAGAACTGAAGTTGAACTTCTCCAGGGACCCACACTGGTCACGGAGGGTCTGGGCTGCAGATGATGGTGTCTGTAGATGTGTGGATGACTCTGTTAGGAGGGAGCACGAGTGTGTTGTAACAAAGCTGTGGGCAACAGATAGCTGTGCTGTCACAGGACTGGTTGTTCTAATAGACATGGGGCAAAATTCATATATATTAGGAAGTACATGGCAGGTACATGAGCACCATCACTACTGCATGGGAATTTCTGCCCACTTCTTTGATAAAGCAGAGGATACAGGTTCTTATGAAACATAGCGGTGGGAAATCAGATGTGAGAGTAATTCCCCTAGCCCTTGCCTGTTTCCTTCCTGTATCTAATTAGCCATTGGGGAGGACAGCAAGGAGTGGGTGGCTGGCCAGATAAATTGTTATGGTGGATTGCATCTGGCCAGCAAACTGCAGCTTGGGTGCTCTGGTTTGGATCACAAAAAAAGGTTTATATGAATTTCTGACTGAGGTTGCCTTGAAAGACACATATATTGGATACTGATGCTTGTTTAAAGTCCAGGTTCTTCCTGTGTTCTCAAGCAGCAGGCTTTCGGAAGGTCTTAGTAACTTCTTTTCCATGATTATCTATTCCCTTTGCTTAGGGCAGGAGTAATCTTTACTGCTTCTCTGCATTATTGCATGCTTCTTGCAAGTGTTCAGGCTTTTACTTTATTATCCTTTGGAGACACTTTCGCAGAGAAATGAACCTTGATGTCAGGTGGCAGTGAGCATGAATATTCCAGAGCCAAATTGCTCCTGCTGTGGAAAACCTTGTACATAGGAACAGAATTAAAGGAAAGAAATTTTCCATGAGGTTCTTCCCACAGACATTTCTTATTTATTCTTTATGCTTCAATTGTGAATGTGATAGATCAGAGGAGAAGGCTTCCTCATGAGCATGGGAGATCCTTTTGGTAATGTTGGGGTACATGACATAGAGCCATCTGTGTAGGCGAACTCTGTGTACAGTTGTTGGTTTTCTGGTGCTTTTTGAGGGTACTGCAATGTTAAATGTGTTCTTGTGAGAAATTAGGTCCTTTTATTCTTTCAGTGGTCAGTACTTTGTTGTTGATGGTTTATTTGGTGCTTGTTAGTACTAACTCGAACATAACAAGGAGGAAAGGTTTAGAGTTTTGTGTCAATTCTCTCCCTGTTATGGCTGATTAATTAACCACAGAAAGTTGAGACAACCTGTAGGAGCACATCTGATATTTACCTATACAACTATTTTTAAAAGGATATGAGTTATATTTAGAGTAGTAGCCACAATATTCCATCTCTATTATCTTTTTGAAATTAGTACTCAGTTTGGCCTTTTCCCATTGCTGCATTTCTGCTTATCTGTGGTTTCTCAACAGTTGTTCACGTGTACAGCAGGAAAGATGAAATACTGAAATAATGTTATTTTTTATTATTGTATGTGTTATGTACACTTCTAATAGCTCAAACCATTTTTTAATGTTAATGAAAGTTTTGAAAGCTGAAGATTTTATTTTTAGTTGCATTTTGGTTTTGTTTGAGGAAAATAATTGTCCTTACAGGATTTTAATTTGGCAAATCTGTGTTTTTATGTGGATTTATGCCTTTTGAAGAACGCGTTTTATGTCTCTGTTTGGCACAGACATACGATTAGCCATCCATAAATGAAAATAATTGAAAAGTGATAAAGGTTTTGTAAATGTTTTGAAATCTTTGGGCGCATTTAAAAGATTTGTGAAGGCTTCATATGTCTGGTTCTTTAAATCAGTCCGCCTCGAGGTGGCGGTCATAGCAATTGTACTACTGGCAAAATATGAAGAATTAGACATACTTGAATGGTGTGCACTAAATAGGAACTTAATGTGTGTTCTGAAAAAGCAGGACAGTTTTAGCATGCTCTGTATTTTCCCTAAGCCAGTACTTTTGCAGAATGTGCCATAGTTGGAAAAATTGTTGTGAGTACGGAGCTGTTGTGTGCTCGTTTATAGAGGAAATGTGTTTGGGCAGAGGGGTTATGTTTGTTACAAGACAAATGAGAGGCTTTGTTTCTAAAAGGGTCTGTCTAGTGTTTCTCAGAAAGGGAGGAGTACAGTTCAGGATAATGGCCTAAGAACTTTCTTGCCTTTCCAGTACTTTTTATTATTTTTATTGTTATTTACTTAAAAACACTACTGGTTCTTAAATAAGGAAGCGGGGCTTACTTAAGCTTATGGTTCTGACAGAAACAGGATAAATCTCACTTTCTAGTACTAAAGTTTCTGTTGACATTAATGTGAGATTTGTTACCACTTTTGAGTTATACGCTAGGAAATAGTCAAGAGGTCTAAAACTTGAAAAGGTATTAGAGACTCATAAGCATTTGAATTTCTAAAGTTTAAAAAAAAGAGAGCCTAATACATGGTAAATTCTGATGCATGCAGTAAAGTGGGAATCCCTGGCTCAAGTATAAGGCGAAGAACCTTCAATTTAAAATTGAGAATATTGTAAACTGAAATAACAAAATAGCAAGAGAAAGCTTGTGGTAGATGAGTTTCTGACACTCTTGCTGCCTGGAGAATTCTGAATCACTGTACGACCTAGGAATTAATATTGTTGAAGATAAAATGAAGGCTGTTTTGGAGAAGGAAATGCTGTTGGCAACTGCACACCCAAGTACACTTGATAACCAGGAATCGCTGCTGAATACTGTTGGCTTCAGCTATTTTGTTGGACACATGGAAACAGTATTACAGTGTGATCATTGCTGGAACTGTACAAGTGTAATTCACTCTTCTTTGGGGCTTGACTGGTTGACAGCTTCTTACTCTCTTCTCCCAATGGCCTGGACTACCCGGATAAAAGTGCACACGTCTAAGGTGGATGCACACGTGGAAATACAGTACATGGATACAAAACATGCCTGCCTGCCAGACACTTTCACTTCTAATGGCTAGCTGTATTTTCTGTAATCACTATGCTGCTTCTTGCTTTGTAATGTCTGAGATTTCCACAGACAAAAGAAGAGTATTTAAATAAGAGTATTTGAAGGTGAACATTAGCAATGTAACATTTCAGCGATGATGCAAACACTGATATATTTGTTAAAAACCCCAAAATACACTGTTGTTTTCTTTTCCCAGGCTTGTGATATTTCTTTAGCAATCAGATGCTGACAAAATATTAATAACATTTAGTACAGCACAATCAGGACTGTAAATAAAATAAATGCTTCCTTATATTACCCCCCTCAATCCCACATCATTAATCATAAGAAGAAAAAAGTGGTACAGAAGCCTGAAGAGGTTAGTTAGGGTGATGAAAGATGTCTGAGGAATAGGGAATCTTGTTTAACTTTGTAAGAGGTAATAATAAACAAACTTGTGGACTTTTTTATATTGCAAATTAATGTTGAATGTAGGGAGCTCAAAACCCTAGCCTCCCTTTTAAGTGCAAATTTAGAAAATGTTATGTCTGGTGGAACAGGGGAAGGAGCTCAAGGACCTTATTCTATACTGGATGCCTTCAAAGGCTAAGAGTGGGAGGTGTAGCTTAGACTTTGAGATTCCAGGAGTTGGAACTGATTTTTATGTCATGTTTATACCTTCCAGATATGGGTGGGTGCAGAGATTGAAGATAAAATTAGAGCCTATGGTGTTAAAGGTAGCCAAGTAGAATTGTTCAGAGGCAACTGATTAAGGTATTTTTCGCCATTTAAAGATGTTTCCAGACATCACTTTGCTCTGAAATGCACTTAAAAAAATTCTGTGCTCTGCAGACAGCCAAAAAGCTGTGCTTGTGAATGTTAAAAATGACCTTGAGCAGAAGAACTCAAAGGTTGTTGGTGGCTTTGTACTGAATAAAATAAACTGGTACAGCAATGAGAAAAACCTGCATTAAGGTTCAGGGTCTGATTCAGCAAAACACATTTAATCTTAACACATGGATACAGTCATTATTCTTCTGCAAATGCTCATGTAATTCCTGAGCAGGGCACAAGTTAAATATTAGAAATGTATATAATATGAAGTGTTGATAATGTCCTTAAATTGGTATCTGAGATGTCTGAAGCAGGAAATGAACCCTACCAAAATGAGTGGTGGGATCTGTGCAGGTCCATCAGCCTCATTTGCTTTGAGATGCACATTGTGGAAAGGTGTCTCCAGGTTTAGAAGTTACTGCTTTTGATGAAACATATGCAAAAAATTGCTGCTGTGTTTGATAGCTCTTGGAGACCTAAACATCAGGTTTTACTAGAAAGCTGTGGAAAATGCCTGGATAATCGAGATCTCAGTAGAGTAAGATTATTTTGTTTGTATCACAGAATCATAGAATGGTTTGTATTGGAAGGGACCTTAAAGATCACCTGGTTCCAACCTCTGCCATAGGCAGGACAGTTTCCACTAGATCAGGCTACTCCAAGTCTCATCCAGCCTGGTCTTGAACACTCCCAGGGATGGGGCATTCACAGCTTCTCTGGGCAACCTGTGCCAGTGCCTCACCACTCAGAGTCAAGAATTTCTTCTAATATGTAATCCAAACCTACCCTCTTTCAATTTGGAGCCATTCCTCCTTGTCCTGTCACTGCAGCCCCTTGTAAGCAGTCTCTTGCCATGTTTCTTGTTGGCTCCCCTCAGGTACTGGAAGGCCACAGTTATGTCACTCCAAAGCTTTCTCTTTTCTAGTCTGAACAATCCCAGTTGTCAGTCTTTCCTCATAGGAGAGATGCTCCATCCCTCTTATCAACTTGGTGGCCCCTTCTGGACTTCCTTCAACAGATCTATGTGCGTGCTGAGGACCCTGGACCTGGATGCAGCTCTATATAAACACTAATAATCAATTAGGAATTTTTTCCCTTGCGAATGTGGAAAGCATTGCTGTACTTGATCACTTTAACCTACATTATTCAGTACCTCTTGCCCTTAACTGTTACTTTCAAGTATTAGTTCATTAATGTATTATATACTACTATAAGCAGTATATTGTATACTAGCATAAGAATGCCAGCTCTATCAATAGTAATAGTATTAATTTTCATTTTTTGGGTATGTTTTCTTTTTCTTTGTAACCATTCTGAGATTTATCAGTGCTAATGTTTTAGCTGTTATTTCAGTGCTTAGTTTGTATCTGATGCTGCTTCCTTTTTCATGAAAACTTATTTAATATATTTGTATATTAGCACTGTAAAGAGCAATCTATCAAATTACCTATTTAGTCCTGTTACTTAAAATAAGCATTCCCCCTTACCTAACTTCCACTTAAAAATTGCTGCGCTTTATACTGTAGGTAGCTCACAAAAAGCATAACAACGCATAATAATGAGTCATAATTTGCAGCTCTTGTCTCTAGAAAAGTCTCTTGTGTGGTGCTAGACCAGGGGCCGCATTGGATGCTGCTGGGAAGTCAAGTCAGCAATGCTGGGAGACATGGTTGGTCACAAGACAATTTTTCAACTGTTTCTTGTTAATACCAGTACCAGTGGAAGTATCTGTGTTTGCTCCCAAGAGAATGTTTTCATCAATAGCATCTTTAGCAAATACAATTTTAGTTACAAATGGGATCCAGGTGGGAAGAGAGTTCATTAGATCAAGTTCTGCCATCTTTATCTCTTTTTCTCTGCAGTACAGAGGTACACTGTGTACAAAATAAGGCTTATGCTTAAAGAATGTGCACGTTGCGTAGTCAGAATCAGCAGCTGGAAAATGGCAGCATGAATGTTGAGTGGGCAGCCTGTACTTGGATGGTCTGTCAAATGCTCGGCTGGTCCTTTATATGCCTTGCGTGTGCTGGTGTGAGCACAGCTGTGTAGGGAGCCAGCTGGGAAGAGGACAGTCCAGCTCTCTGCAACTTCCTGTCTGTGAGAAATTCTAGCCATGAAGACCACTTTCATCAGATGGGTAGAAATGAGTTACTGTCCTACTTCACAGATGTTACATTGTCACGATGGTTGTGGTTTGGGTGTAGGCATGCTGGGAACTGCTGTAGATTTGGAGTTGTGTGTGTCTGCACTCACTGCTTCTGATGTTCCCAGGGACAGCTTGTTTGGAAAGTTTTCACTGGACTGTTGTGGCCCTGGAAGAAAGCTGTTAATTTGTATTTTTGGCTTTTGGCTTCTGCTTTTGGCAGAGCCACACAACGTGTCCCATACTTGGCAGCAACAACTGTGTGGCTTGAAAGCCTTCGTTGCGTCTTTGAATCACCCTGCTCAGCTGAAATATTGCAATAGGAGTTCTTTGTTTTTGTTTTGGGGGTTTTCACAACACATGGTGTTTGGAAAACCCGTAATATATTTTTGTCTTGTTACACTTTGGAGAAGCTTAAGAAACCGTGGATGCTGCACGGTCAGCTGTGCATACCAGGAAAATATGTCTTAGTGTTTTCTCCTGGGCTAACATGTAACATGTGAACTACTTAAACTGGTCTCTTCTAATCTCTCTTCCTGCTAACTCTAGGGTAAATTGGAAAATTTTCTAGGAAACACAGCTTAGGACCCAGTACTGCAATAATTGTGTAATAGGCTAAGTGACGAAACTTCATTTGTTTTTTTTTAAAAGCCACACCTAGCTGCCTGTATGGCATCCTGTCATTCAAAGGCTGCAAAAAGGACACCCTTCTGCAGAAAGATCAATGGACCCCCATGTGTGGGTCTGCTCAGTCTCCCTTTGCCAGAGTCCCTGATGTGGTGGAGAAGGTGCCTGGGGTGGTGTGCCCCCTCTGGCCGAGGTGGCTGAGCCCCTGGGGCATAGCACACCCTGAGGCTGTTGCTGAGTAATCACAGGGGTGCTCCTGACATCCAGGTGCTGCGGGAACACTGTGGCCCTCTGTCCGGGCATAACAAATGCCTTGCAAACCTTGGCACGTCTGTGGAAAAGCATCTGTATGGGGCAAGTTCCTCCTCTGCTGATACAGAAGGCACCATTATTGATATTACTGAAAGTTAACGCCTTAAAATTGTTAGAGCCTTCTAACAAGGAGGGAGTTTCGTGAGAAGAGTTGTGGTGCTTGGGAGTCAGGGAGGGATCTATTTCAGTGGTAGGTGGAGGGTAGTGTTACAGCAGTTGTGACACAACTGCCAAAGCTGTGTCCTTCTTCAGTAAACTTCGGTGTGTTTTGTTACTGTGTAACAGATTATACTGCTTAAAAAATTACTGTAGAAAACCAGACTAAATGAAGCCCGTAGTGCTCAATCAGAGAAGAATCACAACACCCTCTGCTGGTGCGAGTGACTCCTTCCTCATCTCCTCAAGGACTTGCCTGGCAGATATCCTAGAAATAGTAAAAGACAGTTCTGAAGTGTGATGCTGGCTCTTTTCAATTAAACTGAGGTTGTTTAAACCCATTTTTTCCCCTCCCTGTAGAAATTTGACAGTTTGGTCTGACCAATAACATTCCACCACTAAAACAGATGGAGAGAGGGTGGTGATGTTTATTCTTTGCTTTAAGATGTAGGAATCCATGTTGCTTTCTAACTAAACATACAGAAGGCTACTTCTAGTTGGCAAACTCTTACTGGAGGTGGACTTGGAGAATCTTTGTGCAAATACATTTCTGAAGAATGTGCCCATCCCTTCAGCGTGCTGATAGTTGCATTCTAATAGTGCTGCCAAATCCATTGGATAAACCTGTGGTTTCATAGAGCAACCACGTGTTCCTAGGGCCTTTCCTAGAGGTTATCTCTGCATGTTTGCTGAAGTTTTTACAAAGCCTCTGTGTCACTGCTGAGATGATGATCAGCAGTCACAGACAGACAGGTTGCTTGGTTAGTTCTTTTATTTTTGTTTTCCAGCCCGTATAGTCATGCTCTCAAACTCTTGGTAGGCCCATTGCATGTTAATATCCTCTGCTCTCCTTCCTTCATGGCTCAGGATGATTGAGAAGGAGATCACAGGTTAAGATGAGAAGTGGTCACTTTTTAATTTCTTCTCATAGCACATCAGGTGCCTGCCACAGGAACCCTCTGTGTGTTCCTGATCCTTCTCCTTACCTGCCTGGCCTTAGCATCGCCACTTTCACTTGATAAAAGCATCTTCACCAGGATATTTGTGGAGAGGATGGGGGTTGAGGCACGGAGCATCTTTTCTGCAGCCGGTGAGCTGGGACCGTCCCTGCAGCGTGCTGGAAAAGGGACATTTTCAGCTGCGGGGGAGGCGAGGGATGGGGATAGGGACGAGGATGGGGATGGCTGTGCGGGGGGAACCGTCTGGGTGCTCGGTGTGAGTAGCAGCACCGTTCCTGGTAGTGGTGGTTTACATAATTTCGTTATGAAAGAATGCTGCTGGTTGAGCCGTGGGATATAAAGTGTGTCTCCAGCACGCCTGCGATGCGCTGCCTCCTGCACGGGAAGGGTTAAGAGGAGACAACATCCTGTCAAAGACCTTGTTTTTAATTTTGCCTCTCACACTGGCACAGATCCGGCTAAGAGCAGCCCAGATTAGTTCGGAAAAACCTTTGAAGAGATTTAAGATGTCCTTCAGCCAGTTTGAAGGTTTTTGTCTTGCAAATCCAGTACAAGGGCGCCTGCAGGCATCTCGACCCTTGCTGTGCTGCTGATGCAGCTCAAGGTCACACTAACCCGCCCTGTGACATTCAACAACACACACACACACAAAAATTATGCAGTGAAACTGCTTCAGCATTCAGCCAACCAACAACTTCCTCAGTTCCTCACTGAAGGAAGAAGTGTATATTTTTTTTGTCATCTTTTTTTTTTCTTTTGGCTTCGTAGATTTTTGCTGCAGGAAATAATCCAGGATTTCTGGTGTGTGTGATGACAAGGTCATTTCTTAATTAGAACACATGTAAAGAACAAAGCTAAATGGCTTCAAAACAGCTTTGTAGTTGATGGAGAGGATTTAAATTATTTAAAGAGATAGTCACCCAAGTATGATGGAAACTGAATTCTAAACACATTAACTCTTTCAGTACTTTACAGTTTCCATATGCTACTCAAAAGAAAATGTCAGACTTGCTGAACATTATTGCAACTACTGTTAAATGAACATTTTTACATGTATTTATAGTTAGTGTTCCATTATGCTTTCTGTTATCAGAGTTACAAAAGCAAGATTTTTTTTTTTAGTAAACAGTGAAATACTCACTAGCTAGTGATAGATAGCCATAGGAAATTGCTTGTTGGAGATCAGTGATTTAACTTCTACTCTATCTCATATTTTGATGAATGTATTAGCATAAATATATATATATATATATATATATATGCATGTGTGAGTACATGTATGAATTACAGTGCAGGTGTACAGGTATTCTTCAGAACTGCCTCTGGGAAAAATCTGGACTCCTGTCCTCAGTGCTCAACGTGACTGCAAGGCATAAGAACATAAAGAAAGTATAGTAGGGAATGGGAAATGAAAGGAGAAAATTGACAAGAAATGGCAACCTCTCTTAGTTTGAAATGACTGTGAGCTGGCTGGAAAGAGAGGCATCTTGGAATTTGATTTCTGTTCCTCAGATTTGTTTCTCTTTGACTCAAAGCACCTAAACAGGCACTGATACTGCTGTTTCAACCATAGGTTGATGTGGCTGTATGTTAATTATCCATACTTTTAATCTTATCCTCCTGATTTTTTTTCTTTACTCTGTTTTCCAGTCTTCTTATTCTGTAAATGCCAGAGGCTGGTAAGGTGACCAGCCTTCTGTGGTTGCCTTGGGCATGCAGAACCCCAGGTATCTGTGGGCAGGGCTCACCTGGGTGCCCTTGAAAGGACTGACCAAATGCCTGGGAGGAGAAACTTTATTTACTGTGGTCTGTAGGACCTGCCTTTTGGTGCCAGCACACAGTAACTTTCCAGGTTGTCTGCTTGACAAAGTAGTGAGGGTGAAAAAGTATGTGGGAATTGCTCACCCAAAGGGAAAAGGGCAAAAAAAAATCATTGAAGAGAAACTTTACTGGCAAACTTTGGGCTCTGTGTATGCTCAGAGATACACAGTGCATGATCTGTAGAGAACTGAACTGTGGAGAAATTTCCTCTTTATTTTCCCCGTGTAGTCAAAATTCTCACATTTAATTCAGATTTAAATGTTTCAAGTGTAAATGACTTGAGATTTACTGAGAGTTTATTACTTCTGGTTGTTTTGGTTCTTGTTTCATTTGTTTTTTCTGGGGTGAATCTTGTTCAGCTGGAGTTAGGAGATGCAGCAAATGTCAGATGGAGTGTATTTACTCGAGAGAGATTGTGCTGGCTCTGAGGACCTCCTTCTGAGAAAGGAGTGAACTGCATTTGCCAGGATAAAGAGGGAAGATCTGGTGTTACAACTTTTTTCCTCTTTGGGTTGCTTTTTTTCCCTTTCCTTGTGCTATCTGGCTCAGGCAAGGCTTGTGAGAAGAAAACGACAGAGGAAAACAGACTCCATACAAGAAAGACACAGATAAGACAAAACTGATGTGCTCTGTGAAATCTGTATGCTCCTGCCCTTGCCTGGGGTGTGCTGTGCCCTTAATATTACGGGAGACCTAAGCTCACCTGCTAGTAATTTCTAATTTACTGTCCTAATTCATCGATTTGTTATCACTAATTGTACTTCATTTACTTCTGTGTAGTTTCCAGTACCTAAAGGGTTGAAAGGTTGCTGTAATTGGCACCCGCAGCTGCTCTTTCTTTTGACAGGGGATAATTTTGCAGCCTATGCTTTGTGTGACAGCTGCCTAATTGGGCATTCTCCCCTTGTAGCAAGCCTGCCTCCTCCAGCCTCCCTGCTGACAAATGGTGGTGGATTATAGATGAGGACACGCTGACCCGTTCGACCTTGCTGAGGCAGCGGGGAGGGGCCTCCTGCTACTTGAGGGAAGCTTTGGGTCATTTAAAGGACAAGGTCATGAGCCAGGTGGGGAAATGACATGATATCACATGACAATAGCCCGATGACACGGTCAGTATGTCAAGGACAAACTCATCAGTATTGATTAATGCTGCTTTTTCCTGGTGTCTCTGCAAAGCCACTGATATTTCAAAAATATTTTTGCTAATTTTTTCTAGGTAAAGTGCCAGATGTTATTTTGGGGAGCATTGGTGCAGTGTTTTCTTCTCCATACAGATCATGTGCAAAATCAATGCTGTTAAAAGCCCACCGATGGTCATTTATAGTGTTCATCTCAGTGTTTTTGGTAAAATGTACATCTGCCTGTACTGCAGGGAAGATGCCATGAAGGATGCATGACAGGGCAGAACTTCAGGAGGGGGGGAAATCCCTGCTTTGAAATTTCAGTATTTCACTTTTCACTCCTACTTGAAAGGCACGTGTGTGAACCTTTATGTAAACACATGTATCCATGTATGTAGAGCTGACTGGAACATGGGAAAAGTCTGTAATTAGAGAGAGCCAAAGAGAAAAGTTAAATGTAAATGGGATGTTTAAAGAAAAAGTCTTGTATTAGCTCAAGGGTGATACAGTTAAGGTAAAGTCTTGCGTATTTTAAGAACTAATACAGTATCCAGCTATGCCAGGCAATAAAAACCTGCTAAGTGGGTTTTTGAAAATATTGTGAATACAGGTGACAGTGTTTTGAGAGCATCTTTGTTTTGCATTTCTATGCTAATAAACTTCAAGGTAAATGAACAGCTTGTTTGACATTTGCTATGTTAGACAATAATAAAATGCTTTCTTCTGGCGTAATTAGACTTGATAGATTGATTATGTTAAGAGGTAAAGATAAATATAATCAGAAAGAGAACTCTCTCGAAGGGAGTTACTGCCTGTTTTTGAACTTTACTGCAGTCGTGGTGGTTTACCCAATGCCTGTTGGTGTGTCCCACACTTGTGTGTGTGCACACATGCACACCTGTGCACAAGTATTTGCAGACACAAGCAGCACACACAGAGTTTCTATGAAGCCAGGAGAGGAACATTCACCTAGGAGCCCGGTTCCCTTTTCCGAGAGATCTGATTTGTTGTGGGATGCTGTTGTGTCTGAACGTCGTCAGTTCTCTAGGATGTAATTTTACTCCCCTGAGGTAAAAAGCCGTCAGTGGTAAAGTGTGATAAATTAGTTCACTCAAGTAGATGCGCGTGCGTGTGTGCGTGTGTATGTGTTTAATTCTGACCTTGCTGTGCATGTGTTTAGCTGCTCTCAGTGCCCGAGTCAAGCCCGGTGGAGGTTTAATCCTGTGCCCTTGTACACGTATACTTGATTAGTAGTTGTGGTTATCTCAGCAGAAGACATTCTGCCCACCTCCTTGTATTGGTCGGGACCCAGGCATTGGGGAGTCAAGTCGAAGGAGAAAGAAAAGAGATTTTGCATTAGTATTCTATGAAAGCCTTACTGTCTGCAGAACAAATTGATTGCTACAGTGTACCTGTGCTTGGCACCACTGCTGTGAAAGAAAGGTATGGTTGTAATCTGTTTTATTGTATTACATATTGTGACACTCCAGGAATGTTTTAACATTCAGCTCTTCTATGGCACATGCTAGAAGTCTAAGTAAAGAAAAATATGTGAATGAATGAAAAGCATGTGGGGCTGTCGTATCAGCAGCTTTGTTTACTACAGTGAACTAAGTAGCCCCTGCTAATGAGACAAATTTATGTGCCAATGGCAACGTAAGGAGATGATTAACTGAATTCTCTGTATTATATTCAGTTACTCACTTCAGTGTCAGTAGTTGCTATGTACCTACACAGATAAAATTCTAATTAATGTTTCAAGGGGGTTTTGGTTTAGCTTTTAGCGAGATGATAAATGTGAAATATACTTTTAACATGGATGTGTGTGCCTCTTTAAATGAAGATTTGTTGGTTTTTTCCTAGTTTTTAATCTGCTGTGCTGGTCCTATGTGTGTGGGTGGGTGGGTATATGAGGGGAGGTATAAAAACCTTCGAATCTTAGATGTGCTGCTGTGATAAACAGAGCAAGAACAAAGCTGAGGAAAATTCTTAAGGATTTCAGTCTTCACATCTCTCAAACCCACACCCCCCCCTTCCTAGTAATGTGTAAATATGCACCCGTATTTTAATGAGAAACCTAGTGCTCTTCATTTTCTGAACATAGTTGCAGACTTTACATAGTTGATTGTCTGGTATTATAGATGCTCGGTTGATGTCAGTTGTGTTTGATGGGAAGTATGAAACACTCCATTAATAAAATTCAAGCTGTTTCACAGAGAGCTGTGCTTAGTCCTTCGTTCTTGGCATCACTGAAATTGTGTTGGTGATTATTTGGATGTTTGCTTGTGGTCATTCAGAAACATCTGAAGTATCTGCTCTTGTCATGCAGACATTCCTGACTAATTAAGTTTAGGACAGGTGGCAAACTCCTCCTGGGCATTTAAATGTGTGTGTAAACCTAATCTAATAACTTGATGAGAAAATGAAAATCCATCTTTCCTGATGCGTTATCACCACGCACAAACCACAGAGGTATTTGTAAAATCCTCTCTCTACTCTTTGTCCTGGCAGGTGAGAAATCAATGGGTTGCTTTAAGGAAGTGAGGGACTTGGGAAACGCTGCATGCTGAGCTGAAGTCATGCACTGTAATAGTTACTTCTGTCATGTGGCCCTGCTGACTTTAAGATTAACACTTTATAGATGTGTGGTGTGTTTATATGAGTGTATTCTTGAGCTTGTATTTTACACCTTGCAAAGAGTGTGGATACAGCCTTATGCATGCAAGTTGTTGATCTTTGAGATCCTCTGACAGCTAAGAAAATTTTGAAGAACCCCCAGTTAGGGAGGCTCTGTGATGTGACTGTTTGGACTCAATAGTGACTACTCTGATTGCAACTCATTAGACAAAACATACTTATTCCAAAGCAAGTACTTTGTGAGTGAGCTATTTTTCCCCTTGAATTACTTCAAAAAACAAAAACCAAACAAACAAAAAACCAAAACAAAACACAAAACCAAACAAAAAAATCCCCCCCCCCCCATAAACACATGTTGTAATGATAACAGAAGTTGGTAAAAACAGTTGCACAATGTACACAGCAGATCTCAAGATCCAGGGACTTTGCCATATTTAACTAGGTTTTGGAAGATAATTGCAGCACTACTGCAGAAATGGTTAAACCTTATCTCAAATTCTGGATAGACTTTTTGTAGATTTTAAGCAGTTCATGGGAGAAAGTTGAATTCTGAAGAAGGTGTTAGATAAATACAGGGCAATACTGCATTTCAATGCAATTAACTTTTCTTCATAAATAATTCAACCTATGACTTTAAATAAATGATTAGAGGAAAAGACAATGACATGTGATTAAATCCAAGTCCTTGAAAACAGTTTACCAGTCAAGATTGCTATGACTGCTTTGGGACTTATTGTAATTCCTCTATTGGAAAAGCCAGTTCTGAGGGTTTGGGGAGGGGTTGTTTTGTTTTGGATTTTTTTGTCAGTTCTCAGTATATCAATACAGAGACGTGGGAGACTCCTTCAAATCATAGTTAAAAGAGGACTGGTGAGTGTTGTGGTTTTTATATCTTTATTTTCTTATTGCCATGAAATGTATCAGTTTGACAAGCATGTGATTTTCTTGGTTTTCCTCCCCCTACCCCACATCAAATGGAGAATGAAAAGATGTTTGCAGAATTAAAACTTTTACTGCTGACTTTAATGAATGAGCATAACAGACAGCATTAAAATCTTGATGAAATTTTTGGAATACAACTTGACTGCTGTATTTTGGGTGGGATGGTGGGAAAGACACCAAATGAGGGGGAAAAAACCAAATCAAACCAAAACTAAACACAAACCCCCAACCAAGAAAGTCAGATTTTTAATAACCCTTCTTAATTACATTAGAGGCATGCAGTTGATTCCAGCATTGGTTAACTGTGTGACCACTTTTCCTCTGGAAATATGTAATCAAGTTTCAAGTAAAAGTTGGTGCTTGAGTGTTATCATCAATTTGGGCAGATTTTAGAGGTGAATTCCAGTTTAGGTCTGTTTTTGAGGCGTAGCTGTGCCCTGCTTGAGGTTGTGAAATGCTTGTTCCCCATCTCCACCCGCTTTCCTTCTGTTATCATGCTCTACCATAGTAAAGCAAAGAGGAAATGGAGGTGTTGCATAACTTCTCTAAGTAAATAGATTTTCTGTGCAGATAGTGAAGGCAGCCTTAACTGAAGCAGTGCTGTCACTACCAGATTCCTGCTAATGCTACAGGCAGTTGTGTAATTAATGGCCTTGTGTACTGAACTGAGGCTGCTGGGAAACCTCTGGAGGGAATTATTTTGTCTGTTGTGTTGGTTAACTTTCCCTGAAAATTAAGTGTGTTGGTGATACTCTGTTGGGGTTATGGGGGAGGATTTTGCAAGGCCTGATGAAATAATCTCGGGCATCATTTTGCTGACCACTGGACAAAGCATCTGCAGCAACAGAACCAGATTGAATGGTTGAAATGGAACTGTTAATAAAAACATGATCAGTCTTACTTGAGAAGATGAGTGTGCTAAGATAAGAAAGTAGAAAGCTGTGCTTAAAAAGTCCTAGTGTGTTTTTAAGATGTTTTGATTGTAAAATCATACTGAGAATTGGGACCTGGTTTTGGCAGTAGCATGATTATATCTAGTGCAATGGTGGTAAAAGATCTGGAGTAGGCAAAGATTATTAATCTACTTTGTCTAATCTGTTCCCTTGAAGCCATTTGAAAAACCTTATTAAAAGTATACCAAACACCCTTTTTTGCTTTGTTTGAATCTCTGTTGCTGCAATATCAACCATAGGTGGCACTGACTATTAGCAGTTAGAAGGTTTGGGATGCTTTCTCTCCTCCCAAACTTACACCTTTAAGTGACTGGCAGCCTCCTGATCCATTTTTCGCTCACTCTGGCAAAGAGTATGTGTGGCAGGTGTCTGCAAGTTCTACAAATAGGTATAGGAACTGAGTTCTTTATTCATTGACTTTGGTGAGTTTGGAAACATCCAGCTTCTGAAGTTAGAATTTGAGTTTTTACAAACTCATCAGGAAAAATGTTAATATTTGTTGCTGAGGGATGAATATTCTATCTATGTTTTTTGGCTTTGAATGGGGAGTGAACTCCTTTCTACAAGCTTAGTTTTAGTCACTGATGCAACTTGCAGAGGATACTCAGTCAGGCCTGATGTAATTCAGGGTTAGCCTGGCCACCACCAAGCAGTTCAGCACTTAAAAGAAAAAGCTGTCTGTCTGGGTTTTCTTCTCACTGCAGCATCAGTTGCTTTCCTTCTTTGCCCTGCTTCTTTCATGGGCTGCTGCTGCAGTTCTGTGTTTACACTGGTGTAACAATGGATAAGAGCACACCCTGTTTTCTGGTCCATCCAAGCAATCCAGTGCTGTAAATGTATTGTAGCTGGATTAGACTGGTAAAAGCAGGTTTTAACAGCTTTCTAAGGCAAGGAAATAAAAATGGACCTGTTTGGGAAGGAAGTGCTTAGATATGTGTACAGACATCTATATGTACTTCACTATGAAAGACCTTTGCTTCAGGATAAATAGGACTTTACTGTTCTAGGATAGGAAAGAGACTGAAAGGGGGAGTGGATCAGAAGAGTCGCTGCTGTGCAGTGGTCTTTCCTACTCCAATCAGTGTAATAGTGCTTCCCTTGCTCAATAGGACTCCTTCAGCATGTTAGATTTCTGAGAAATAGGGAAAGTTCGCAGAATTACGTTTTTGATCCTAATGCCATCATTCATCAGTTCAGTACTGACACAGTTGTTTTCTTGGGGAGAACATTTTTTCAGCAGGTATACTGGAAAACCTGTATGGCCTGTACTTGACTGACACACATCTCCACCTAAGGGTGATGGCAATGCCAGTAATTTTTCTTCTTTTGGAAAATAAAAGCAGTTACTATAGTGTGCAATTCTTACTCCTTTAGTAAGCACCATTGTTTCCTCCAATTTAGTGTACCTAATTTTTTTTTTCATCAATAGGTGGAAAAGAAATACCCAAAACCACCACACACAAAAGAAAAAAAGAAAGAAAGTATCTTGTAATCAAAGGGCCAAACTGAACATTTGCTATGGATATGGATTTCATGGTACAGGGCAAATTCTTTATCTTCTCTTGTCCTCACTTTTCCTCATGTGTAGAGTGGTTATATTCCAAAGGACTGCTGTGATGTCTTCACTGATGTTTGTAAAGTGTTCTGTTTGGTTCAAACATGGAATCACTTTTTTTTTCTTGCAATTTTGATAGTGTCCAGTAGCCTCCAACGTGATTTAGACTCGCACAGTGCATGTAATGAGAGGTCCTGGTGAACAACAAAGGAATGAAATCACTGTGATGGGTCTGTAAACAGCAGCAGCCATCTAACATCAGATATTTAGATGTCAGATTAAAATAGGCCTTTTGTAACTGAAGTGCCTCTCACTTGTCGTTAGTTTGCACGTGAGTGGGGGTTTTTATGACCTCAGCTTATGTATAAGCAATACAGAATTTCATTCTGTAGTTCACTCAAGTTCAGAATAGTCTGGGATTCTCTTTTCCAGATTCATGTAGTAGTAAGTCTGTGAAAGTCCTTTCTGCAGCGAGGATGTTGCCTGCACTCTGAGTATATTATTTTTGATAAAGTTTTTTAATAGGTTGTATGTTGCATCAAAGAAGGATAGGATGCTTGGTCAACTTCAGACACTTTCTTCTCATCTTTTCTACCTGTGGCTATCATTTTACCAAAGAAAATAATTTCATGGAAGGGTAGTTCAGATGCCTGTTTTGTGTAATTTGCAAGTGTGGAGACTTGCACATAGTTACAGCTGACAAAATACGGTCAATGGAGGAAGAAGTGTTTTATCAACAGTTTCCTGGTCATAAGAGCATTTCCTCTGTTCTCCAATATTTATGAAGTTACGATGTCAAAGATTTTTGTAGCATTCAGGTAGTAATGATGGAGTGCAAACCAATTTGAGATTTGAAATGGTGGAATGAAATGTACTACGAAAAAATCAGGCTCGTAATGAAATTTGCCAATCGAACAAAGAGAAATGTTAAACAAAGCAAGGTTTTAATGGTAGTTCTTGGAGTGGCAAAGATTGTGTCTGCATACCCCTATCAAGGAGTCTTGAGTTTTTTGGATGCGCTTTAGGAAAACTCCCATAACTACTATTCCCTTTCTTGTGTTTGATACCTGTGCATAACACAGATTGTGCTTGCCCTTGGAACTTGCGCATTTGCTTTAAAGTAAGGTAGTTGTAGTGGAATACAAACATTTGTGGGAAACTCGAGAAAGCTGTTTATGGAAATACCTTCTGTTCTGATGTATTAACGAAAAGGAGGCTGTTGTTACTCCATCTTCTTTAGTCATTCTTGTCTTACCAAGCAGCTGACAAAAATAAGTTTCATTCAGTTCACACTTTGTTTCTTGTATGTAGAAGTGAATTACAAGAATGGTTTAGTCTGTTAATTTTCATTTTGGACTCTTACCCCTGTCCTCCCTGTGCAAATGGAGCTTTTGGTCTGAGTAGTGATGGATAGGCAGTAACTTAATGTTTTTTTTCTCCTCCCCTCCTACCCAGTTTTCAACAGCACATTAGAGAGTCAAGATGTGTTGGATCTTCCAGTCCTTAGTCTTGTTCCTTTGGTCAAAGTTGCAGTAAAAACAATGTAAACTCCTGAAGATTTTGGACCATATGCATTGTAACAGTGTTTATAACAGTTCAGTGGAAATGCTTTCTACAATAATGAAATACACCTGATGTTTTAGGAACCATGCAACCTAGTATTTCACCTCTGACTTTATATTCTAATGAAGCAAGTTGCTTATATCCTTTTACCATGTGCAGTATCCTACATCTTGTTTCTGCTCTTCTTTTTCTTACTTTTTGTGACTTCAAGCTGGTAAGGCAGTGTCCCAGACTGCTTGAATAGCCTCACTGTCTTCACCTGCCATTGATGCTTCTCTTCCTCCTTATACTTGCTTTTCCCCCTATGACCCTTCCCTTCTCCTCCGTTACCACTACATCTCATCTTAGTTTGTAAGCACTGTGGGGTTGCAGACTGAATTTACAGGAATATAAAATGGTTTACAATAGTAATTATGTCAAATGTCAAGCATAGGCAGACCTGCTCTCAGGAACCTGACAGCACATAAAGAAAGAAAGTGCTTTTTGCATCCCAGTACGTTATTCTTGGTAAACCAAACTGTTCACCTTCAGAAGTGCTACAAGCACTACAAGATACCAAAGACACTTTGAAAGCAAGGGTTAATTTTATTTGCAATTACTCAGAATTCAGAGGTAGACCTAGTAAATAAACCCCCTCTGATTTGAGAAGGAGGAGGAGAAACTATGTTCAAAAAAGTGGAGAACTTGCAGAATTAAGTCTGCTGTTTTGGGCTGGGAAGGTTGTTTCATTAAGGCAGCTGAGAACAGAAAGCTTCTTTTGTTTTATTGAAGGAGGTCTGGGTTTATGTTTAACCAGTCCCTGGGACAGGTGCTCTCTCAGCCTTCACCTTCCTCCTCGAAAGTTTCCTTATTCATGTCTTTGGCACCACTGGCTGTCATGATTAAAAATAACTAAGTAACTATGGTCACTCTGAAAAGTTTTCCTAGCAGCAGTATTTCCTTTCCTTCTCTGGCCTTCGTAGCATCTGTGCCCTCTGAAGTGAAAACAGATTGCATCAGGGTAGGGATATTGTCATTGTATCAGCCAGGGAAGTGAAAGAGCTTTCACCAGGTTTTTAAAAGCTCAAGAGAAGGGGAGCCCTTTGACGCTGCGTTTTAGCCCTTTTATGTTTTATTTTAGGCCTTTTGTACCCTTTTCATCATACATCATTAATTTTTGTGTTTTGTTGATCTTTGAGTGTGTATGATTCTTTCCTCCCTTCTAATAATATGTAGCAGAAGAAAGGTATGGAGTGAAAACTGTATTATTACAGCAGCATGTATTTTTGTACTGCAAAACCAATAAGAGCATTTTTTCTTCTGTGAGAGGAAGGGAAAATATACTTATTTTGGAAGCCAGTGTTGCTCTAGGGCTTCATTTAATTGCTGTCCAGCTGAAGTTGTCAGCATCTCAGAGGTGCAGATGTATTTATTTTAAACTTCATGTAGACTATGATGAGGGAAAGGGGGCAAACAAGTCTGTGAGGAAAGGCAAGTAACATATGTCATTTGTATTTTGGCTTATGGTCTTGCAGGAGGTATTCTAGTGGATTTGGATTAATTTTTGTTCTGGTAATTTACTGTTGGAGGAGAGGAAGAAATAGCCTCCACAGTGTGGATGATCTTCACCTGGGGAGCAGTGCAGAAACATAATGGAATTTCCTGTGTGAGAGGTGCCTGAGTATTACAGCAAAAATGAGTGTTTGTGGAAGCAAAAGGATAAGGAGGAAGGACACAGTAAGTGGTTTGGTTGTGTGGGTAGAAATGAAAGTTACTAATGTCTGTAGTACAGAGATGAGAAATTTTAAACTTAAATCTAGAGCAAGAGAAAAACAATGGGAAAGTTGAAGTAAAGGGTTGTATGGTCAGAGCGTCTCGAGGGGAAAGATTACAATAACAGCTGTGTTTTGTGTAGTGGGGAATGGTCATTGGATGTCCTTAATGTTACAAAAGTGTGGGTTGTAGAAATAGGGAGCTGAATGACAGTAACAAGGATAATAGCAGGAGAAGGTGAGTAAGATTTTAAAAAGCGGAATGCAGTGTCAAGGGTGCGTAGTGTGTTGTTGGTTTTGTTTTGGTTGGTTGAGTTTTGCTTTCTTGTTAGTCATGGGGTGTAAATGGATAGCAGGAGTGTTAGAATAAAGTTAATCTGCTGATGACAGCTTTTTTTGACAAAGTGGATAGTATTAACCAGGCAAGGAGACCTATCCCCTCTCTCCTGGCACATTACCTTTACCACCTTGCTCAGCTCAGTTTCACTTGTCGAGGTCTGATACTGTCGCAAACCGACCACAAGTAAAACCGACTTTGGGGGAAAACTCTGTTTAAGTCTGTTATGCCTTGTAGAAGTAAGACAGACTCTCTTTCGTGAGCTAATACTGAATTAGCAGAGTGATTTCCTGTTACACTAGAAATAATGTTTTCCACCATGAGTTTCTGCATCCTGATTGTAATGTATTTATTTTTGGCAGGGAGGAGTGAAAAGCAGATTCACTAAGATCCGGCAGTGACACTTGAAAGGTATGAGTTTTTGCCCTGAACTTGTGAAGTTTATTAACCTGTATTTTTTCTCACCCTGGGTATGGAATGGTAACTTTATCTCATTCACACTAGCTTTGGTCCTTACCCCTCCTAAGAATTCCAAGTCAGAGGGTGGTTTATTTCACATCCTTGTATGGTCTTGATCTCTTTCTCTGGAGTTTGCTAACTAGGGTGCCAAGCTAACAATCTGCTAAGCAGGTTCCTGGGAAGCTGAAGACACAATCACCTGCCCACCAGAACTTCTGGCCTTTCCTCAATAAATGGATTTGAAATTGCATGCTTTTAGAGCATAAAGTCTCTTTGAGAACAGTAGCTTGTGGGGGGTTTTGTGGCCTTTTTTCCATCTTATCTTTCTTTGGTTTGCATTTCCCTTTCCAGTTTGATTTGCTTCAGCATTTATTTGGTATTTGTGAGTTATTTTGTGGTTCTGTAAGATTCCTGCAGGTAAATATGAGCCTGAACTACTCTTGAATAAAATCACATTAATGTTGTATTCAGTGGAGTTCTTTTGGTGTTGCTCACCAATGAAAACACTTTTCTTTAGCTTTAGATTCTTACAAAAACTGAAAAAGAGAAGAAACAACAAAAATATGGTTTAATGAGAACAGAGGCAAGTCAATGAAACTTACCTTCAGGTCATTGACAAGGCCTTACTAGATATTGATTCAGAAGATGCTGGAGTTACTTATTGATGGCATATTGAGCTGGGAAATGACTCTTCCAGTTACATCAAGGGAAGATGGCTTTATATAACACAAAGGACAGGGGTTGTGACCTGTCAGCCATGCTCAGATCTGTACCATGGCAGATTAAGCTGGAAATAATACCTGGCCTGATCAGCTGAATCAATAGAGTTGTGGTTATGGATAATAACTCTCAGATAATGACCTTGTGATACATGGGTTAAGTTACTTTGGTGCAGTTCCACCTGTTTTTTTGCTACATTCTTGACTTTTAGGTCTTTTGTTCTGACAATTTCCCCTACTGTCTCCATACTCTTAGCAGTAGACATTAAGTGACTAGATTAAAACTATAATTACAACTTTTAAGATACTTCTGTGTGTTCCCCCACAACCTCAAAGCTGAGACAAGATTTGCAGAGGGAAATTCACCCACCTCCCACTGGCTCTCATTGTTACCCCTGGCCAATTGTATTAGATGTTGAGTTGCTATCAAACTTCCAGCATGTTGGAAACTAAATCACCTACTATGGTTGCTGTGTGTTGAACAACTTGAGGAATGGGAATGCTGGAGTAACTGATCTTGCACATCTTGGAAATCCTTTGCTGTGTCCTGAATAATGGAAGAATATTGAAATTTTGAATATGAACTAGTTTACTTTTTGTAGTCATGATGATTAAACAGGTGATGTACTACTGGTTTTTAGTATGGTAGATATCCAGAAAGTCTGCTACACTAATATATGTTGCATCATTTAGGTATGTCATACACAGACACACATGTGTGCATAATCTTGCCTGTCCTATTAAATTCCATAGATCTACTTATGTAAAGAAAAATAAATAAGGAAAAGGAAAATATAAGGTTCAGGGACTTACTACTGCACTATTTGTCAATATGTTATTTTAAAATTTTTAAAAATTTGACATTTCAGACATGTAAATATAACCACAGTCAATACCTACAAAATAGGTAAAGCTGTACCTTTACAAAATTGGACATTGATAGCCATCAATTTCTTTAAGGTAACCCATTGTTTTAGACTACTTGACCATTGAATTGACCAGAAGTATTCTCTTCTCTGTGCTAGCTGTCATATTCATTTCTGTTTCTATATTGGATTGTCGTTTATTGCAGTTTGTTGTTAGCCCCTTTTAAAAGACAAGACACTTGAAATGCTTTACCTTTGGGTTGCCATGTGGAAGGATGCCTGTTTGAGCTCTCCAAGAGGAATGGATTAGAATTGGGTTGCAGATATTTTCTACTTAGTGCCACAATAAGAAAAAGGCCAAAACCACCACTGACTGCTGATAGCAACCTGTCACATCCCAGCTGCTCTTGAAAAGAGGGGGCTTTGATCCAAAATTCAAAATCAAAAGAAACTTCATGCCTTCTGCAGGTTATGAGCGTTAAGACAGTGAAGTTGTAGTTAACAGGCAAAAAACCCCAAACCAAACGCACAACTGCTGCTGACTAGTTTCATTAAAGGTTTACTTTTGAAGATTAAAGACAGATTTATTTTTTTCCCTAGTGTAAGCTTGAGAGAAGACCTACTGTGATACTGAATGAGCAGTTATTCACTGTAATATAGCTAATTTAAAGGCTTTTTCACACATTTGAATTTTCATACATTAGTAAATTTATATGTTATGTGACTCCAAACATGTTTACTGTAGAGTGTTGGGTTGTTGTACTGCTTGATCAACTATTTCCTAGAATGTGTTTGGTTGGGAAATGTCTTATATACACATTTTCATATGTGCTTGGTTTTCAGACTAAGTTCCTGATTTGTTTGTGAATGTTGAATGAGCCTCTGTTTTTTCACAGTCATTGCCAGATTTATTGGTTTTGGTTAATATTTTTCTTCCCTAAGACTTTAGTGCAGTGAGCAGCTTTATCAGCCTTTCGCGAAGGAGGAAGGATAGAAATTCCCCTTGAAAAAAAAAATGATCTAACCTCCCCTTTTCTTCCATTTTGCTGAAAGGGTTTAGAAAAGAAGGGACTAAGGAAGAGCAGAACTTCATTGCCCTGAGGTCTGCGACTTAACTCAATTTGATCTTAAACCAGTGACTGTTTTAAGATCTGATGAATCACTAGCAGAGTTAAAAGCACCTATACCATTGTGCTGAGAAGCTCACATCTCAGGCTTCAGGAGTGATTTGTATCTGGCCCTAGTAGCTCAGGCAATACTATAGCTTAAAAGGGTGACAATCTAATTCTTGTGAAGGATGTTTTCAAAAAGGAGACAACTTTTTAAATTTAACTTCTTTTTGTCTTTTTCATTTAAGGCCTTTTCTTTAGTAGCTGAGCCAACCCGATCACACAGGTAGAGTGCTGCAAATGTAATGCCTATACAAAAATTAAATGGAGAAAAATCAGTAAAGAAATATTGAATAATAGCTGAAAAAAGATACAGGAGGGTCTGTGATGGCATGAATGTTTTACTGGCAATGTCCAAGAGACCCACATATACAAGTGAGTTATGCAGG
The DNA here is from genome assembly GCA_013396695.1 of Sakesphorus luctuosus. Classification (NCBI taxonomy): domain Eukaryota; kingdom Metazoa; phylum Chordata; class Aves; order Passeriformes; family Thamnophilidae; genus Sakesphorus; species Sakesphorus luctuosus. The sequence continues at coordinate 289,339 of VWZD01005370.1, forward strand.
TCACCCGAAATGGGTTCCAATAAAAGCTTTAATACCAACACAAACAGTCTTATTTATAGACATACCTCTCTGTCTAAATATAAACTGCTCCCAGTCATGTCTAGACTAACATCAGAGTGGTGTTGGTATTGAAAGTGCGGGCTCAGAATTAAGAGTACAAGCCACACTGTCTTTTAAATTACTGCTTAGTACCATGAGCATCTAAACTTTGTGGAAGCAGTGCACCTTTGAATGTCAAATGATGCTGTGTCACCCAAGACACCCCTTCTTCCTCTCCTTTAAGCATCAGAAGGCAACGTCTGGTAGACGTGACCTGTAAGATAAATATTCTTCTGCATATGTTTAAAGCTTTGAGAATGTATCGGTGGGTGGATGGATGGATAGATCAGTAAATGACTTTCATTGCTAACTATTTTCAGCAGCTGGGTTTTAATGAGTCTTTCAACTGTTGCTACTGTGTTTAATCTGCTCACTTACTCAGCATTCAACATTAAAGAAGCTTTCTAGGAGGTAAATGTTGTCCTGATTACAGAAGAGGTTAGTTTGATTGTGTTCTGCACAGACCTTGTGTTAAGAGTTCTTTTTTTTTTTTAATTAAGAAATATGTGCAGTGCACACAGATAATTAGGATAAATAAGCAAGTGTTGTGCTTGGAAATGCACATCCAAAGACACAATTGCTATATTATGTATCTTGGACTGTACAGTTGAAAACTGAGATCCTGACTCTCTAGCAGTGGTCTTGCTGTTGTGTTCTGTGTTTGTCAGTGGGTTTTCTGTTTAGATTTCTGAGTTCATATGTATCAGCACATGGCTGAATAGAGTAAAAAAGGTGGCAAAAAGTGCTTTCCACTTGCTTTTCATTTAACATAAGAGCTCTCCCCATTTAACATAAGAGTTCTCCCATAACTTACTTGCTATGCTGCCTAACATCACTTGTCAAAATAAATATGGACAGAGCAGCTGCTCTTAAAGGTAGAGAATGTTTAAAATGTGTAATGTACCAATGTGAAGAAAATGTAGCATAGTGGTATTTCTGGTAAGTGTACTAAAAAAATACATCCAGGAGCTTTGATCAAATGCCAGCTCTTACATCAGTCTTCTTTGTAATCTTTCTTGCTGATCTGTGACCTTGACCTTGTGTTTGTGTTTGTATGTCAAATCTATTTTAGGGATGGACAAACTAAGTTCATTTTAATAGGATTTATACTCACGCTTCACAGGATACTTCAGTAAAATCCAAAAATTAAAATATTTGTATCAATTAAATTTTCAGTCATATTTAAAGATTTCAGAGGGCTTGAATGCATTGACTTCTTAAAATTATTTTTTTGCAATGCTCTGTGGGAGATGCTTCTTAAAAAGGCATCTTTGCCTTAGTGATGAACTCTTCTAAATTCAGCACAGACCTTCTGCCTGGAGGTGGAGTTTTCTCTTCAAGAAGCTCACCAGTGGCGATGCTTTGGTTTGGCATTAAGTGAGATTCCCCAGTGGAAGGAGTGGTCCCTGCTCTTTGTCCTTCCTCATGCCACTCACAGTCACCCGTTCCCACATGGAGAGCTGTGCAGCACACACTCAGCAATGTCTTTGAGGTTCCTTTTGATGGGGTGAGGTCCTTAGTCTGACTTGCCTTGTATGAGCTTTTGTGTAGGAAGGCTTGTGTCAATCCTAGGAAGGTGGCAGGCTCAAGTGGCTGCAGGTCCATAGACCAAGACAAGGCTACATGTTTTGGCAGCAGCTTCACACTTAAAACAAACAGCAATTCTTGTGGAACCATGTTTTATATACATTTAAATGTGCAGATTCTGAACTAGTTTATTGCTAGCATTGTTGTCCATGGTGACCAGAAGGCTTTTTTTTTTCCTAGGGGTGGAGGTGGAGCTCTCTAGCAGCCTGCTGGGCTCTGATGCACTGGTGTGTTCAGCAGGGTTCTTCAACACGGGCCTTATTTTAGACGTGTGCTAAGAGGGCACTGCAGTTGGTTGGGCATAGGGCTTCGTAAAGGCTTACTTAGGTTGTTGGCTTCACAGGCACTATGAAAGATGGTCCCAAATTAGGTAATACTTATATGTAACTATGGAGCAATAGACTTATTTTTAATAGGTCTTTTATTTTTTAGGGTAGGTGTTCCTTTACATAGAAAAATCACCCTTTCGTCAGAAATCAATCACACATCTGTGTTGCTTTGTTGTTACAGGTTTTAATTTGGCATAACCACCTGTTTCAGCTCTCTTGACAGTAGTGGGACAAGTGGTAACAACAAATAGCCTTTTTTTCCTATTTTACAATTATTTCTTTCATGCAACACTCGTGAAAAACAGATATAGAATATTTCTTTCCTACAACTTTGTAACAGTGTATTATCTTCTTAAAATGCATGCTGCCTTTATCATCATCAAACTGTTTTAAAATGTGTGTCCACATATTGAGGGGTAGTTCAACTCTTCTCCTTGCCAGCTCTCTGCTGTTCTGCCATGGCTTTGTGGCAGTGAATACTGTTTCCACTGGTTTTAAGTTAAACTGGTATTTTAATTGTTCTAATTTGACTTGTGTCTAAGGTTGAGTTGCACCCCAGTTCTTTATGTGTGAGGGTCATCTGATCATCTCTGTATCCATCTGTATGGCTTTAAACCTTTTTAATATTTTACTTAGGGATTTATGTTATGAATGTTTTCAGATTAACTCTGTCATAGTGATAAGATAAGGACTTTGTGTCCTTTTGACTCTACAGGATGTTGTGAGCCTCATCTCCAAGGTTTCGCTAAAGTTGGTTCTTTTGTTTCATCTTATATTTCACTTGAGTTTATTGCTGCTTTGGAGGCAAAAAAACCCCACCACATAATTTTTTGTTTGAATTGACCTAGAAGAGGTGGTCTTGCTGATGCAAATTTTTCTTTTCCCACCTAATTATAGGTATATGAGCCTCTTCTGTGTCTATAACCTTTAGAAACATCATCTACAATAACCTGAAGTCTCCTATTACAGTAGAAACTGTATTGTCCCTTCCACTCAAAAACCCCCCCCAACAAACCCCAAAACACAAATCATCTGGGTCTCTAACATGGATTTATAGGATTTTTACATAGAATTGAATGGTGTGCGACTGTGATCCTGTATTTCACCTTGCTGTGGAATTGCTGTGTTGTGTTCTCATAGATGAAACCTGTTCTGTTGTAAAGTCTAGAAAGTGGCTCTCATTCATAACTTAACCATGAGATGCTTGGTCCCAAGTGGAACACAACTACTACTATCAATAAAATACTGTGCATTTCTCTTTAGTGCTTTGCTGCAGTTTGGCATTTGAAACTAATTCTTGGTTAAAATAACATAAAGTGACTTATGATATGACAGGTCATGTAATACAGTTATTCTAAGAAATACACAATTTTAGTGCAGTGATATCAATAACTGCCTGTATCTTTAGATCCCTCCAACAAGCAGAAGGTCAGAGTTGTGTAGAAATGCATTATCTGCATGCATCGATCATAACTCAAAAGCATGATTGCCCTGAAGAAGACATTGATTTCTTTGCTGTATATTAATCAAGTTTCATTCTTGGGGAGTTGACGTAGTGTTAAAGGCATAATCAGTGATTCGTTTTCGTAGGTGTTGGAGGGAATGGCAATCTGGTTGTGACTGTCCTTTCTTAATTGCTTGTTTATAGGCAAATGGTTTACCAAAGATGGGAAAGGTGCATCTTCTGTCCATCCTGTTGTATATTATCCATTCCTGTATCCTGAAAACAAGTCTTTGCATAGATTTTTGGGTGGTTTCTTGCTCTGTCTCTTCAATAAGAAGACTCAAGTAACCAAAAGCCTTTCAGCTCACCGTATTTCTGAGCCTTGATAAACAGCATTACCCAAGTTAGTTGAGGTTTAGTGATATATGTTATTTGTGGACTTCTGTCCATAATGTGTGGGATGAGGTGTAACTTTTCTGCATCATCTTTTAGTTTCTGCCCTTTTTATCTTCAGTAGCAGAAGATCATTGAGCAATGATCCAAGGGGCATTGTTAGATGTCAAATACTCGATTACTTCACAGGTGGCATTTGTGGGTTAAGTATCTATTCCTTGTCATAGTACAATTAGCAAAGAGTTGGCAGAGACTGTTTCTAAGAAGTTTGTTTCTGAGTCTTAGCAGATCATGATCAGCAAATTAATTTGAAGATGGCCTTTCCAGTACCATTAGAGAACAAAAATATAAATGTTCCTCCAGTAATATTTGTAAGAACAAAATATATATGCATGAGAGTCTGGCTTAGGAATTGACTAAAATGTCTGTGAAATACTGTGGTGGAATTGTAAGTTACATGAACAATATGGGGTTTTCTGCATCTAGAAGTGATTGTTTCTGTGATGCTCTATTCCTTTACTTGTTAGAATAAGAAATACTTATTTAAGGTAGGCTGGCATTAGCTGTTGTTTGAAGAGAGCCACAGCATGACAAATGGCCACATGTGTGTTTCATCTCTGAACTTCACAGAACTCTGTAGCAGGCCAGATTTGGATTAAGCTGTGTATGGTGCTTAAGTGTACTTGTAAATCTTGGAGAGCTGCTGCTAAGGCTTTCACAAACTCAGCTTCCATGGCAGTTGTCTGCCTGCCATTTCCCCCTTAAACAACTGACTTCAGTTGTTTTGGGGATTTGCTTGGGTTTGAGGTGATAGTGGATGAGGGACTTTTTTAATAATAGGGCGGCTTGGGTTTTGGTTTGGTTTGGTTTTTTGGTGGTTCTTTGTCTTTTTTGTTTGTTTTATTTTGGGATTTTTTTATTTGTTTGTTTATGGGTTGCTTTTTCTTTTTTCTTTTCTTTTTCCCCCTCCTTACTGGTAGGTTTGTGAAGTAAGCTTCAAAAACACAAATCACATGCAACATGTCTGCCTGTGGCCTTTTGTAAGCTGTGCATTGTGTTCTGGAGGAGGTAGCTCAGTGCCAGCATTGATGGATGAGTTGCAGCAGACCAGCTCTGTGTTGAAATATCCTGCTTCTTGGGGGAGCAGCCTCTTTGGGGTCCCTTGCCACTGGGCTAGGCTTACTCTGGCACTTGAGCTGCCCTGGCTCTCTCCTGTACCCTCCAATCTGCAGGGCAGACAGACCTTTCTCTAAACACTGCCATGCTCAGGTTGCTGTTGTTCGTGCTCATGCTGTCCTCTCCTGGGGGAGACATGTCTGTCAGGGCTGGAAGGGAGTTTCTTCTCAACATGCTTCCCTTGAGCTGGATGAACTCTGCCATGTAGGCAGCACTGCCCAGGATTTGGTCTTTCAGGTGAAAATGCTTTGCACAGAGTTTGAGGTGTCCAACATCTGCGTCTCTCCTGGCATGATGCACAGCCTGCCTTGCCGCCTCCCCGAGCAGCTCTCTGTGTGGATATGAAAATCTCTCTGACATTTCCACACCTCATTTCAGCAGATGCTGGAAATATTGTATTCCCCCTTGATATCTATTACGTACCATCCCAAAGCTACTCGTTGTTATGAGGTGGTATTGCATGGTCTGAGTGAGTCACAGATTCCCGGACCAGAGAATCCCATGTGAAATCTGAGGAGCGAAGGGACACTGAGATGAGGTGTCTGAAATCCCCCTTTCCACACCCCAGATGGAAGGTGTAGGAACAGCCTCCCCTTCCTTATGTGCCTCTGGGACCACTATTAACAACAGTAATCAGAATTTACATTTTAGCAGTCTCTTAAAAGCTAAAGTAAATCTAAATAGTCTCTGCCAGGAGAACAGTTGGTTTTTTCCTTCCTCACTCAGTTGTTGGTTCACTAACATTTCAGTCCAGTGGTCTGTCAGATCTTATTCTCACAGGAAAAACTGTGTCTTGTGCCTGCTGTGCTGTTGGTTCTGCATTCCCATCAATTTTATGTGACCCAGGATTTACCAGTTACTCAGGGTTTCTGTGCTGTTGTAAAATGGTATATTTTGCATTGCTTTGAGCTATTTCATCAGCTGTTACAGATTTGGGTTGCTACAGTGGTTTTCAAAATCCTACTATTTAAGCTGCTGAAATAATCAGGAAGTTTTGACTGTTCTGGTTTGGGTCTGTTCCTTTCCACTCAACCCCTCCCATCCCATCCCTGTACTGAAGAAAACAACACCCCTTTCTATTGTCTAAAACTTCTCTTAAGAAAGTCAGATCAGGACTGGCTTTGGCAGTACACAGATTAACGAAACTCTAGGGAAAAGGCTTTTCCATCTCATGTGCTTGAGCAGAAGTTGGCCGCGAAGCTGTGGCTGTTGCTAATCCTGCCATTATCCAAGGGGGTGTTTCATAGAGGGAGGGATGCTGCGGGACCGTGCCAGCCTGGAGGGAACAGCCCTAACTCAGGGTGGGGGATGCCAGCTCTGTGCTGGGTCAGGGCCTTGAGAGCCTCTCCAGATTTCCTGGCAGGAGCAGGAGCTCCTGCTGCTGCTGCAACATGATTCCCCATGTGCCCTCTCCTGACCGAGCTGTTTAAAAGGGATAGAGTATCCTTCCCGCGTTTAAAATGTCTTTTGGAGTCAGTCAGTAAGCCATAACGAAGGAGTGAATAACGTGCCAAACTCCTGGGAAGAAGCCTATTTTTGCTTTCTCAAAGTGGTATCGTACAATTGCAGGAGAGGAGCCTGATTTATTTTATTTCAATGATTTAACTATAAAAAAAGGCTTCTGGATTCCCAAATTCTTTTGAGTGCAACCATGGAATAATTTTATTGCTGAGTTTTGCTCCCCCATCTGATCACTTTTGCTTTTTATTTTTTGGTCCAAATTGCATTTGCAAAAGGAACCTTTGAAATGTCTTGACAGCCTGAATCAAAACTGTGAAGAGGTCTCAGCTGCTCTATTCATCTCAACAGATTTCTGACTTAAAGGGTGGATTTCAGAAAGCAAAGCACTTTAAATACTTGATTTTCTTAAAGCACGTGCTTAAGTACCATTGAAGTACCTGCACGTTTGTGCAGTGGATTTGGTGCCCAGGGCTGTTGAATCAGACCTGTTTCACTGCTCATAACCTTAACACAAAGTGTCAACTGAAGTGCTTTTACAACCACTCTGAAAACATCTTTCCTGCTTGCTGAAATCAAAGATTTACAAACTGAGCTTCGTAACAAAATAATTTGGGGACAGCAAGTCTCCTTTTCCCCAACTCATGCTTAGTTCACTGCAAGATTCTACAATTTTCCACCACATCTGGGAATTTTTTTAGAGACCTTAAATTCATTGTGTTCTGCAACAATTCACTGCAGTCAGCTTTAAGGATGGGGAATCACTTAAAATCCTGTATTTTAGGTAGTTACTCAGTGCTATTAGTGGAGCTGCTGAGCAACACACAACCTTTAATATATTTATCCTCAATTATCTTTCTGAAATTTGCATCTATTAGTACTCCATCTGGGAAAACAGGGTACAGAGAAGTAAAACCAGAAGTCAGACAGCCTGTCTGCAGCACAGGGAGTAATTGGACCCCTGGATCCCAAGCTGCCACTGTAATCACTGTATTGCATTCCTCAAATCTGTAATAATTAAAATGACTGTCTGAGCCATTGGTTGATGTGGTGGGCTGGAGCCTTTGCGTTTGGGTATATGAGAACAGGAAGTCAGTGAGATAATGAGAGACTTTTTCTGACTCTTTAGTAGTAGCTGAGCATTAGAACACCAACTTTATTAAATATCTGAAGATTTTTATTTCACAATGCAGTTTGATTTTAGCTCTACAAATTCATGTTTTGAAGCATCTCAACTTAAAAATGCAACATAAAATGGCTACAGGAATTTAATAGTCATGAAAGAACTCTGAAATGCAGTTGATAAAAATGTTTTATCTTTGTGAATGTATACAAATCCCAACCTCTATTAGTAAATCAAACAATGTGCATGAGTTTGGTAATCTCTTTGCTAATAAATGTTCATTTGGGCAATCTGCTAACCACTGGTAGTTTCCAAAAGGGATACCTTAATGATTTTTATAAGATTTTTTTCTTCTAGTCTTAATTCAAGATCATAGGGAAGACATCTTGTTAATAGCCACTTTTATGGGTTATTTCCAATAAATTGTATAACCCTTCTACTAAGATAATACTAGTCTAGTATGCTATAATACTAGTAATTGAATTTACTTTGGTTCTCTGTTCTCTTTAGCAAAGGGATTTAACTAGAAATACTAGTCTGGGATACTGGAAAAATGTCTTAGGGATGTAATTTTGCTAGTTTCAGTAGTGAACTATTTTTAGTTTCTTAAATGGTGGGAACTGAGTATCTCTTGGGTGAACTAGAAGTCTGCTATTTGTTTACAGTCTCCAGTTAGGTTTTTACAATTGAGATCAAAGAATTCTTTAAAAATCAAAAGTATACTTTCATGAGCAAAAAGGCATTGGCTCAGTTGTTGTGTTTAACATATTTGATGATGTATTCTCAAGTTTCATTATCTTTTGCAGCAGTAATACTTTTCTAAGCAAAGGATGTTGAAGTTTGTTGCTATTGGTACTGTGCTGGTTTAGAGGTAAACCAGCAGGAGAAATGAACTCAACACATGAGAGATTATAAGTCAGAGCTACAATTTAATAATAATAATACAATAAATGCACTGACACAAAGGGAAATTGTTTTCAACTCCCAAAACCCAGCAGTATAACCCAGTGTCCTGGGGTACAAACCCAAAGGGGTTTGTTAGCCCTTGTGCTGAGACCCGCGTGGTTCCCCCAAGTCCAAAGCAAAAGGAAGTGAAAAAAGACGTTGATGCAGGTGATGGCTGTAGTCTGGTCCAGAGTGGTGGTCTCCTCCTGTCGAGGTCCTGCTGCTCCTCTGGGTCCCACGAAAAGGTTCCCGAGGTCTTCTTACCTACCCCTTTTTTTACCCTCAGGGAGCATTCAGTCCCTCCCCCAGGGCGGGGACTCACACAATGGGTGATTAACTCTGTGAGTCATGGGGTATTTTTGGACTGTTGATGGCCCATTAGCAGCTATGCCTCCTCAGGCTGGGAGGGGAGGTGCTAACGACTCCCTGGGAAGCTGCTGCAAATGGGCCATTGACCTTGGGAATGAATAGAGGGGGTAGAATACACAGCTTTGATCACCCCCACACAGTGACAACTGGTCCCACCTGCTGAATTAGGACAGGTACTTAAAAATCCTTGTGGTGAACAAGTATATTTGTAGTTTGCAAGCAAAGAGAATCTCCCAACAACTGCAAAAATAGAATTAATGTACATGGTTCAGTGTTCATTTTGATATTCTCTTATCTGCCCTATTCTGCACACAGTTGCTCCCTAGACACATTTTAAAAGGCTGTAGGATTGATTTCTCATGGTATGCTCCACTTGGGGAGTGTCTCACCAGGTTACAGCATTTGTGCTGTGGATTCTGCTGGTGGTTTAGTTTTGTCTGGGTAAACAAGTTTTAATGAGCTGTAATCAGTGGGTGCTCTTGGAGGTTCTCAAAATAGTCTCTGCAAAACAAGTGGGTTATTTATTTCTTAGCATACAGAAGTCTGGGAGAAAATAGTAGAAGTTGCAACAAACAGTGCATTTACAGTAGTCAAGAAAACACATCAACTTATCAATTTATGTTCTCACAGTAGCTAAATATAATTTTTATGTGTAGAGATTCATAGATCGTAGCAATTGATTGAGCCCTTACTGGGACATGTGAGATCTGTTGCTGTGTGGCTTCTCCTTTCTCTTCCTTCTTCCCTTTTTCTTACTGTTCTTTTGCTTTTTTCTTTCCTCTGTTCTGGTAATTTCTTGAATAATATTTTACACCAAGAAAAATTAACGTTTCAGTGAGTCCAGAGAAGTTCTTTGGTACAGTCTCTGTTTTTAAAAGGTTGCTGAATGGTTGCCTTAGTGTCCAGCTGAACATTACTTTGCAGGGCTGGTTTGGTTTCCACATGATTGTGCCTCAGATATTAGAAGAAAATCACACTTGGTTCAAAACTTGCTGAAAGTGCCTCGTTATGAGACTGCCTTCAAACCCTGGAATTTACTGCCTGGTTGCCCATCACAAATAAGGTGTAGGATTAGAGACAGGTTTTTAAAACTGTAATTTTAGTTCCTGACAGATGACTTCTTCACATTTGTGTATTGAACATTAAATCAAGTAAGATTTTATGCACTGTAATACCTGTTGCAGATCAGAAGAGGCTTTTAAGAGGGATTGTTGATCTTAAGTGCTTTTCAGGTTTAAAGAAGGTTCCTCTGCATCAACTCAATTTCTGTAAAATTGACAGGATTTCCATAGCACTGAGTAATTAAAATAAAATAAAAAGTGGCAAAACACTTCTTAGAGCAGTTATTGTATGTAAACTGTATTGGCTACAAGTGTCATCTCTTACAACAGGCTTTTGGAGTACCTGAGGGGTTTGCACAAATGCATTGTCTTTTTTGAATTTCTCAAAGCTGTAATTAATGAAGTTGTACTGAATAGTGGCTTAATGGTGCATTTGTTTGGGACTTGAATCTTAAAGATGACCTTCAAGGCAAGCTTGTATCAGATAATAAGAAATCTTGACAAAATTTCAGTATTATTGTCTTAAATGCAACACAGGGAGTATCAAGTGCTGCTCACTCCTTTTTAATAACATCATGCTGTCAGCTTAATTACCTTTTGAAACAGGAAAATGTGGCTGCAAATAAACAGTTTATTTTTGGAAGCTGGAAAAAGGTGTTTTCCCGATTAAGTGCCTTCCAAAATGTTTGAGGAAATAAGTCTGGCTGTATTGATGTTACTGTTGCTGGATACTTAATGTATTCATTGGAAATTAATTTTTTAAGGATTTGTTATTTGTGATTTTAGTCTATTTTGGGTCAAAACTCTGCAAAAGCCCACCCAGGGGTGCACAGGTTTTTGAAGGAACAATAAGATGATCAGTAATTTTCAGTTAGATGAATATCCACATTTAAGTTGTTACATATTTGAATGAACACATAAATGCTGGCTAATGTAGGCATGTGTTTCTGAGGGGAGTACTGAGACCTGGGTAATAGCTATCAGCTTTTCATTTGATGTTTAAATACATGGGTATACACATTTACACTACAATGCATTGCTGGATTGTTTTACTTTGGGATTTTTTTTGAGGTAGCTCAGTTTTTAGTGTTTCTCTAAATGACTTAAAGCCTAATAAGGGAGTATTTGCACAGAGGGATATATGGGCTGTTAACTTTATTTAATTTTTCTTATCATTCTTTAGTTTTTTCAGATATGATGTTTTTCTGACACCTACTTGCCTGTAGGTTTTGAATTAAAAAATAGCCTTTGGGAAATCAGTCATAAAATATTCATTCACTTTAAGGAGGCAAGGATTTTGTCTGTGTACATCCTTTTTAAACTTGTAAATACAAGTTTTCAATGGGCTTTTAGTCTATGAAGGCAAATTGCAGAGTTAAATATGCAGAAAGACACTTACCTTTGCTCATGTTGAATATTTATGCCAGTTTAGAACTCTAAGGGGGAAGGAGGAAGCCTGTGTGGTGTAGCGATATTGAACTGTGGTGACAACTGTTCATGCTTTCATTGACCCAGCCTTATAACTAAAAACAGAAGAGATGCATCATGCACAAGCAAGTATAAAACTTTGTTTTAGAGTTGTTTTCACAAAGGTCTTTAAATTAGTTAGAATGTATTTTGCCCATTGCTTGATTTTTAGTTTCTTCTGGAAGATGGTCATTGCTTATGTGTCCTTAATCTCTACCTAAGACAATGTGCTGGGGGGGTTGGTGGTTTGGGTTTTTTTTTCCTAAGAAAGCAAAAGAAGTCTTAAGCACTTAAAATATATCCTAAATATTTTCTTTCTGTTTTGTGTTTCGCACTTAGGAATTTTATGTGCTTGGTGGAGATGGAAAAAGAAGAAAAGCAAGCTGGCTTCCTGGAGAAAGAAGGCAGTACATACTTAATGGAACTTTATTTCTGCGGAACCATGTTTTGAGTGCTCCTCCTAGGCATCGTTCATAAATATTCTAGATATCAGCAGATTGATATGATTGGAAGCCTGGCTCATCAAACAGTATACACTGGGAGAAGCTTTCTTAGAATAAGACATTTTCTATTGTTTCTGAAAGTCTGTGAGAAAACACTATAGACATCTACCTGTTTTTTTCTTAATTCTGCATCTCAGTTATTCAGCAGAGCTAATCTTTGAAGTGAATAGAACCAGAGCCTTTTTGGAAACTCTTATTGAACATGACTCATGGAGAAGAGCTTGGCTCTGAGATGCACCAGGATTCTGTTGTTCTAACTTACCTAGAAGGATTACTAATGCATCAAGCAGCAGGAGGCTCAGGTACTGCAGTTGACAAAAAGTCTACTGGGCATAGTGGAGAGGATCAAAACTTTAAGATTTCAGGAAATATATTTCCCAGCTGTCAAAGTAATGGTCCAGCTCTTAATACAAGTACATATCGGGGATCTGGCATGCTGCATCTCAAAAAAGCAAGACTGTTGCAGTCTTCAGAAGACTGGAATGCAGCAAAGAGAAGGCGGTTGTCTGATTCCATTGTGGATTTAGATGGGAAAAAGGAAGCTTTGTTGGCTGGCATGGTTGAAAATGTGCCTAAAGGCAAACAGGATAGCACATTACTTGCCTCTTTGCTTCAGTCATTCAGCTCTAGGCTGCAGAGTGTTGCTCTGTCACAGCAGATTAGGCAGAGCCTTAAGGAGCAAGGGTATTCCCTTAGCCATGATTCCTTACAAGTGGAAAAAGATTTAAGGTGCTATGGTGTTGCATCCAGCCACCTGAAGACTCTGCTGAAGAAGAGCAAAGCAAAAGATCAGAAGCTGGACAACAGCCTGCCCGATATAACAAAGAACCTGCCCAAAGAGAGGTTTATAGAATCCCCTCATGCGGTGCAGAGTGGCCCTAAAGTGATAAATGAGCCTCTGTCATGTGCTGCAAGATTACAAGCTGTTGCAAGCATGGTGGAGAAACGATCCAGCCCTGCTGCTTCCCCAAAGCCCAGCGTAGCGTGCAGCCAGCTCGCCCTGCTCCTTTCCAGCGAGGCCCACTTGCAGCAGTACTCCAGGGAACACGCTTTGAAAGCACAAAATGCCAATCAGATTGCAAGCGAGAGACTTGCAGCCATGGCCAGATTGCAAGAAAGTGCTCAGAAAGACATAGGCCAATACGGTCTGGCAAAAGGAATGACGAGCCATCTCAATGGTCAGGCAGGATCATCACCCAAAACAGTATCTAGCAAAAGCAATGTGGCACCGTTTCAGAGTTCGATGGGAGTCATGCATTCGCCTCCCAAAACTGTGGGATACAAAAGTACTGTGGAAAGGAGTAACCTGAAGACCTCTCCCAGCAACAGTTTGCTCTTGCATTTACTGAAGAGCCAGAATACCACCAAGCATGTGAAAGGGCGTGAGCAGAGTGAGAGAGCCAGCATTTTTGAAGACAGTAGCACACCAACAACTGTTGATGAGTATTCAGACAACAATCCTAGTTTTACAGAAGACAGCAGTGATGATGAAAGCTCCCATTCTAACTGTCTTCCTATAGACTTATCCTTCAAACAGAGGACTGATAAACCAGATGCAGGTCCACCTGCATCCCTGGATAACCTTACTCAGTCCTTACTTAATAACTGGGATCCAAAAGTTTCCTGTACAGAAAACAAGGAAGAGAAAGACACTCCCAAAGCTTCCAAGCTGAATCCCCATCAGAAAGTAACACTGCTTCAGCTGTTACTTGGGCATAAGAGTGAAGAACAGGTAGACAAGAGTAATGACACTCAGGGACCACACGGTGCAGCTGATGTGGCAAAATTCGCTGTTCAGACTGGGAAAAGGACTCCTGTTACTGACAGTCCCAGTGCAAATCGAATGACTCCATTGAGCACTCCACCTTTGCTGGCTTCTACAAAAGCAGACTCTCCTGTAAATCTCTCACACCCATCGCTAGCCATCAAGCGCAGCTCACCACCATATGCCTGCAGCATCCAGCCGGACAGGCTGATGAATCCTGCATCCAAACATCTGATAGACCTGTCTAAAAGCAAAGAGATTCAAGGAGCCAAGCTGAGCAGGAATGACAGTCCCCAAAACTCTTCAGCATTCAGTGCCAGCAAGCTGTTGCAGAACCTGGCTCAGTGCGGCATGCAGACTTCCATGTCGAGTGAAGAACAAAGAGCCAGCAAACAGCTGCTAGCAGGGAACATGGATAAACCTGTGGGCTTGATTGATAGATTGAACAGCCCTCTGCTTACAAATAAATTGAGTACCCATGAAGAAAATAACAAAATATTCAGTTGTCAGCCTGCGCCCTTGGAACAAGGACTTCCAGGTTCGGAAATAGAAAATCTCCTTGAAAGGCGCACTGTCCTTCAGCTGCTTCTGGGAACTCCCAATAAAGGTAAAAGTGAAAAGAAAGAGAGGATGCTTTCAAGAGATGAAAGTTCTCAAGAACAGACAGATAAGGCTTTGAATGAGCAAATATTGACGGTGAAAATAAAAACTGAACCATCTGAAGAATCTAATGTTCCTTATAATTCAAATGCACAAGTAAGAGAGTGCAAGAGCAACAAATTTCAAGGATTTGTTCATTCACTGCAGAGAAACACAGCTGCTTCTCCACCATCCGAGGAGTTGAAGTCTGAGCCTCTTTCACCTCAAGATTTCTCTTTTTCCAAAAATGGCCTCCTAAGTAGGTTGCTGAGACAGAATCAAGACAGTTACCCTGCAGATGAGCTGGATAGGAGTCACCGAAACAATGAGCTGACACACCTTGAATCCAAGAGTCTTTGCACAGTACCGAAGAAGAGGAAGCTTCACACTGAAACTATGGAAAGTCCATTAAAAAAGATGAAAAGTAATGTGTCTGATGCTGCAAACAATCACACTTCTCCTTCCGAGGCACTGTATGGGCCTTTGCTTAACCAGCAAGAACTGAAATTCAGCAGAAGTGATGCTGAATTTAAATATGCTGTAAGTCATGGTTCAAATAGTGAAACTGAAAATAGGAGTTGGTCTAGAGATAGTAAAGGCTTTAATGTGTTGAAACAGCTGCTTCTCTCAGAAAACTGTGAGAGAGATCTGTCACAACATAGGAATAACATACTAACGGAGGGCAAGAAAAGAGGAAACAAAACGAGTGCAACAATTAATAAACCTGAATTCACCATTTCTTCAGTAAGATCATTGATGGGAAGCCCTGTGCAACAGAACAATTGTGTAGATCATAGAACATTTCAGTATCCTGTAGCAGTAAAGAGCCCTGCCAGTTCCCCCTTCCCTGAACATTTGGGGAATACGGTATCTAGGCTTGAGCCTGACCAGTTGAGCATGTGTTCCATGCCCAGTGAAAAAGGGCCCATCAGATGGGTGATCACAGGTATGGACAAGAATGATTATGAAAAGGACTCTCCGAGACTGACCAAAACCAATCCAATACTGTACTACATGTTACAGAAAGGCGGCAACTCTCTTAGTAGCCAAGAAGCACATGACAAAGAAATTTGGAATGAACCTTCATATACTGAGAGTTCGACTCATGTTACAATCAAAGAGGAGTTGCCATCCGACACAGAGCTTAAAACTCCTTTTAGTAACTTAAGAAGCCCTTACAACAGCCATATGGGGAGTAACACCTCTCATCAACATGGTGGTGTGAATGGAGAAGTGCATGGACTTCTGGAAAAAGTGCGAACAATCAAAAAAGAGCCAGAATAAACTGCAGCCTCCTCAGTGAGTTTACAATCAGCGGTTTTGAATCTTTGTTTAAAAAAAAAAAAAAAAGAAAAATGAGTATGAACTTGACTACTGTATAAATTGAGCATGATTTTTAAAAAGCATGGTTAATTGAAACATGTTTTCATTTGATAAACTTTTTATTTTTCTGGTGATGTTATTTAAAATACATGTAGATAAAATTTGCTTTACAGTAGATTGTCACAAGGAAACTAGAAAGGTTGTAATTTGTACAAGACGTTTCTGTATGTATCAGATTAAGTTATGAGTACTCTTTGATCAGAGTCTTATTTGGATCTGCAAGTTTTTGGTATAACAAAGTGTAAGCATACAGCCTAGGTGGTGGTAATGCTGCGTTTCCTCCCTCCCTGTAAAATAATCCTTATTTTTTGAAGCCTGAGCATAGAGACAGTGTACTTTTTTTTTTTGAATGTTTAACATGTTTTGTGACATTTTAAGAATAACTTTTAAGAAATGGAGCAGTCCGTCCAAGGTATTAGTTCATCTTATTGGAAAACCTGCATCAGTGTTAATAATTGAAGTGCACTGAAAGGTATTTTTTAGTGCTTCCAAAATTTGTATTGTTATTTTTAAATCTTGTTTGTGGTCCTGCCAGAATAGTGGTGTAAAATCTATTTTTCTTCCTTGCCCTGCTCTTGACAAATGCCTTCCTCAGAATTCTTAGCCATAGTTATGAGTTACTAGTTATGATTAAGGGATTTTTCTAGGTCTTTATAAAAAAGGCAGATTTTCGTAGGCCGTGCAAGTACCGCATGAGTCCTTTTGTCCGCACATTCCTACCCCTTCCCTACTGAAAAGGGGAAAGCCAAAATGCCTCTTGGAGTAGTGTGATAGAGAAGGTTTAGTACATATATCTAGTGAGGAAAATGGTGGAAAGCTTGTGAAGTGGATGAGTGGAAGTGTCTGTTCAGCACCATCCTGCTTCCCTGCAGAAGAACACCAACTGCACTAAAGCAGCACATCAGACTTCCACTCAAAGATGGAATAGGATTTTAATGAAAAATGTGTTGGCCTCTTCCTACAACCAGGGAAAAGAATCCATAATCTGCCAATATTTATTACTTTCTGAACAGCTGATGCATGGTTTAATGCACTACCCTTTCACTGCAGAAAATCTGGTTTTAGAGTAATTTTCCAGGTTGCACTGAAGATAAAACTGTGGGTTTGTCATGTTCTATAATGGATACTGGTACATGTCTGAGAAATCCTCCTCTGCCCTTTTCCTCAATCCCCACCTGTGCTGCGATTTGTAACATCTGGCAGTATCAGCCTGAGATGGGAGCAACTGAAAATTGCAGTCAAAGCTGAGACATCTGAAAAGAATTGCTGGCTGGGGAAGAGCTGTGTGGCGCCGCTTTCCTGTTAGCGCTGTCAGTGTTAACTCCATTTACAGCCCTTATTTCTCATGGGGGAGGAGGAGGAAAAAATCCAGTTCCTCTAAATTATGTGAATTATTGGCAAGCAGAAGTTTTGCTGAACTTTTTACTCCCCTGGAAAACAATTTTTCTCTCTGGGTTCTTAATTTCACCGATAATCCCCTCTGCTATCAGCAAACAGCTGAGTAGTTGGCTTGCACAGATAAAGAAAGCCACACTGTTTTAATTTTGACTTTTCACCATTGAGAGCTGATGACGTGACAAAACTGCTGTTTCTGTCCATCTCATGTCTGTGTAGCAGAGATGAGTGATGGGGCATTTTGCTTTCTTCCTGTCTGGTTTGGTTTTGAAGACCCTTTTCCCAGACTGCTGGGTTGCTGTTAGTTCCCCATCTCATCCCTGTCCCCAGCCCGGGATCCCTTCCTTCTCTTTCCAGTGCAGTTCCTACTGAAAGGAACTTCTCCTGTCTGCCAGCTGCAAAATGCACCACTATTCTGTTTTGACTCCCTCTGGGGGATACCTTCTTTTAGGGAACACAAATATTTGGCAGTATCTGATGTAAAACATTCCCCCTGGTTTTTATGAGAAATAACAGAGCAATTTAAAGATATATTTTTATGTTATTTCGGTGAAGCATAATATATTAATGGGCTGTACAAAGAAGATTTATATTTTAAAACCTCACACAAATCTAATATCATTTTAAATGTCATTGTCTGAAGTATAATATAAAAATAAAATTTTGTTTGTTTTTAATATTGCATTTATAAGTGGCCCAATGACAATTCAGATGTCTCATAGAATAATCATTAATGAGATAAAGTATATTTTGGATTGACAGTGGAACTGAATTCTTTTTATATGAGTCAACCCAGCAGAAATATTAAAAAGATGGTATTTGTTCCATCCATTAAATGTCTTTTAAAGTCTTAATTGATTATTTTTCTTGAAACAATGTGTATATAGGTAGGAAATATATACCATATAGAATAATAGATGGTCCCTGGAGTAAATACAGGGTTATAATTTACTTGAAGAGCTCCACAGAAAAGTGCAACTTGAGTGAATGTGGAATAATCTGGTTGAAAAGACTTCATCAAAATTGAGATGAAAAGTAGGGAAGAGAGTCTGACCCTAAATAAAGTGATATTGGATTCTAGCAGTGTGCTGACCTATGTATTTATTCTAGGGTAGTCTATTGTTATAATATATACTTTTGAACATTTAGTTTTGAAAGTTCTATGAAATATTTAAGTTAAATGTTAACAGTTTGACCAGTTAAGGATTTATCTTTCTTTTTTAAATGATGTTAATGAAAGAATATTGCCATTCTCACAGACTTCAGGAAACTATAATGTACAAGAATTTAAGTTTAGGATATGATGTTCATGGAAGAATCTTGCATCTTGCAGACATTGCAGTCTCAAGCAGAAGGTAACACAATGATGAGGCCCTTGAGAGAGGGCAGGACATGCGGAGGGAGTGCTCTCAGTCAGCTGTTAAGAGGGCAACTGTCTCCTGTATGAAATTCTCCAGTATCACTGGTGTTACCCCTTCCCTAGGGAAGACTGGTCCTCTTTAAGTCTACCCCATCTGCATTTACAGCCTTTAAACCTTAGGACCAAAGGCTCTTTAATAATTTTTTGTCTTGTAGCATGGGTGATTAAAAAGGAGTCACTATTTTTCCCCTTGGAGACTTTTCCATCAGAAAAGACGGGTGCAGGAGCTGGGTTTGCTGCACCAGCAGATGGACTGGAGGGTGGCCATGTTTTCCCAAGCAGCTCAAAGATCCATGATTTTCATCATAGATGCATTGCAGACCAAGGTCATCTCTTGAACAGCACTTGGTATGCTCAGCACCTCCTGTCTCCTATAGCCCTTTAGACTTTAGATTTGAAGGAAAATGGGGTCTTGTCAGATATTGGCAGCAGCAGCTGTATAGGCAAAGCAGTGCAGGATCAATGGGTGCTGGTGTGTGATCTCACCATCCAAGGAGCAGGGAGGGAGGGGAGAAGGAATCCCAGTTGTGGCTGGGTGAGGCTGCTGGGGGAAAGTTGCCTCCACCTCATAGAGCAGTGAAGAAGTGAGTTAGGGATTTGTCTCTATACCACACTTAAAATTCTAATTGCAGCCCCTTGTGTTTTAAACCTGAATTAACTTTAACCTCACTCACCTGGGAAGGCTTGCAGCAGTTGGGTTGCTAAGTGCCCGATGCCTTGCTGGAGGGAACATCTGCAGGCTCATCCTCTTTGTGTGTAGCCCTCAAGCCAGATATATTTGGGGATTGACTTGTAATCACAATGCAGATATGCCTTTTCCTTGCAGAGGCAAGTGTACAGGACTCAGCTAAACGGATTTCTGGTGTCTCCTCTGCCAAAGTTTGAGGAAATGATAGTGGGAGGTAACACACAATGGCAGAATTGGAGGTGTTTTGCTGCAGGGCTTCTCTGCTGATACCACGTAACGAGGTGGCTCAGTTTGAGAAGTTTATAGAAGTTACGAGATCAAAAGGGAATTCAGCCATAACTTTCACTTTTCTTAGCCATTTACTCTTAGTAATGTTTTTAAATTTTTAATTTACAAGTGTTTTTAAAAGAAAGAAATGAGTGGTTTAAATTTTCCCTGCTAAATGTTGGTGAAAGTATTTCAGCTCTCATTGACGTCAGTGACATGATATTACCAGTTTGTTCTCTGCCACATCTTACAGAGGAGTAAACTGGTAAGTATATATTATATATATTTATATATAATGTAAATATGTTGACTTGTTACACCTATAATATGTTGAAATTGGTTTTTAAAAGGTGATGTAAATAGTGGTTTCCTTAATGAAAAATACATATTTTGTATTGTTCTAATGCAAAGGAAAAAACCCTTTTAATCTTTTTTGTTATGTATATTCCATGTATAAGTGTAAATATGATCACATAGGTTTAAAAACTTTTTGCATGTATGTATACAGTTGCAAGTCTGGAAGAATGTATAGAAAAATACTTTTATTTAAAGTTGTGATTACCTGCTGCATGAAAAGTGCATGGGGGACCCTGTGCATCTGTGCGTTGGCAAAAAAAAATGTCTTAACAAGTCAGGTCAGTTCAAAACACAACAGTATTCCACTTCTGGACATGACTTCTGCTGTGGTATTTTAGCTTTGTGAAAGAATGTGCTTCAAATCAAAAGGGTCTGGGAAAAAAATGCAAAACTACTTTTAAAACATGAAGTGCTCATACAACTATAATCAGTCATGTAAGTTCAGGACTCCATTTTGCATAACTGAAATATTGTACCAGGACTATTCCATCCCTGTAAAACAAAGGAGTATTGATTTTCATTGCCATACATAAGAATTCGGGATTTTACCACAACCAATTTTATTGTGATGTGTCTTCAGTAATTTATCTAACTGGTCTCATTTTTTTATTAGAAATTAATTTCCTCATGTGATGTCACAAAACTGTACATACTGCAGTGTGAAGTTTTTTTAAATCTTTCAGTGTTTACTTCCTGCAGAAGATTTGAATAAATGAGAAAAATGCATTGTCTTGATGGTTTTTAAATCTGCTTTATTTCATGTGTTAGTGGACTCTCTGTACCGGTGCTGTTAACACAAATACCTGACAACAAAAATACCTCAAGAACTTAGGAACACATAACCTTCAACGGGGCTACTGACTGGAAACAGAGTCGTGGAGCTGGAAGTGAAACAATCTAAATCAGATTAGCAGCTTTACTTTACAAAGCTCTGTCCCATGTTTTATTCACATACCCTTCTGCTTATTAACTGAAATCAACGACCATAAACTAGAAGCCTCTAAAGCAGAATTCTCATGTGAAAATCATTTTAAATGTTGAAACATTGTTCAGTTTCCCTGTGTGGGGCAGGAAAGTTTTCCCACTAAAGTCTACTTAGATCCCTATCACAGAGAGGACATTTTAGTTTATTTCAGTTATATTCATAAGTAAACACATAGAAAAGTGAACACAGCTTGCCCATGAAGCCTACAGAAAAGTTCAATAATGCACTTGCATCATATTTTGGAGTTTTTAAGCTAGCTTAGGACATTAGTGCAAATGATGGGTTGCAGCATTAGTGCAAGTGCTGTTTCTCCAGAAAGTTTTTGTTCCAGGTTGTACAGGCACACTGCGTCTGGAGCTGTACAATTGCAAGCAAGCACTTAGGTCATGACTGTCCTGGGTAACAGTTGTTTTCATGAATCATCCTATGATTTCCTATCTTTTAGGAATAAACTGCATGCATAAAGTTCTTTGGAAGTTTTCTGGAAAGCATAAATTATAATACATAAAGTTAATTTTAAAACAATGAACCCAACTCCATAGATCTCAGCTAGGTTTTCATCAGTTATATAAGTGAGCATATTAATTGTTTGGTATCCTAAATAAAATAGGATTGGGATGCTGTCTG
Organism: Sakesphorus luctuosus; assembly: GCA_013396695.1. Lineage (NCBI taxonomy): Eukaryota > Metazoa > Chordata > Aves > Passeriformes > Thamnophilidae > Sakesphorus > Sakesphorus luctuosus. The sequence goes on from VWZD01005370.1 coordinate 310,819, forward strand.
TCTTTGGCTATGATGTCATCTTGGATGCAATGCCACCAGTGATACTCAGCTGTGCTGCAGAGAGAAAAGACCCTTGACCCAGCTTCTCTGTAGACTCTACTCTCTGTAAGTAGGCTTGACTTGAGAGATGAACGGTGAAGCCAAAATACAGCCACCTGAGACCACTATACCTAAGGAGCCAATCTCCTAATGGCAGTGCAACTTGGAAATAATTTCTGGAAATATGTGGTTTCCTCACTGATGTGGTTCCTTTGGTTTTGCGTCAACCCACCAAGCAAAGCCAACAGTATGCCTCTGTTTTTCAGGTGATGATGCCCTAGGACAGTTCCTTGGAGCACCTGAATATCACTGATTCTTCTTTAATTACTTGGGGAGCATGGGGGAGGGAGGGCAGGAAAGGCTCTCCTAACTTCACTGTATTTATTCAATTGTGCTGTAACACCAAGTAAATCTTGCATTGTGTCTACCAGGACAAACAGGCCTGCAGAGCTGAGCGTATGCTATGCTAGAACAGCCTGTGGAGTGACGAGGATGTTGAACGGGTGTAAATATCCTGAGAAACATTTCACTCCCAGTGAATGTTTGCAGCACTTGCTTAGTGATTCATAATGAACTCACTCAAAAATGCCTCAAACTACCAATGAATTCTTTGCAGACAGACCTGTGGTTATGTAGAATCTTCTTGATCTTCAGCTTGTTCCTCTCAAAATGAAAGATGCATCTGATGTTGATCCTTTTTCACAAAACATCTGCTGGATAAAGAAATTTTCATTTCTGTTTCAGAGATTTCAAAATCTGAGGCAGGGGGCAGGTAGCAATTGTGTTCATGGGACTTGGCAGCCCAGTCTTAATAAGCTCCTTAATGAAATTAACACTGTGGGTGTCAAGGACAGATGTGGACTCTGATTAGATCATTTGCAGGGGTGTGCATTGTGGAATCCTTTATCAGAGTAGAGAAACTTGTTGCAGTAACACAAACAATGTCCACTCATAAAAAAACTTAAATTATTCTTCATTGACTGTAAACTTTTGCCAATTCATGTTTGAAACTAAAGAATACAATGATAATGTTTGTCTGTATGACACAGCTTGGCACATTAGAGATGTGGAATACGCCCATGGGAATGTCTGTAGGGATTCAATATGAGCCTCAAGCAGTGGCAAAGATACACAGGTAACAATTGCTGATAATATTTTTATTTCCCTCTGATTGTCAGAGTGACTCAGAGGGAGGATGGCACAAACTTGGGGCATGAAAATCCTCTCTGCTGGTAACTATTAATGCTGCTAATGAAAGAGCATATGCTGATCTGAGCTCACAGCAGCCCACTTTGATTTGGCTTTCTGAGGACTGCTTGCTTTTAATGAGTAAAGAGATTTGCCACTATTTCCAGATTACTTTTCTGATTAAATTACTCAGAATTTAACTGAATGCAAAAGCAACATTATTGGCTTGTGACTGTGCCAGTTAGATAAACCTGATGCCTGCCTTTGCAGTTAAACTCAGTGGGTGCCTTCAGTGCATCTTCATGTTTTGGAGTGAGATGGGGAAATAACTGTGTCCCTCACAGTAAAAATGATCTGGATTCTCTTCATCCAGTCTTGTTTGGTGAGGTGGGGATACTGTCTCAGTAAATGGAAGGCAAACTTCTGTAAGTTAGTGGGAGATCTCTGGCCTCAGTCTTCTCTGAAGCTGGTATTGACTTTTCAGTTACAACTTTTTTTATGCTCAAATTCTTTTGAAAATTTCAGCACAGAACTCAAAGGTAGCGACTGAGGCATAGATACATCCCATGTTGTTACCTCTGTATCTGCCTATCTGCACCTTTGTAACTCCAGCAAAATGTCATAGTTTTCCAAGTTCTGCCTGGCTAGACCCCATGCCCAAATCTCATCACAGGTACCAAGAGAGATTAAGAGATGAAATTCAAGCATGATTTGGAGTTGGATGCCCTGATACGGTATGATGTGACTTGGGAAGTACCTTATTAGGGTTTCTGTGGAAGATGGAAGTTCCTCTAATAGCTGTATAATTGTGAAAGTTTTTCTCCTGAATGTGTTACTCACATTTGACTCTGAAAGAAACCTGTGGTTGTTTTTTCTTCAAAGAAGCTTAAGTGACTCACATGCCTTACAAACATCTCAGCATGTGATTCACCTTTGGTCTTGCAGGAAGCCTCTTTTTAGTTCCTACATGCTAACCCCATGTTTATATGCCTGCCTGTCCTCTGTGTTTGCTGTGGTGAACCAGAGACTTGGGGGTGTTTTCTTTTTTGCCACAGTTAATTTAAGAGGAGAAGGATGAAAGAGGGAAGGGCATAACTATGTTATTTTCAAGTGCCTTCTACTTTCTAATCCTGCCTCATTTTCTTCTATTTAGACATGGTCACAATGAGAAAGTCCTCACTAGCATTTGAGACAAGAATTAGATAAATACATGAAACAAAAATCTCATGTAACTAGTCATGTCATAGGTAGTAGAATCATAAAATGGTTTGGGTTGGAAAGGACTTTAAAGATAATGAATAATGGTCCAACCCCTCATCTGTGGGCAGAGACACCTTCCTCTAGATCAGGTTGTTTGCAGCCTCATCCAACCTGACCTTGAGCACTTCCAGGAATGGGACAACCACAGCTTTTCTGAACAACCTGTTCCAGTGCCTCCCCACCCTCACAGTAAAGAATTTCTTCCTAATACCAAACCTAAATTTACCTTCTTTCACCTTAAAACCATTCCCTCTTGTCCTGTCACTGCATGCCCTTGTAAAAAGTCCCTTTCCAGTTTTCTTGTAGGCCCCTTTCAGGGAAAGGGTCTCTGTCACTACATGCCCTTGTAAAAAGTCCCTTTCCAGTTTTCTTGTGGGCCCCTTTCAGGGAAAGAGTCTCCTCGTCTCCAGGCTAGACAACTCCAGCTATCTCAGCCTGTCTTCACAGGAGAGGTGCTCCAGCCCTCTGAACATCTTTGTGGCCTCCCTTTGAACTCATTCCACCAGGTCTCAAGCTGAGGACCCCCAGAGCTGGAAGCAGCACTCCAGGTGGGGTCTTGTGACAGCAGAATGGAGGGGAAGAATCACTGCCCTTGACCTGCTTGCCACACTGCTTTTGATTCAGCCCAGGATGCAGTTGGTTTAGTGTACTAAGTAACTGTAGTTCAGTATCACCGCTTAAATCCTGGAATATTACTGATGCAAGTCTACTTACCCCCTAGTCCATAATCAAAAGAAGCTTTACATTTCATCATGCAAAAATACCAAGAGCTGGTTGGTCTTTATGTAAATGTGCTTGAAAATCTGAAAGGAATAGTTTAGCTAATCCTTGCATATAGTGATGAACCTCTCTTGTGTGAGCAACTGTTAACTCTCATGCCATTTCCCCCCCTTCTTATCTATTATTTTGAGTCCTTTCATTTCATCTTTAAACTACACAGGAGCACAGTCACTATCCATGAAGGGCAGAGGAGACAAAAGAAGTATGTATTTTTAGACAACTGCTTTGAAATAAGTATTTGCCCAAGGTACTGTGTTATGCATTGACTGTATTGAATGCTGTATCTTAGTGTGTCCTCTGAAAGTATTCACCCAAGGCGTTGCATAGTGCCTGCATACTGAGAGGAGAGGTGATGACATCTAACAACACCTACCCCCAGTATCTCCTTTATTTAAGAATGCTGGTTACTGTGGCAGAAAGAAGCAAAGTGTATGTCACACAGCCTTTTTTCCCCAGGAAAAAAAAAAAGGAAAAGAAAAAACCCCCTGCTTTTCAAGAGTTTTTAAAAGTGACAGAATAAAACCTGCAAGTTCAAGGACAGAGAAGGAAAATGAGAGGGGAAATTTTTTTAAGCGTCCTCAGTATGGTCCTGCTGGCAACCTGTTGCCTGCTCCCATTCTGTCCCACCACCTATTTTCCAGAGGGAAGGCACAATGGTGATGCAGGCATTGGTTGCTTCCAAGGGGGCCAAATTTTGCCGTTTGCTTGAGATCTGACATGCAGAGCTGGGAGCTGGTGGCAGCTGCTCTCAACACCAACAAAACAGTGGCAGCTGGTGATAGAGGAAGAGAAGGTACTGAAATCCCCCACTGAAAATATTCACAGCCCAAAGAATCATCCCATATTTTTGCATGGCATGGATTTTTAGTTATTAATTTAAAAGCAGAAGGAATAATTGTCTAGAAACTGACAGCAGCTATTGTATTGAATACATCTTGTTCTTTAAAACTTGCATAGAAGATCTAAGGGTTACATAGTTACATAAAAATAAGATAGAACTTTTCATATATTCAGTGGCTTCAACAGATTTTTTCATTGTCTTCCAACATCTGCTTAGCACTTGAAAACTTTGTTCCCTTTAGCAAGAAAGGTGCTACTCAGTTTACCTGTCATTTTTCTATCTCTTTTTACATAAATATTTATGTTGTACTTCCACTAGAACAACATGGCTTGCTATCCCTTGTTTGATTCCAAACTATGTCTGTAGACACAGTACAATGCTGTCTGCAAAACATCTCCTGACAGTCCCAGGAACCGCCTGCATGGAACAGAAGTTTCTTCTGGCCCAGGGTACCTGCTGTGCCTCGCTTCAAGAATGCCTGGAGAGGTGAGTGGTAATGTCAGTCACAGGAGAGTCTGAGTGCTGTGTAAATCTCTGCCTGGTTCAGTTTTTCTGTCTCCCAGTTTGGATCGAGGGGATACAGAGATTCTTGGCAGTACATAGAGCATGAGCTGCAGAAGCAGCAGCCAGTTTCCAGGCATCTACTGTATTCCTGTTAGCCTGCATTAATGGTGCAGCTGGGACAGTGTCACCCTTTGAGCATGTGCCCAGTTGGCCTGAAGCAAACACGGTTACACAGGAGCTGAGACAGTGCTGTCTGTTTTGATGTGGAATGTGACTGCCTGTGGCATGGAATCCCATGATTTGCAGGAAGGTAGAGGGTTCAGCATAGGAGATCTAATTCTTGAAAACTCTGGAAGCATATGAAGGGCAGGGTAGATCTTGGTTTTGCCTTTTTACACTGGATGCTAAGAGTTCAGCCTCCTTCTCTGCTTGATGCACGTGTTTTTTCTGGAGTGGGAACCAGATGGGAAAAGATCAGATGAAAGAGAATAGCATTCAGTGGAGAAAATTCAGTCCCTGGAATGAGGATCAAATGAGAAGGTGATGAAGCACAGAAACACCCCTGTCCAGAAATGTACCAAGGCCAGGAGACAGTTGCAGTAGATCGGTCCAAGAAGGAGTGCTTAGAGAGATATACTCTGTCTTTCCTATCTAGTATTCAGATTCCTAGTGTTAACTGAGCCCTGATAGGAACGAAGAGAGGCACCAAAAAGGGGCAGTGTAATGGAACCTCACTCGCTGCAGCACCTACTGCTGCTCAGCGGGGTGAGGGACACAGTGGCCAGCTGGGTAGGTGATACCATCTGGAGTCTGAAGGGAATGATGACTGGGTTGGTCTTGCTTGAAAGAGTGCAGGATGAGAAGGACATGCAGAAAATGACCTCAGGAAGAGTATTGTGGTACCAGGATGCGTTGCCTTAGCATCTAAGCAAACAAAGTCAGGTTACAGAGCCAAATGATGAGGTTCCTGTGAAAGCAGGAGTTCCTGTGTACTATGTTTTCTTTTTCCACAGCAGAAGTTACAGCTGCTAGCTCACTGCTGTTTACTCAGGTTCTGCAGCAATCACTACAATTTTCCTGCTATGAGCAAGGGTCCTCTTTCCACAGCATCTTTATAAAACTTCGATCTGTATTGCTGTCAGGTGGTGCCTGTATTTCCTACCACCATCCTCAGCAGCAGAAAAGGAATGGTCCACAAATGATGACTGAGAAACCCTGTGTTTGTATTGTGAAGTTTCATGAAATTTCAGGTGGGGCATATGGCTATACTACATGCCAGGAGTTCTGTGCTAAACAGACCAAAAAAGACTTCTCTGTGTTTTAGGGAGACTCCAGTGCTAGCAGAGAGTCAGCTGCACAAGTATCTGAGATAGACAAGAGAATATAATTTGCCATATATCAAGTTTTGGGGTGTTAAAATGCATAGCATGTGGTTTGGCCTTTCAGTTTAGAGCATCTAAATGTGGTTTCCCTTCAGATGGGAACATCCCTGGAGATTATGGATCTGCTACGATCTGGTACCCTGTTTGTCAGGAATGTGTTTGCAAGTGACAGATCACAGACTAGACAGGAAAATGCCCAACTCTGATGCTGCTTCCTCTCTCCATCAGTTATTTAAATCACACTCTTTAGCCCTGCCTCTGCTTTGGTTATCTCACCTGAGACCTTTGAGTAAAACTAGGTTAAAATGTACTTGCAAGAGAAACATTTTAGAAGTATAACTCACTTGCAGTGCATTAAATGAGCAAATTTAAAAGCTAATAAGAATGAAGGAAATAAAAGAAGTGTTTCTAAAGCCAGTGAGTAACCAAAGCAGAAACAGGGCACTGGCTGTGATTTGTGCCTCAAACCTGTGAAAGCTGACCCCAAGCTTGCAATTGTATAGCACGTCTAACCTCTAATAGTCTTGGACAAGTAAATAAGACCTTGCAGCAGTGAAAGTGCCTTATTGTGACTGTGCTTGTGGGAACCAGTGTTTTTTCTCAGCCAGGCTACACCTCGGTGTGTTTTCCTCAGCATAAAGCTTTTTCATTTAGGCTTAGTTCCAGTGCTCAAGATTTCAGCATATTTTTAGCATGTTGTTTGTTTATCATCTGCCATATATTTCTTATAGCAACAGCAGGGCAAGTTAAACATGGGTCTCGTGTCTAAAATAGCTTTTCTTGAAGAACACAAACAGTGCTTTTACACTCTGTGGTTAGGGGGTTTGGGGAGGGAAGGAGTCCTTTTCTAGGAAGAATAAAAAGGTGGGAAATCTTTTAAGCTGACTGTGTCTACAGCTAAACCAAAATGTTTAGATTTATGTGCACAATAAGGAATTTGGTGCAGAGGATTACTTTTGCATTTCTTTCCGTGGAGAAAAATGTCAATGAGCATGTTGTGTGTGTGTAAACACATACAGAAGATGGGTACAATGACTCATGCAGACAAAAGAAAAATTAAGAAAGCTGACAATGCAAGGGCTGGTATTTAAAGCAGGAGTAGTGTATAGTGAGTGTTCTTGTAGTGTAGCCATTATTTATTAAGTAAAGACAGAATGAGTGGGGCTATACAAAAATATAATGAGACATGCTTCAAGGAATTTTCAGCCTATTGCATACTCAGAAAAAAAACACTGTAGGCACATAAAGTACATTAAGTGCTGGTACAAGTTAGCAGTAGTGAAGGAATCTGGCTGAGGTAATTGTTGAAAAGCATCATGAAAGGAATGAGTTTGGAGAAGGAGGAGAGGGGAAAGTCATCTGAGGTGAAATTCTTTGGAAGGCTTAAGTGGACCTGACACCAACCCCTCTGCGTGGGATGAATTTTATCCTTGACACCGGGGAAAGATGATTTCCAATTTGAAGAGGCTGTTGAGGAAAGAAGTGGAGTCAGGTTGGGCTGGAGGGAAAGTTTTTATGGTTGGACTTGAAGGCGCTTTTGAAGCTAAAGATGAGGGGTAGATGAGAGCAGGAAGGGAAAAAGGAAAGAATTTGAATGTATGGAACTGCAAAATAGTAACTGAGCTTCATTTGGAGCTGGTCTGGAAACACTAGTTACAGATGGTAGAGCTGATTTTGAGGAGTTGAGTGAATCCAGAGCATTCAATATCATAGGAAATGCAGAAAAATGGTAAATAAAGCAGGAGTAGAGAAAGAGAAAGTTTATCTATTTAATTAATTTCTTTACCTAGGCATTTGTATGCCTTGTTTCACGAGTGTGAGGTTTCTTAACTTGAAACAAGAGTGATTAACTATGGCTTGTATCATGCAGTTGATCAGAAAAGGAAGGGGCCTGTTGCTGTGTGGTTCCCCAATGATACCTCCAAAAAAATAAAAATCCACAAACCCAATAAGTATGAGGGGGGAAAAAAGGAAGGTCAAAAATGGAATGAGAAAGAAGTTATTAAACTGCTCAGAGAGGGGAGGAAAAAAAAAAGTCCTGAAAAACTTGTTTAATACATTAAGAAATCTAAAATGTACTTGGAAATGCTGCTGGTGCCCATGCCAATACATTTAGAGCTGTTGTGGGTATTCCTGCCCAGCCACAGCATCAGAGCACTGCAGATGTGCTCTCAGGGCTTTGCATGAACCTGGCCCTGACTTCAGCAGTGAAATTAAGTGTCACCTGGATCTGAAAAATGAGCAGTAGTGAGGTAAAAGCAGGAAAGGCTATGTGGAGAGAGCTGACTCCAAGTCCCCAAGTGGCTCCCTTTGTTTATACTTAGTTGCTTTTAATTAGTAGAGAGGTATATCCTGGTGTGTGGGTGGTTCCCGCACTGCAACCCAAGGCTAGGCTTTGCTTAGTCAAAGGTTAGTGCTGACAATACCATCTTATCACTGCAAGCTGAAAAAAATGCAATGGGACTTCTCAGTGGTGAATTTTGGGGAATTTCCCTCGTTTCTGGTTGCAAGGGACAAGAAAATAACAAATTATGGCTAGTATAGCATAGCTATTGGGCAGGTTTCAAACCAACCATGGTTTTAAACATGAAGTGATGAAGTAGATGACCTTACCTGCTCTGTAAGTTGTAAAAGAACCTACTTGCACCTTGTCTTGTTCCATGATATTACTGTGGGCTCTCTGGGGCTGCTCACATGCCGTGAAGCCAAGCAGATACAAGTCATGGGTGACCCTGGCTGTTTTCTACAGCAAACTATAGAGAGAAGGGGCAGACAGACTTCTTTCCAAGTCTTCAAATCATAAATTTCAGGAAGAAATTCTTTGTCCTTTTTTAAAATGACGCAAGAAAATCTGACCTTGGACCTGTTAAGCAAGGAATGCCTGGCCTTTGCTTTTGCACAGTGAAAACAAAGCAGCCTTGTTGCTTTTGGGTGTAATCTTTGGCTCTCCTGTTTTGTAACTTAATGAGTGGGGTAACACCTCACCTCTGAAGCCTGACCTTGCTTAACATTTTTATGGGGAACATAGAGACTTAGACTAAAGAACAGTGCATTTAGTTATAAGTTTAGGTAAACTGCATGTTGTTTCCTGAATACCTGACTATGCATTTGGGAGCAGGGAGGGAGAATCTGCCATTATCTTCAGGTTCTGCATTCCTCAACTCGTGGATTCAGAGCAAGAGTTCTGGAATTTATGGCCTCCTACGTTTATTTCATAAGAGTGCAGACATTTTTAAGTCAGTGAATTCAACCATCCTGACAAAATATTTGCTTTTTCCAGCTATCTTTTCCACGGATACTCAGAGTCCCTGTGGCCCTAGTAGGAAAATATCTGCTGTTGAGAGAGTGTTTAAAGATTATTCACGTACCATGAGTAAATACTTGGGAGAAATACATGATGAAATGAAAGAAATATTTCAAAATATTTAATTGCATACCAGACGACTTTTCACCTGTTTAGCATGTTAGTCTGAATATACCTTCAGTGTGGCTTCTCAGCAAAATCTGTTTAGAACATTCCACACTGATCTGCAAAGAGAAACTTGAAGTTTGGGAAAAAAAGATGTATCTGTGGACTGCTGCCCCTGCCAAATTTCAGGAGTTTATTACTCTTAGGGGAAAGCTTAATAGTCTGTTAATTGAGAAGACAGAAGATCTTTTACACTCGGCTGCACAGCATTATTAGGAGCATAGCAATAAAGGGAACAAACCTTAGCCCACATATTCAAGTAAAAATTTGCAAAATAAGTTTAACAAGATAGTGATGGATTATCCACGCTACAATGTGTAGCAGAGCACAAAAGGGCTAATAGCAATAAAAGCATTGATTACTGACAGGGATTCTGCTGACTTTTATTATTGCCATAGACAAGGTGCAGTTGCCCAAGGAAACCACAAGTTTATTCAACATTGTGTAAGGGCCAACACTGTGAGAAGAGCTGGGGTATTTCTGGTGCTTCTGATTTAGTCCACAACTTGCAGAATTGCAACTCCATAATGTCATGGCAGTGTGGAGTCTGGCCTAGCTTGCAAAAAACTACTCATTTTTCCAAAATCTCACCGCTTCTTAAAATTTGGATCCACACTACTAGATCAGAGTGAACACTGAGTTCCTTGAAGGTACAGAACAGTTTGCTCCAAGGTTTTGCTCACTTTGTATGCAGGCAAAACTTTTCAGAGTGTGATTTGATGGTGCTGTGATTCACACATCGTAGCACTGGTACCATGACAACTTCAAACACAGCCGTGCTTGCGAATTTCAATCTCCCAGTGCCAGCCCCATCTTTTATAATTCCCATGGTGGTTTCTTTGGTGGTTTGGTTTGGCTTTTTTTTAATGGTACAGTGTCACTCTGAACTGCTTCTAAGATTTTAATGAAAGTTTTTATTGCCCCAACTTAAACAGAGACAAGCACACATTAAACTTGTAAACACTTCTGGGGTTTACATTTTTATATCTAAGTAAATGATGTCTCTGTAAACAAAAAATGATTTGATAAACTCTGTTGGGATTGATTCTTATCAACTTAAAATAAGCCAGGGGTGTGACTGTGCTGCCAGCATGAAGCCTGTGAGGCTGAGATCTCAGGCGTGCTTGTGAGTAATTGCATGTGGCTCAATTGCCTGAGCCCATGTCTCCATTCCAGGGAAACCAGAGGTCTCTTGCTAAAACAACCGTGGGCTTTTCAATCTGCATGTCTAAATCCCGTAGGTTTCCAATGGATCTGCATCATATACCACTTGATAGAAGATTATTTTAAAGCCAAGTTTAAAACATCTGCATTGGAGAACTTAGAGTATGTCCAAGCATTGTGAAGAAGGGGTAATATCACTGTTTATGCTTGGACATTTCTTGTCACTGTGATTTAGATATGCCACCATAGGCTTTAAAAACTTGTTTTGGGGTTTCTTTTCACCCAGTGGCATAAGTTAGTTTTGGTGCAAGTGCTCTTGTTCTGTCCCTTGGGTATCTGCTACAGAAGAGATACTCGCCCTCTAAGGGTATTTAAACTAACACAGGGGACATCCACCAGTCTGGTCTGTCCCCTAGATTTGAATAATACCCATGTTTTAATAAGTTTTGATCAGGCCATCATGTGTTTTTACAGACAAACAATCAGTTCCAATGCAAAAGGCCAAGAGCCAGAAGGCGGCACAGCACCAGGGAGAGCCTGCACTGGCCTGTCTCCTGCCCCATGCAGCCCTTTTGGGAAACCTGGTATTTGTGGGAGCAGTGGGCAAGCATTCATAACGTGCATATTTTTAAAACTTTCAATCCTCTGAAGAAGCTTCTGCTAATGGTCCTATCTTAAAAAAAAAAATAGGTCTTCTGTGCAGTGAGTGTTTGTGTCTGGCTATGCTGTAAGGAACTTTTGGTGGCTGACATTCCGGAGCTGACAAGGGTTTTACCAGAAGCAGGATTTTAGTAAAGAAAACTCATTAACTCCTACTTCTGCAAGTGCATAGGTGTAGCTTGAAGCAGAGGAGCAGGCTCTGGTGCTGTGCTATATTTGTTTTAACCATCAGGTTACAGGCCATGTTGTCCTTGCTCATGCTGAATTTCCAGCATTTTCTTCTGGGAAGTTGTTTAAAAATACATATAACCAGGGCTGTTGGGGTATGTGGTCACTGCCCAGGAGGGCAGGGCCCTGGCACCACAGGAGGCTGTCACCATGCCTTGCTTCCCTCGTGGCAGAGCTCATCCAGCTCCTTGGTGGCTAAGGGGGCTGGTACTGCCTCCAGGCCACCTCTGCTCCCTGTGGGTGTGGTGGGGTGGGACTGCCCATGAGGCATCATCATGCCCTGCTGGAATGGGTGGTCCAGGCTATGTCCCCAACACCCCTGTGCCATGATGGGAGTAGGAAAAAAAGTGCCTGTTGAGCTGTCAGGTGAGGCAATTCTCCATGTTCAGGAAAAGTAGAGGGTAGGGCCCAGGCAGGGCATTTGGTGTTGATATCTGAGAGCCATATATACTCTAAATATCTGGAAAATATGTGGGATTTGCTTGTAAGATGTGTACCAGACACTGATGTACTTTTGTAAATCCCAAAAGGAGATGTGGAGTAGGGGGAAAAAAACCCATGTTGAAGAAGAGGAACTTTTCAAACCTTTCAAATACATTTTTAAAAAACACAGTTCTATTGTGTCTCATGATGAGTTCAGACTAGCCTGAAGTCTCTTCATACAAATTCTGTCAAATTCTGTTAGCTTTGCCAAGAGCTGAGATTATTTTGGGCTTGCCTGGATCATGTCAAACCCATTCACACCCTCTTACCCTGGCACCAAATATAACAATGTGCTGCTCTGGCTGGGTCATGCTGCTGCTCTGACCAGGTCAGGCATGATGCAGACATAAAAAACAAACAGGTGCCCAGCTTGGGAATGTTCTGCACCTGGCATTTCTCCCCACATTCTCCTGTCCTGGGAGAAAGAGAGGCTCACCACGCCATGTCACAGGAGAGGGCTCTGGGGACCTGAACTCACAGGAGCGTTTGGACATTGCTGAGAAAGGAAGAGCTGAGGCTTGAGGAGAGTGGTTCTGCTGAGGGCAACTCTTGTCCACCAATGACTCAATAAAACCTGGCAGCCAGCTGGATCACCACCAACATTGTCTTTAGGTCTTACTAGGACAAAGTCAAAATACTGCAGCTAGTATGGCATCTCTGCTGAGCCCACCTCTGCAAGCTCCTTAACAGGGTCAAGGTAGTCTAAGGAAACATGAGCCTGTTGGAGCTGTCACAGAAATCTGGACCAGGGCACAGTGCACAAGCTGTTGCTGGTTTCCTGACTAAGGGTTTCACAGCCTCTTTCTCCCCTAGAGTAAGACATGCTTGTGTAGAGAAATGGCCATACAGCCAGTCATCGGTGTCACCATCTAGGGAGCAATCTCAGCCACTCTGCTAACCAAGTCAGTGACAGAGACTGAAATGCACCCAGTCAAGGGAGGGGAATTTTGTGTCTTAAACTGCAGTTCTTTTTTCACATTGGTGAAACTCAAGTCTGCACAACTATGTCTGCAGAGAAGCGTGAAAATTCCTCTCGAGAAGGGCTTGTGATAACAGTTGGTGTGCTTTGCAGACCAGAGACGCTGACAGACTGCTCTTGGGAAGTGAATGGGAGCACCACATGAGAATATTAACATCTGCCCACCAGGAATGAAGATCTGGGGCCATGTTTTCCAGCAATTGAAGTGAACTGACAGAGTTTGGGCAGCTCACCTTCCGAAGGTGGGGCATTAAAAGATTTGCATCTCTTTTGCAATTTGGCAGCTCAGTCATGTGTAATACTCTTTCCTCATACACTTGGTTTCCATTCCTGCAGACAAACTAGGTGCTCTGGTAGCCTGCCAACTGTTGGGGTTTAAGGCAACAAACACTTTGCAGTTATTATGTTTTGCATGTGCTTGTTTCAGTACAGATGGGTAAGTACTTAACCACATAATGCCCCAGATGGCTGAAGGCCTCTCGGGGATGAGAGCATGCATTGGTGATATTGCAGCCTGGAACAGGGCTTTTTGTGTGCATTAGGAATGATTACAATCATAATGAAAATTTAGGACAGGAAACCACCAACCTAGAGAAGACACTGACTACAGACAGAGACATGCACAATAATTCTGAAAACCAAGCAAAAGCTGACATCCAGATAAAATGAAGATAAGTCTGAAACTCAGCCACTCAAAAAGCAAGTTAAAGTAGGTCAGTGAGTTTAGACCCAGCACTGCAGTTTGAACAACTCACAGAAAGTATCTACATATTTTTCAAAACATAGCCACTGCCTAAGGCCTTTGCTTTGCAGCAGATCCAGAAGTCGACTGAACATCCAAAAGTCTAATCCAAGACCTTCCAATGCTGCAAAAACATAGAAAATGAGACTAAATCATCATCCTTTTTTTAAGAAGTGTTCAGTCAGGGAAAAAAATTTAAAAGGGTTAAGCTTCAGCTGACACATGCCCTACTTCTCCTATGAGCTTACTGGGAACAGCAGTAGGAATACATCTCTGTGAGAGCAAGCCAAGCATGAAGTTTGGTTTTGGCCTTCGAGTTATACTGTTATGCCCCATCCTGGGGCTTGTGTGGGGCCACAATGCTTCCTCCTGGCTTAGTCCTGCCCCCCACCAGCTGCTCTGTGCAAGGGCAGAGCCTACCTATGGCCAGGGCTACCAAAATCCTCCCTGCATGTGGCAAGGTTTGTTCAGTGTTAGAGTGCAGACAAGGAAAGGTAGCAAGTGTTCAGCTTCCCCCGGGCAACGTGGGTTAGTTCCACAGAGGTAACGCCCCTCTGGGCTCTCAGCAGAGCACTCAGAACTGCAGCATGCTGGAACAATCCTGTCAGAAACAACTGTACTGGTCACCATTAGGAAAACATGCAGCAGCATCCCTTGGGTCCAGTGTTAGTAATAAAATAGTGTTAAATACTAACTCGTTACTGGGAAAGAGCAGCAGAATTGGCAAATTCCTTGAGCTAGATGACTTCTCCATTCTTCTGTTGGTATTTCTTCTCTCCTGAAAACACAGAAGCTTCTGGTTCTGCAGACCATTTGTCTTTGGGTTTTCAACATAGAACATCAGAGTTCATTTAAAAAAATAAAAAGGAAGAAGAAATAAAAAATACCAAACAAACCAGAATAAAGTGACACCAAGTGACTGGCAAGAATCCTTAATCTCTTTTGATAGCACAGGAAAGCCTGTACAGACTTTCACAGTGAATGACTCAGGTTGGTATTTAAATTTATTTGAGAAGAAATCAACCTAAAAATATAAGTGAAGACTGATGCAGTTTTCTAGGTTAGGTCTGCCTTATTTGGTGAGCCTCATTACATGTTCAATGACATAAAACCAGGTGGCAGTTGACACACTAAACCAGTCTAAACAGGTCACAGTCTGCTCCAATGTCAATCATTTGCCTGGGGTCAGGAAGTAAAAGTAGGCCATGACTTCATTTCTAAAAGCATCAGATTTGGGTTTGTTCCTTGTTAGTTTTGTTTGACTCTCATGTTGAAGTGCAGTGGCCACATACATCCCAAGTAAGTAGCTGAACCTCAGGCTGTATCTTCAGCAGGAAGCCACTGCTCAGGTTTGCTGCTGATCCTCACTATGTGATGTCCACTCCTGACTTTTTTAGCTGCTGAAAGGGTGGTTGTTTGTAATCCCTCTTGCCTCCAGCAAAAATCATTATGAATTTCACAGAACAGCTCTCTTAAACAGCTCACTCTATGTGTGCCAAAGGTATACAGAGTCACGAAACATACTGGGATAAAAGTCTTGGCTAATAGACTGCTATCAAGATCTTTCCTTTGGTGTAGCTCTGCTGATACACATCAGCTGATTGATACCTCTGGTGTCTCTCTTTTCACTTAGCAGGGTAATTACAGTAATATAACTTTTTTTCTAAAGTAGAGTTTTCTGAAAATATATTGAATACAGCAGCCAGGCAAAAGCTGATTATGTGCGAAACAAGAGCTTTTGTAAAACTGAATTTTCTGTGAAGCAAAGGCCTAGATTTATTTTAATGGGCAATGCTTAATAGTACAATCCCACCAAGTTCATTCCTTGCTTTCCTATCTCCAAGTAGTTTCTCCATAGGAAGAGAAAATTAATATTCCTTGAAGCACGAAAACCAAAAATAAAGCATTTTACTTGCTTTTTGCCTCCAACCCAGCTGTAAGGCCAGGGATTAGAAAGCATAGTGGTCCTATGTAAAGGTGCAGTGGTAGGTCAGCAGAGAATTGGCCTGAGATTTTTCCACTGGGGATATACCCCACTCTGAGTTTCTTTTGGTATGCAGCACCACTTATGTTGTGTGATACTCCATCATGTCAGTGATGCTTTCACCAGGTATTCTGGAAACTTTAGTAATAAAAGCATAGGCAACTGCTGAATCAAGTGAGAATTCATCACAATCCTTTTAGATAAGATGCTGTAGGGCCCTTGACACAAGTCTTTCGGTGATAAATTTCTATTGTGTATTAAATAAAATTACTTAGAATCATATTCCAATTTTTAAACTCAGGCAGCTGTGTAGATCATCAACATTCCTAAAGGATCTGAGGTAAATTCAGTTATTGAGAAATGTTTCGCCTGATATAGAAAAGTTGAGTGGTGTGCATTACATTATTAGATGTTTGTTTATTGATTTCAGAGGGGTTATCCTATTACAGTTTTTAATCCTACTAAAGACTGCCTCAGATTTTTGAAAAGCACTTTGGGTCTGAACAGCCATACTGAAGGAGCGATTTATTTGGTCTGAGAATGAGGGGAAAAATAAATCAGCATTTTTAAATTTGTCACCAGTTGGAAACTGAGATTTAAATTTGAGAAGGGTCAAATCTGGATTAAGTATTTAGATGTGTTTTTCAACAGAAAAGAGTGAACAAGCAGAAAAATTCTGAGAGACAGGCCAAGGATGGAAAAAAAATTATTGCTGTGCAAATATTAAGAGTGAAATTTGATAGAAGCTGAGATGGAAGCTTTCCAAACTCTGATATATACTGTAGCATAAACTGAATTTCAATGGCATCTTCCATTAATTGTTTCTGATATTATAATTCTGTGTGGACTAGTAATTTTAGGATAATCTGATAGCAGTTCATCATATATATGTATATGGTATATTGGAGAAATAGTTACATTCATGACTATAGAGTGTTTTGAGAGCCTCCAACAGAAATGCCACATTATGTATGTTATTAGGCAGGCACACCTTGACTGACTTCAGCAGCTTTTTTCAGATGTGGATGCTAACTTCTTTTCCAAAATTACCCATGCTGAGAGATGTGTGATGTGTATCATGTATCTCATGTCAGTACCCACTTAGAGGCAGCTGGGATGGGCAGCAGGAGAGAAAGGCCTCTGCAGGTCATGGGCTTTACTTACAGCTGACAGAAAGTGGCTAAGTAAGGCCTTTGAGTTATGATGGTGAGTCTGGGTGAGATGAGTCCTGTGCTGCTCTCCTCATGCACTTTTCATCCAAGATCACTCTGCATGGGCTTCTCACAGAGGAATATCAGTTATTACCAGACCTCTTTTAAATAACTGCTTGCCATCTGCTGCAGAATGGTATACAACAGTTCCACCACCTCTTCTTCCCTGTTTAAAAAAACTCCTCTTGGTCAAACCCAACACCACTTCTTTTAGCAACCTTCTTTTCTTGTGACTCATTCAAAGATTATCTTTATACACTGGAGACCAAACAAAAATTAATTCTCAAATTGCATATGTCTGAATACAAATCTGAGATTGTCATAAGCAGATAAAAGCAAAACCCCAAGTCCTAGGAGCTAAGAAAGGCATTTGTGCTTCGCAGATTTATAAATACATTCTGATTTCACAAAGCAACGTAGTATTAGTTGGTTGTGGGAATATTTGGTTCTGCAAACTAAAGTGAGATTGTTTTCTCAGTGGAAATGTTGATTACTCATTTTTCTTGCTTTCCTTCATAGGAACTCTCTCCAAGGTTATGTATTTTAGGATCATAAGTGTAATTGTATCCCCAGAGCATATCAGTTCAGTTTTTGTAGAGAGCATCATGGCATGTGTCATATGAATTCACTGGTCAAATGCTATCTAATACTGGTCTGCTTTAGTTCAGATTAGCAGTAGTTCGTAAGTGTAAGACCATGATCTTTGTTGTCATGCAGCTGATCATCAAGCCTTTTTCTCAGTTATTCTGCTGTTGACCACATAGGCTTCTTAGTGATAGAAACAAAAGGTGCACTTTGTTGAGTTTGTTGTTCTGCAGGAATTAGTATTGCTCTATTTTAAGTTACAGAATAGCTGGAAAATAACCAGTTATCTTTGACTTACAGAAGCACTTTTTCTAGAATAAAAGAGAGAACTTGGCCTTGTAACCATAGCTTAGCATCTAGAATTGAGACATCAGGGTAAGTTTTAGTAAGGTCTTTAATGAAACTGAAGGTGTGTGTTAACAGAATCTCACAGCTTCTTGAAGTATCACAGCTGCACATGTTTTCAATGTAAAGTAGACTTAGAATAATATAATTAAAGTATAAAGGGGAAAGATGTTCTACTGAAAAATCTATGTTTAACATCAAAGAAACTTAAACAGAAGAGGTAGAAAACATTAGGTCACTGAACAGTTCCTCCAGAGCCCTTGGAAGTCAATGGGATGGATGCAATCAACCACAGCAAATACGAAAGCTTGGTACGAAAACACCCTCATAAGCAAAGAGATGTGATGTCTGATGGCTGCGGATGCCAGAAAATTACTTTCCACAGGCATTCTTAAAAACATTACTTTTTCAAAAAATAAGTGTAAAAACATTACATGCTGTGTTTAATACCTATTTTCCTGGGTCCAGGCTTTTAACTGCAGCACACTGATTCAATTAAGAGTGAGGAATTCTAACATGTGTTCACACATTGCCCTCAAAATTGTTAATTCTTCATATAGGTGAAAAAGTTGCTAAGTTTAAATTACTTTTGTGTATTCAGATAGTCTCTTGACATTCATATCATTGTGGGCAAATTCCTGTAACTGCTATTGAGCCAGCTTACTATTTATTTCAGTTCAGATTATGTTAGTCTTTCATTTCTAGAACTGGTTCAAATCTACACATTTTGATACACCTAGTAGTAAATCTCAAGTTAAGCAAAGAGGCTGAAATAACAAAGATTTAAATTGATAGCAGAGTGCAGGGAAGTTTCCTTCTTGTAATACTTGGCTGTAGTGACTTTTATTAACCTTTTATTTCCCTGTTGTAGTCAGATGATACTGGTTATCCACTGCACACTCTAAATTAGACAGCAGCTGGTTGACTCCCACATTATTCTGTATAGATATTTCAAAATTCATCCTGGTATATCACTTTCCATATGTTTCACACTGAATTATAAGCAGAGAAATGTCTGCCTTAGCCTAGATACTTCCAATCACACCTTCCTGGTATGGAAAGTCCTGGTTAATACTTTAATCGTGAATGTATTTTCTCTAGATCTCCACAAGCATTGGCATTTGCTGTTCTTCTTCCAGCTGCTTGTCATTTGTTTGCTGGCATTACCAATATGAGTGAAGATAAAAAATCCTTATACTAAAAGAAAAGGGAAAAAATGGAAAGAAAAAAGCTTACCCTTATTTCAAAGATTCTGTCAGAAGCAAGACCATAGCAAAATACCTCAAGTGAGCCTGCAGATAGAAGCATACATTATACAGCAAGTATCCTGTATATACTGGGGGCGGGGG
>VWZD01005370.1:330041-362631 GCA_013396695.1 Sakesphorus luctuosus
GGGGGGGGAATGCACTCTTCTTTTTTTTATTTTTTCCTTAAAAAATGAGATTTTTAGTGTACACAGGTTACTCTTACCTGATTAGCCATAGATCTTGCTAAAAGCATTGAACATACCCAGTAAGATCTCATTTATCCAGATTCCAAGTGAAAGCTTAGAAAATGGAGGACTATAATAAGGTCAGCAGCAACAGGCCAGAACTGTCCTCGTGCTTCCCGGGCAGTGGGGCAGTGAGCCAGGCTGTGCAGGTGAGAGGGGCAAAGAATCCTTTCCTGTTTGCTCTGCTGTGTGAACACGCTGATATGTGCTGCTAAACCTACAGGTTAGGGTTTCCTATTCACCAGAATAGGTATTATAGCTATGGCTGGGATTTTTCTCATGCTGTCTTGTGGTTTTTGTAGAATTTGAAGATTATTCAGCCTAAGAGAGAAAGTAAATTATGAAACTTTTGCTTCTTTTTTCCCAGGGTTACCTGCGCTAAACGGCACATTAAGTTGCAAAGACACAATGGTGAGAGAACACTTTGGTTTTGTTTCTTGTCCTTCTGATGCTCATAGAATTATTTGGGTGGGAAAGAACTTTAAAGATCATCACATTCCAGCCCCCCTGCTGGCGACAGGGACATCTTCCACTAGACCAGGTTGCTCAGAGCCCCACCCAACCTGGCCTTGAACACTTCCAGGGATGGTACATCCACGGTGTCTCTGGGCAACCTGTTCCAGTGCCTCATCACCCTCACAATCAATCATTTCTTCCTAGTATCTAATCTAAACCTACTGTCTTTCAGTTTGCAGCCCTTCCCCTTTGTCCTATCCCTACATGCCCTTGTAAAAAGTCCCCCTCCAGCTCTCTTGCAGCCCCTTCAAGTACTGGAAGGTGTGTAAGGTCTTGCCGGACACTTCTGTTCTCCAGGCTGAACAACCCCAACTCTCCCAGCCTGTCTTCCCAAGACTGATGCTCCACATGCTGAGAGGGCTGTGATTGTTCAGGCCAGCTGAAGAGAAGGTTTTGGTGAATCTTGTCAATGTATTTAAATAGCTGGAGCAAGGTGTAAATAAGACAGAGCCAGACTTTCAGGCTTTTTCAGTGGTGCCCAGTAGCAGGACATGAGGCAGTGAGCACAAAGTAAAGCACAAGAGGTTCCACCTCAACATAAGGAGAAGATTTTTTACTGTAACATAGCATAGAATCATAGAATCTTAGAATCGATTGGGTTGGAAAAGACCTCTGAGATCATCAAGTCCAACCCTGGGTCCAACTCCAGTCCATTAACTAGATCATGGCACTCACTGCCACGGCCAATCTGCATTTAAAAATCTCCAGGGATGGTGAATCCACCACCTCTTTGGGCAGCCCATTCCAGTGCCCGATTACTCTCTGTAAAGAATTTTTTTCTGATATCCAACTTCAATTTCCCCTGGCAGAGCTGGAGCCTGTGCCCCCTTGTCGTGTTGCTGAGTGCCTGGGAGAAGGGACCAACCCCCACCTGGCTAGAACTTCCCTTCAGGTAGTTCTAGACCATGATGAGGTCACCTCTGAGCCTCCTCTTCTCCAGGCTAAACAACCCCAGGTCCTTCAGCCTCTCCCCATAGGACTTATGCTCCAGTCCCTTCACCAGCCTTGTTGCTCTTCTCTGGACACGCTCCAGCACCTCAATATCCTTCCTGAACTGAGGGGCCCAGAACTGAACACAATACTCAAGGTGTGGCCTCACCAACGCAGAGTACAGGGGAAGGATCACTGCCCTGGTCCTGCTGGCCATGCTAGTTTTGATACAGGACAGGATCCCATTGACCTTCTTGGCCACCTGGGCATGACACAGGTTGCCCATAGAAGTTGTGGAATCTCCATCCTTGAAGATACTAAACATTCTTCTGGATATGGTCCTGGGCAGTCTGCTCTAGATAGCCTTATGCTTACAGCCCCTGTATTGTTAAACTTTGGAAGTTTGGGTTTGCTTTCACACAACAGGTCTGGGAAGAGAGGAGAAAGAGAAGAGAGCATTTTGGTTTGCCTTTCTATGATGGGCTTTTCTGCTTTTATTTTTTCTGTTATTTAATTAGAACTATTATAGCTGGTCCATCAGCCTATGAAAGTTCAGAAATGAAACTTATTCAGCCACAGGTTGGTTACATTTGCAGAGACATTGGCAGTGCAATAGTATCTCTTCTTTGGCTGTAACGTGATTCCTGGGCTTGATCTGTAGCTTGCTGAAGATAAATGGAGAATGCCCACTGAGTTTATTCAGACCTGAACAGGGATCTGAATTAAACTCAGTGTACAGAGAAAGATAAAGTTTCTTTTTTTTTTTTTCACTTTCAATCTGAAGAACCTGAAATTCATCTAGTAGCTTTTCCCCCTGAGTAAAAGTCACTTATCATTATTTTATCATCACTGGTTAAATTGCCTGGCTGCTGATGCTTCTGAATGTGAGAGAGTCAAGTTGCAAACTTTCTCAACAATATTTCAAAAAAAATGTAGCATATATTCTATGTGTTAGGGTCAACATATATTCTATGTGTTAGGCTGAATATATATATATTTTTTTTTTTTACCTGAGTAACTTATGAGTAATTTGTGAGAAGAGATGAAACACTGAAGTTAGAATATGTAAAACAGCATGACATAAAACCCCAAGCTTCTCATCACAACAATGTTCAGGCTTATATTTTTGATGCATGTCTAAATTCTATAATGATTACAGTCTACTGATTTGAAAATGCCTAAAAGACTTTATCAGCACCTTATCTGTTTCAGTACATCCTATGCTTTTCTTAAATATGTCTGCCTCAGTTGACATACCGCCTAAAGGCCAGGAGAGTAGTTTTACTTTTGGAACAAGTTCTAAAATTTAAATCAGGAAAATATCTCTTCTGCATATTCTGTCAACTTTAGAAAAAGTCTACAGCAGAAATTATATAACCCAGATTCACAGTTACAAAAGGATTAATAGTAATATTTTGAATTCAAGGGGACAAGGGAGATTGGTGTTATATAATATTTCAAAGCTGCTGAACAAAGCAAGTTGATAATGGAGGTAATATGAAGTGAAATATCCAAGGTATAAAGAAACTCTGATGGAATAGTGCTGTTAAAGTCACCAGGAAGGCTGCATCTCTGGAGATAGCTTTAGAGAGGAACTAGGCCAACAGTCTGAAGCTCTCAGCTTCATCTTTAATAGATAAGAAGCTCGTTTTGCAAAAAATCAGTGTAGCACAGTTAAATTGAGGCTCTGCTAATTATAGTTGCTGAAGTTCCTCTGTTAGGAACCTCTTCCATGCTTTCTCTTATTTATGCTCGTGCTGCCCTGCTCTCCTGCCCCTCTACTGTTTTCTTTCCAGCCTCCTAAACAACACCTGAGTTGACTGGTTAGACATGGTGCCCAAGAAAGCCCAACTGGTAAGCATTCAGGCAGTAAGAGGGTGTTGGTAGTGTGTAATCTCTAGAACAGTAACAGCTGAGGTGTACAGAAAAATACCAAGAGCAGTCTCAGAGCACAGCAGGGTTAATGCATCTCTGCAAGAGAGAAGTAGAAGAGCATGGGAATATGTGGGGCAAAAGTTTTTCCAAACAGTTTTGAGAATAGATTTACATGTAGCTTATGGGATCTGGGCTTTTAAGTCTAGAGCGATCAGGAAGCAGTAATGAATTCTTGGAACTCACCTATCATGTTAAAAACTCTGCAGGCCCTTAAAAAAGTGGAGGCTGGATGTCATAGCACTTACTGAGCCCAGAAGAAAATAAAGCAGAGAGTGCAGCAGAATTCCAAGGAAAGATCAGTGCAAAAGTGAAATACTGGAAATCGAAGGGAGAAGATATGTGGTAAAATCTCCACAGAAGGAACAAGCACGCTGCTGTTGTTGCTGCCTTTTCCAATAAAAAGGAATAATGACCAAGTTTGAGTTGATTTCCACTTGACAAGATGACAAAAGAGCACTTGGAATGACTACGACAAGAGACAATATGCCCCAAACCCTTACTAATTCATATATTGATTAAAAAAAAACAAACAAACCTGCTAGCCTTTCATATGTCTTGTAAATGTAAATCAGTGACTTGAATTTGCAGCTGCTTACTCTTATATGCATACAGAGATGTGATAGTCTTAACCACAGGGATTTGCGGGCTTATTACCTTTTATCTCATTTGGAAAACTATAAATTGGGTGTTGAAACTGCAGTGAACCTTATTAAATACCCTCCCTATCCCCACTGGTTGCCTAAAGTGCACAGTAGTTCTTTCTTGTTGCTGTAAGAGGGATGAAAGATTTAGCAGCTCAAGTCTGCCCAAAAGGCAGCACACACATGCAGATCTGGAGAGGGTGCTTTCTCATTTGTAACGAGGCCAAAAATTTATTGTGATGCCTTGGAAACATCTCTAGGTATTGATTCTGAAAAAGGATGGCACAGGTTCAGCCCTTGTGAAAGCAACAGAGTCAGCTTATCCAGCTTGCTTTTGAGGACTTCAGCCATCTATCAAGTGAGCAGTTTTTGCATATCTGGATGAATAACTCCTGTACAGCAAACTGTATGACAGGAATGTACAGGAATGCTTAGCTTAATCCCACAGCTACTAATCTATTATATATTTCACAATTAGCCTTATTTTTTTTTCCCCTCTCAATGTGAATGTTCAGGGATTTTATGCTTTGAGATTCAGATTTCAACTTTAAACAACTGATTTTTATTGTCAGAGGGGCTGTCAGCCCTTTCATTATTAGTCACAGGGATCGTCACACGCTCCTCCCATTGTGCCTGTGGATCTCTTCCCCTCTTTGGCTCATGCTGCGTAACCTCCTTTCTCTCCCACGTCACAAGCACTGCAATCCTTTTCCTTTTCTGCTACATGCACAGCAATAATCTCCTGCTAATGCACTGGCTCTGACTAAGAGAATAAGCCCTGCCACCTCCAAGCTCAAGCAGCTTCCTGAATAATACCACGTGATGAGAGATTACATGCTTAAAATATATTTCAGTCTTAGCATTTTCTTACTTGTTGTAACTCAAGCCCTTCCTTGCGGGTTGTGATGCTGCCCAGAGCCCCCACCTCAGGCTTAAACCCTGTGGGTTGTTGTTTATTATGACCTGACTCCAGACTGGACTTCTCATGAGGTTCCAGCTTGCTGGGGAGTCACATGCCTTCTGATGTGCCCTCAGCTGCCAGAGATGGCACTTCACCATGTCCCTCGGTTAGGATGTTGCAAAAATAATGGTGGTGCAGCACTTAGACCCCCAAAACTGCCAAGTCCTAAGCAAACAGGTTGTGTCTTGTAGTCCTACTGCCTTAGAATGAGGTTGGTTATTCACCACCTTATTTACCTCTTTAAGGCCATGCTTGTGTATGTATATGTTCATATTTATCTAGCTGGGAAAGTCACTAAGTTTTCAGTAAATATGGGAAGTATAAATCTTTACACAACATTTTTGGAAGTAAAGCAAGCAGGTTGATATATCCGAATATCCTAATACACACTTAATATCTGAGTCACATAATGTCTAAGATCATGTGGAATGACTGAGGTAGAGAGGAGCTGGTTTATAACCTTTTAGTACTGGAGCAACTTTAGAAATTGGAGAAAATGCTTCTTCTCGTTTCTTAGAATTTTTATACTGTTACTTTCCCCCCCCAAGACTCTGAAGACCAGCAAACAGTTTCTCCATGTTGCAGAGTTCTGTATTAAGGCTTTGATGCATCATGCAGTCAGAGACTCATAAAACGCTACTTTTTTCTGCACAGAATCTCATACAGTTTTAGTTTATGAGGGGTTTTTTTGTTAGGTTTTTTTTTTTAACTGAAACAGAGAGATGTAATAAACTCAAAGTTGTGTGGGATGTCTGAATCCATCATGTGCTCTACTACACAACTTTGAGAGTGATATTTTGCTCTGTGGTATGCTAGCTGTAAAATGAGTGTAATACTTCTTGCCTTCTTTAATAAGAATATTTGAGGTAAGTGTGAAGGGATAATTATACATTATTACTATGATAACACTGTTCTTTTTAATGTATGGTTTCATGCAGAACTTCCTAAAAATCTTATTGCTGTGCCATTGAATCATTCATTAGCCTTTTTCCTGTTCAGCTAGGTTTCTTCATTCTTTTTTTTTTACAGGACAGCATGATTTCTCTGATGTAACTGTCTTTCTGCTGGGGCCTTTCAACCACTGCTGAACTGAAGGAGAGAGAATAGATTTCTTTTTGAGCACGCTTTTCTTGGCAGGTTCATGAAATGGATACAATCTGGAATTATGGAGAAGTGTCTTAGACTGGAATTAATTTTCTTTTTATTTGGCTATATAAAAATTTGCTGTCCAGTCAAAGCTAACTGTGCAGCTAAACTGAAGTCAGCTGTCAGTCTTCCTCATAATCTGGTTATGCTTTTTGAGTCTGCTACAGAAACACTTTTGGCAATCCAACATAATGTATATTTTCACATACAAAAAGAAATCAGTTTTATCTATTGCAGAGTTGCAATTTTTTAACATGTGTGTTCAAGTTTCTGTATTTAAAAAGCAGAAGTGTTTTTGGAGGTAATAAAATAACAGCAGAAGTAGTAATGCAATGGAGGTCAAAAGCACAGAATTCTTTGTTCATACAATTTCATTTTGTTGCTACCAAGAATATGGCCAGCCAAGAGACAATCATCCCTGCCCTATTAGACAGCTACAAACAACTGAAAATTCGGTTGCATTTATTCACAGACCTGGAGAGATTACTATGTGGTTTTGTTTGGATGTATTTTCTGAGACATAAAGCTCTTACCTGAATTTTGCTCTGAGGTTTGAGCCTTTGACAAGTTAGATGCAAGCAAGGGCATCAGGAAGGAGAAGGTCAAAAAGTGAGGTCTGTTTTGTTTGTTGGTGTCTCTAGAATAGAACATGGCACAGTGCAGGCCACCAGAGTTAAACTGTAATGTTGTACGGTGGAAGCTGGACTGTGGTCTCTATGCAGTGCTGAGTTTTATTATCCTGAGTGGGACTATATGTGAAATACCACAGCTTGTTTAAGCTTGGGTGGCTTCTCTGAAGCATTGCTAAAATAGAGTGTGCTTCTTTCAAGGTGCCACAGGAGTCTGTGCTTGAATTTTATGAACTCTGTTAGGTGCAGAAGCTTGATCATCTACTCTGACAGATATATGGAAACTCCACAAGTTCAGCATAATTTCTTCTTCATTTTAGATGGCAAAATATGTGACACAGGAAAGGGCTGTATGGTTGAATGAATCCTAGCCTACAAGAAGTCTGTATCTGAGTTCTATTTTTCCTGACTTCTGGTCCACAACTGTGTCTTCCCTTACTTCACTGTCATACTTTTGTAACGGGCTGTGTAGGCTTTGTTATCGATACAATGACATTATGAAAGAAATACAATTAGAAAAAGGAAATCCTCTCCTTTAGCCCCATTACAAATTTATATGAAAGGTAGTGAGAGGCACATCGTAACACCTATACCATAAGTTTTTAAAAATACGTTTTATTCCTGGATCTATTGAGAAATGTTATTAGTAGATTCAATAAGAACAAGAGCTAAGGCAAGAAATTATAAGTATCATTTTAGGCCAGCCACTACTTAAGACCTTGATTTGCTGAAAGACATCTCGAATGTTACTTTAAGTCTCAGTTTATAAAGTAGATCATTAAGATTTTAGATTTTAGAAGTAAAATTGGGAACCTGAGTCCACGCTCAGCCAAGGGCTGCAAACACCACCATGTGTGCTTGGGGTGCTAATGCCTGCTGCACCTAAGCTGAATCAGAGGCAGAGGTACCTCGGGAGGGCTATGAGTTCTCCTAAACTGCCTCACTATAAAGTTAGCTGGATTAGTTTAAACTGCTACTAAAAGCAGTTTAGAGCATTACATAATTGATAGCTATTGTGCTCATGTTACTATAAAGCAAGTAATGGGAAACATTTTAATGTTTATTTATGAGATAGCTGAAATACATTTAAAGCAAATAATTTCATAAATTTCATAAACAGTGTCATTAAACTTCTTACCAAGTATGCAGAGTGTACCAAAAACTCCAACAATTCCCAGAATTATTTTTGTGCTGTAGTGCTTAAATTTTCAATGAGGATTGGCAGGAAGAGTAAACTAATGCTGGATTGCAGTGGAAACCCTACAAACATATATATGGCATCTAGATTAATACCAAATGAGTCCTTAATTTTTAATGTTACCATGATGAACACCAAAGCTGTTAAGCTATTAATAAAGATTAGACCAGTTCTGAAACAGTGTCAGCCAAAAGAAGACAGTTCAGTGCAAACCCACGATGTTCAATATGAAAAAATTTGACATCACCTCTTAAAATTAATGTTAGCAAAGTTATAAGAATCTGACTAAAATGGAAAAGTCCAGTCTGTTCTCTTAAAAATGCTGCAGCATGATCCTTTCTAGTGAGGCTGGCCCACATGTTTGTGCTGCTTGGGGGGCACTGTGCATGGCCGGACAGAGGTGGGTGCTTTGTACACTGTATTCAGCAGGACTGAATTCCACCCAAGGACCAGCATCATTATGAACAAAGAATATATTTCTGAAGTCTGCCAAATATGGTTTCCTTATAACTCAAATAACAGATGAAAAAAAGATGATGCAGACTTTGATTCAATAACTGTGCAGATGGCACATGTGGGTAGTACATGTGAAAGTTTTTCTTGCAAGTTTCTTTGCTTATAATCCCCCTGTAGACTTTTTTCTACCTCAGAAACCTTCTCACCTTTGCCTCTAATTTTCTGCAGTTTATTTAAAGGATTAAATTTAATTGGAATAAGAGATTATCTGCGGATTTGTTTTAAACTATAACTTACTGTAACATAGGAAAATTTTTATGTATGAAAACGAAGTGTGTTTTAAAAATGTGATCACATATTTAAATTACTAAAGAACATTACTAGATTTTGGTGGAGTCATGTGGCAGGTAGTTAATGAGTTCATGCTGATGGAGCCAAACCAGACATATCCACAAACCAGACATACCCACTGGACACCATATGATGCTGTAAAAGAAAAGACTATGTTTAGATGGTTTTTGCAAGGACATTTCTACAGATGAAGATACATGAAACAGGTCATGGAATTTCACTCATTTTTCCTGTTCTGCATCTGAAAACATCCTCTACAATGGCACCCAGTGCAAAGGGAGAGGGGGCTCTGAACGTTGGCGAGGAGTCAAGGACTTGGCTCAGCATGTGCTATTTCATCCCAGTTCAAAAAGTGAACATCCTGCCACTGCTGGTGATCATCAGGTCACAGTGACCACAGCCTCTATTTATTTTCACAGTGTATTGTTTATTGTGTAACAACAGATATATGTAATCTGCTGTCAAAGGGAAAAATCATAGAAGTTGAGGCAGGGACAACCCTGAGTAGTCCTGACTGGACACTGACCCAATTGTCCACATTTTTACCCGTGGTTACTGGTGCTCCTCACACCATCACAGTGTGACTGTATGATCAATAAGCTCATAGTTTTCTAGCCCCTCTTGTGGTCCCACATTTTAGCTGACAATGTCGAACAGCACAACTGTTTCTGGGAATCTTTTCAGCTCCACCCAGCATTCTCAGAATACATCATTCTCGACAAATTTTCCCCATTTTTCTGATCACCAGTGAAAACATAGCAACCTCTGTGATGGTGAGTGAGTGTTGGCAGATAAGCTTCTCCCCAAAGGGAGCTGCCAGGCTGGGAAAGCATAAGGGACAACTAGATGTACTACAGTAAAATAAACAGCATGATCCAATTATAGTACTATTTTAGGAATATGTACTTAAACATTTTTAACTATGTTACTGAAAAATAGAAGTGATAAGAAAAATCTTCCTGACACAATATCCAGAGAGGTTAGAATGACTTACATGCAATTAGCACTTTATTGGATGAATGTAACTCTTCCCTATCCGTAGAATAGCTCTATGAAGTTTGTGATGTCCTTTAAAGTCTTTGTTGTTCAGAATTATTCAAGAAAGCATTACTTCAATATTTCTCATTCAAATCAACTTTTCACGAGATTTTTCATTTTAGGGCTTATTTCTGAAGTCCTGTTGGCTACGTGTGAAAGGTGAATTATGTTGTGTTGCATTATCCTCTGATCAGACAACTGGTGCAAGCAAAACACTCCCCTGTGCTTCTATAATTTTTTTTTCTGTAAAACTCCTCCTTTTCAGGCTATTTAAACATGATTTCATATGTATCTGTACAGTTTATACTGTACAGAAATTGAATTGGAATAAATTTTAAAACATTTTAAAATAGTAACAGGTTTAACCCCTGTCCAACAAATCTCCTGAACTTCACTCTCTATCATAGGAAATATAATCTGAGGCATAACAGAGAAGAAAGATGTGAGATAGATCATCATGAGCTCCCATAAACAGCTCACAAATATCTCCTGTGACCTCTTGCTGCAGTTCAGCAAGAGGGACAAGGTTAGTACAATGGAGCTATTTCTGAACCAACCAGCCAATCAACTGTTCACCAAAATCCAAATTTTCCCTATATATGCGTTTGGGTTATAAATAAAGTTCTCTTTCTTTTGAGAAACTGGAAACATGATATGAATCTGCATTTTTGGCAAAGGTGATGTCCTGCCATGGGAGGAAAATGACTTCACATGCATGGTGACAGGGCAAGTCACAAATGGCCCCTTTAGGGCCATCCTTATGTAGATTACAGGAAAGAAGAAATGCTGAGTTTTCAAGGCTGCAAAATAGCTCTATAAAATCCTTCTTCATTTCAAACTGGTTTTGAGCCCAAACAGCCTAATTGTCTCAGGCAAACCCACAGCTGAAAGTGGTCTGCTGATGCAGCTTTTATTTCAAGTCCTACTGGTGGTGTTAAGTCATGAAAAGGTTGGGTTTGCCACTTGAGCAGGTTCTGACTTCCTGGGTGAAATCTGCCAACAAATTAAATCTGTAGGGAAAACAAAATGTATGTTATTTGCACCAGAGATTCTACTGAAAAATAGTAAGTAGTGAAAGTTTCCTCTCTAAACTACAGTGTTGTTACAGTGAAAACTTTGTAGATTGTACTATGGTGTTTGAAAATCAGCAATGAAGTTTTACAAAGTTGAACGGTGGAGCCTTTTTAAAGCACATGTTTCAATCTAGAAAAGAGATTTCCAAGAGCTTGCTTTGTATTGGATCACATACTTGACAACTGAGTAACATGGTACCAAGCCCAGGACAGTAAACCCTTTTGTGAGGTAAGATGTATTGAATCAGGTTTGGAGTTATTCCACCATGGTCACACCCTTCTTAATTCATCTCAGCAAACTCACCTTTGGCTAGAAAGTGGTATGTGGACATGGAGTAAGATGCAGCTGCAACAGTGTACTTTTTTTTTTTTTTTTAAAGTAACAGCAGTCAAAATGTTCCCAGAGAAATACTGGAGTAGACAGCACGACTGCAAACAATAGCAGATGGGATGATAACGCGACCACTCCAAACTCCTGTAATGTTTAGTGGTCTACAATGAAATAATTTGACTTTTAAAAAATCAAATGCCAGTGGAGTTTTTTTCCAACTCACCACATTCACTGACCTTTGCATTGACTGTTCTCTGTGAGCCTTTGAGAAGGAGCATGTGGAGTCCCATGTCATGTTGGTCATCATTCTCTGCTTGACATTTCTTGTGTTCCTAAGTCAATATGCTCCAGATTAATGAGGCATTTGTTCTCAATCAAGAAGCTATTTAAGAATACACTTTTAATTGTAATGGGTTGTATATGATTAATTATTTCTACATGGATTACTCATATTTTTGGATAGTTCAAAGCAGATTTTTTTCCCACTGGGTACTGCCCAAATCTTTTCAATTTCCATACTAGTTATCACCCAATAATTTATGAAAGTGATTCGTCTTCATGAGGTGCTGTGAACTTTGAAAAATTTGCCTGGAGCTCTTTGTTGTAATGATCTTCAGTGTTCTTTGTCAAAGGATTGAGAGGGCTAACACACAACTTGGCTGCAAAAGAAGTGGGGTTTTTTTGAAAGAATCCATTGTTTTAGGACTACTCATCTCACAGTTGGTTCTGATGAGAGTATGAAGCCATTTTTATATTGTTCTGTGCTCCTCCTACTCTTTCAACTCAAATATATCTTTAGAAGAAACTGTTTCAATGACCAGTACATTCCAAACTGGACCAAGTTGTTCCCTACATGTGTGCTCCCTGCGTGGGGGATAAAAGACGTACCATGTGTTTTCATTTGCGAACTTGCTTCAGAATTTTTTCATGCCCTGGAGAATTTCCATTGGTTGTTGTTATGAAAGGACAAAAGGCTTAGTGCTTTAGGGGTCTGGGTGTTGAGGGATTACTTGAAAACTGTGATTTTTATGACCTTTCATTTCTCTTGGTTGCATTGGATATAATTTTGGCGTGTGTAACCATGGGCCAAACGATGATCAGGACAGCAGATTCTGAGCTCAGGAGACAGCCTGTACTCATCAAGGGAGAAGAAATTTTTCTCTCCTCTGATTAGTAAATAATTAAATTAACATTAATCCTACCCTTCCCATAAGATTTACTGTTTATAGCTACAGAGATTGCAAATGAATCACCTGCAGAAGGATTTGTGTGTGTAGAGGAAGACTCTTTCCCTCTCCACATCACCCCTGTCTGCAGCTATCAGACAGATAACCCGAACACCCACTCACAAGTTACATTATTCTTTTGTTAAGTGGGTCCAGCCTAGTAAAATAGTAGCTATGAAAATGCTACAATAAAAAATATAAGAGCCCAAAGCACTTGTTAGAGCTGTGTGTGGATAGCAGCCTGCTATTCACTGTGGCTGATTTTTTTACAAATTTCATGGGAAATGCACTGTGGGCAGTTGGCATCCAGCTTCTTTTCATGGCTGTTTCCATTTTAATTGAGCAGGGGTAACATTACCAGGCAAGATCCATTTGTTGAGAAGGACCTATTAGGTCTAAACTTAGGGGCTATAGCATCAGATTATGTGCTATTTGTAGGTGGCTTTTTGTAGCATATGGTGATTGAATCTATGTTTGCTCCTCCTCATACAGAATATGTCATGAGCAGCGGCTCCTCCAGAGGAGCTTTCTCTGTAGGAAAGACATTCAAATTACTTTGATTTTTCCTAGTATCTATCATGGCAGTATGTTCCTGCAGGGCAGGGGTCAGAGCTTTGTCAGTTGGGCTTACAGCAAAAGGGCACAAGTGGTGCAGAATGACTTAGCAGAGAATTAAAAGGAGGAATAGTAAATGAAACAAAGTGTAGTTGTGATAAGGTATAGAGATGATGAAAACACCCAACAACTGCCCCAAACCCCACCCTACAGTATTGTGTGTCATTCAGGGCTCTTCTTACAAGGGCCAGTGACTCATCTTGGTAAAATTTCATAAGTTAGTACCCTGCCTCGTTCCTCAGTGGGAGGTCATCACCCTTGCTGCAAAGGCAGCAGATCTGAATGTGTGATTGCATAGAAGCTACCGCAGTTCATATCTGTTTTGTTTTAATTTAGACTTCTGTATAGTATATTAATACACAGAGCAGGAGAATGAGACAACAGGAGGAACACTTGACTGTATTGCCAGCCAGGAGGGCAGGTGGGAAGTGCAGTCCTCTGATCTTCCCAATGCAACTTGATGGTGCTCATGGGTCAGAGCACTTGTTCTAGAAACCACTTCTCCAATCCTGGATGTCAGAAGCTGAATTTTGCACTCAGAAGGGCTTTTGTATTGATGCACATGTGTGAAGGGGTGAGATGATGGCAGAAATGAGTAAAGAAACAGTCTGAAGTACTGGGTTTGGACTCTGTGGCTACAATTGCACTATCAAAAAAACCCTCAACAACTCAGCTTCAAAAGAGTACAGTATGTGTTAGCAGTTTTACATGGGAAGTTTCTTTTACTGCAAAGAAAAATGAGTTTTAGCCTGAAGGGTAATGCACAGCAAAAGGCTGTTTAAGTTAGCCTGTAGAAAGGCAGAGCTGAAACATGGATCAGCTATAGTTAAAGGCAAAAGAGCATATGTGGAGGCTGATAAAGAAGCAAAAGTGATCTAGAATAGTTCATGTCTCACTGCATCTGAAAGTGTAAGCTCCATTTAAAATTATAATTTATGGAGGTCTGATTGCCAGGTATTCAATTTGGTCCTGGAATCACTTGAACTCAGATTATATTTGTGAAACAGTCATGCTTTGCACAAATATTGTCAGTGTCAGCTGTATTGAACAGTCTGTGCCTTTTTTTGTATTAAGCATAATTATAATTAGTTGAGTAAAATGACAATTATGTCCAAAAGGGACCTCTTCCAATAAAAAATTATGCTATACTACCTATTGCAAATCTTGTAAGTGGTTCCATAATCAGGTTCAGTCATCCTTTCCCCTATCTTGATGGCCTGTAACCTACAGAATCTGTTGTCAATTTGTGAGTTTGTGGTTTGAATGGAGCTTGCTGAGAAGGTCATGCAGAGTTAATGCCAAGCACCCTCTTTGGAGAGACTGATGTAAATACAGCAGGGCTGGCCCAACTAAACCCTCTTGCAAGGTCACTGTCATTTGCTGAACTTTGGAGCCATTGGAACCGGTAAACTAGTTCTGCCGAAATAGCAAACATTTCCTGCTGAACTGAACTGGAAACAGCTCATGTGCTGGTCACATAAAGGAGAGAGAAAATGTTTCTCAGAATATTTAAGAAAACCTTATCTTTGCTCTGGTCTTCATCTGACAGTATAAACAAGTAACCAAAATGATAAAGAAGAGATGCTGGTAGAAATGCTTGATGAGCGATAGGTTAAATGGAATATGGGGTCAAGCGAAGTCCGTAGGAAAACTAAAAATCAAAAGAATAATTTAGAACATGCAGGTCCATTGCAAAGTGCATTTTATAGACACAGCAGTGAACTTTATTCTCTGAGAAAGGCTTGGAAATGCAAAGTGTGAGTTACATCCCAGTGAAAGAAATTCTAGAGCAGACTTAGATTTAAAATCTAGTTTTTCAAAACTCAACTGTCCTCTCAAGCATGAGTTTGTTGAAGCAGAATGAGTGAAAAAAATCTTCAGTTATGTTCTGAGAGTGAGATGATCAGACCTAAAGCATTCTGAAGTGAGAGCTCATATTGATTTTGCTGAGGTTGGTATCAAAGAACAGAGTCACAGGTATTGGTCAGAGCAACACTCACTTCCACAGTGAGGTTTCTTTGCTTGCAGATACAGCAAGACTGAAATGCTGAGCTTCAACTTCTTTATAAATGAAGCAGGACTGAACTGTCATGGGAATATTTGAACTTTATTAAGCTGATCTTTAATAAAAAGGGCACTCACACCATTGCAATCCAAAACTCACATTATAAGAGATTCCCTAAGGAAAGCCCAAGTTAGAATTTGTTGTTTTTTCAAGATTTTTAAATTCATGCACGGCAGTCTTTTATCTTCCAAGCCAAGGGCATTTCCTATTTCAGTTTCATAAATGCTCATCCTGGCCATTAGGCACAAGGAAAATCAGAAAACCAAAAGTAACATTTTTTGGCTTTTCCTCTTTTTGGAAACCTTCAACCTAGGCCAATTAGTATCAGACTCTTTGCACCTATTGAATACCCACAGGATACTCCCATATCACAATTCTCAACGGTGTGATATAAAACCAGATGTATTTTTATGAACTGTTTTGTATATTTTCTAGCAGTGTAGTTTTGAAAGGGTCAGCATGGGGATCTTAGTCTTCAGAGAATGAAGATGATGAAAACACCTCTACTTGACACATTCACCATTGTCTGAACTGTGAACCTGAGCTTGTGTGAAATAAACCGTGCAAAAAGTCCTGGTGGAGAAACATCTGCCGCAAATGTTTCAGTAGGGAAAAGATATTGTCTGGCTGGAAAAATTCACAAATGCAGCATGTTGCTGTTTAACAGATATACGTGGCCTTGGGGACCCATGTGGCTCCATTACTTGTCCAAAGTTCAAAATAAAGAGAAAAATAAGTTTTGACAGTCACTTCAGAGGGAAGTGATAACAGATCAAAGGACTTGCTTTTATTGCAATATTTTCATCATTATGGAAAAGAATCACTTTGGACTTTAGCTGCTGTTTGAAATCTTTACCTTTTAATAAGTGAACTCTGTAAATGTAGCTCAGAGAACAAAGGTTCCTCTTTTACAGTTAAACTTTTAACCCTTGAGGTTGACTTGGTGGAGACCAGAGGGAAAATCCACTGTGTTTTCACTGAACTTTTTACCCTTTGAAAAAAGCTGAACAAGTTTAAAGTTCATACACTGAGCAAGAGGTCTCTACTGGGGATTTCTGGTATTATTAACTTCCTGACCTCAGATAATTAAAAGGGAAGAGTGGAGGCACTGCAGACTTTGACTCAACTTTGAACTTTTAACCTCTTGAGGAACGTTTTTAGTGTGCAAGTGGTACACAGAGTAAACTCTCTTATTAACTTTCTTTAACCCACGGACACAAAAACTGTCAGAAGGCCGAAATTATCCTTTGTCCTTTATGTCATATTTCTATTTGTGTAGCAGTTAAAACTCAAGGGTGATATTGTTTGGATACAAAAAGTGAGAGAAACAGCTCTTTTCCTGGAACTGGCAAGTAAAGTAGGCAAGCAGAGGGAGAAGCAGCCATGGATCTGTCAGGCACTTGCAGTAGAGTCTGTAATTCAGCCTGTGTTGGGTTTTACCTTTAGGACATACACCAATGTTTAAGTGTCACCCGCTGGCAAAATTTTCTTAGAGTGGAGGTGTTTTCTCTCTTTAGTCAACAGGGCTTTACTTCCTCAGGTGTTAAAAATAGTGATACTCAGCAGCTCAAGAGATTATGGATTTATTGACTGGGAAATAATCAAACAAGTAGCCTTGTCAATTCTGCATTTGAGCACATAGATTGTACCTTCTCATAGCTACTGCATAAATGAAAGGAAAAATTCTTTGTTTCTTGTCTCAGTGAGATGAAGATTATCTGTGATTAGCTGTTTATCAGAGATATTATTTATAAGAACTAGTCCAGGGAACAGTGTGGAAAGCAGTAAAGTTTTCATTTAAACCTCCTAGCATTGGTGTTATTGGGGTGTAAAACAGAATTATTGGGAATCCATTTAGTCAGAGATAAAATAACTTAGCTGAAAAAAAGCCAACAAAGAATATTGAATAAAAATGTTTCCCATAAGAGAAGGCTGTAATCTTCTGGGGCAAAATGTCAATAGCTGGTATCCTCTCAATTTTTTCACCCTGAGAAAAGGAAGAACACGAGTTTATGTCTCATGGTTCCCTAAATGTTTATTGCATATCATGGTGTGCCCAATCATAGAAATTGTTTGTAATTTCCACTAGGAACTCAACAGTGTTCAATGTAAATTGTAACATTAATTTCAGTTTTCTTTAGCTGCAGGAGCACAATCAGAAAAATAATGCAAAATGTCTTTTGGAAGCAGATGTGCCAGAGCATGAAATTGCTTTATTAAGATTATTAGATTAGCAGAAAAATCTTGAGGCTGGTTAGATGTCATGGTAAATATGGATGCATGCACCTTGAAAGTGTTGGATTTGGAAGATTTTTCAAACCTCTTCATTAAGGTCAACTGAACTCTGAAAAAAAATCCCACAAATCAAATAGTCGTTTAGGGGATCATCCCATATGTTCTGGTGAAAAGAACTCTGGAAGAGACAAGTCTTGAAAAGTTTAGCAAAATGTACCTCTACTTGGAAATGTACTAGCTTAACCTGTTTGTTTGTTTTTTTGTTTTTGCCGTTTTTCATTTGTTTTCTACTGTTTAAAAATATTGTCTTTGTTACCGGGTAGTGTGATGCAATCCAAACAGATCTATAGAGTGACACTCTTAGTGTGGTAGGACCCAATATTCATGATGTATGCAAGTGAAGGGCATATCTCAGGCTACCTCTGGACTGATCCCATAAGCCAAACACTTACAGTGGCAGGAGCACATCAAGAATACTCCTAAGGTTTACTTTCTAGTCTGTTTTTAACCTGTGAGAATCTGCTTCATGTGCTCTGTGACCTCCTGGCAGTGTGAACCAGACGTAAGGGTGGAGAGGATGAAGGGTTGCACTCCCAAAGCACCCTCCTGCTCTGGACTGAAATGCCAATACAGCTGGTGCCACTGAAATGGGGGGCAGAGGTTGGCCTTCAGGTACTGAAAGGCCAAAATTGGGTCACTCTGAAGCCTTCTGTTTTCCAGGCTGAATAAACTCAATTAAATATGCTCTATTGAATCTGAAAGGACTGTTGCTCTGTGTCTATGAATTCCTGAGTCAAGAAAGCATTAAGGATGCTTTTTATAAACTGGAAAAAAAATGAAATTATGAGTAAAC
Source organism: Sakesphorus luctuosus (assembly GCA_013396695.1). NCBI lineage: Eukaryota > Metazoa > Chordata > Aves > Passeriformes > Thamnophilidae > Sakesphorus > Sakesphorus luctuosus. The sequence goes on from VWZD01005370.1 coordinate 348,340, forward strand.
CACTATTAGTCAAGAACCATAGTGGAGGGAAGAACACTTGAGTTGCTACATATAAGAAAATTAATAAAATGTCTTTTTCTCAAATGTAGATTCAAACATGAATTTTCTGACATCCTGGATGGGGACAAGGACTCTTCAGGATATACAGTGAAAGGCAGGGAGGGATATGCTTATAAAAGCCAGCTTCCTTCTGTTCCACTTGCAGATAAGAATGAATCCTTTCCTTGTGCCTTGGCTTCAGAGGAGTGCATGAAAACCATGGCAAAGTCTCATGCTTGGCTGGGCTGGTCCATCCTGTGCTGCACCAGAGCCACTGACCATGCAGCATGTCTCTACTTCCTTTGCAACTTTTAGCTCTGAAGACCTTGCAGATTTACAGCTGCAAGATAGGAAGCTTCAAAGTCTGATCACTGGGCCAAAGTGGGCAATTTTTTGTGGATGGTGAAAAGTATTCTTGGAACAAAGGCTCAACTCCTTCAGACACTTAAATTCCTGCTGCAAAGTATGAGGTTAGTAAGACCATCTATACTAGCATGTTACCTAGACATCGTTGGTATTTTTTCAGCATAGACACAACAATGTGTTTTTCACTGATCCAGATCACTGGACTGTTTTAGTGCAGAGGTTTTCCAAAAAGCATTGTTTGTGGTATATAGTTGGCACAGAAAATTTCAGCTGGAGCTAGACAGGAGAAGTTTGGCAAAGTTACAGGCAATTGATAGCAGGGTGTTTATCATAACAAGCATTGAGAAACCTTGCTACCAGCCCCTCCTGCAATCTCACAGTTCCCACACAGAGACAGAATATGTAAAATCAGCATGAGTGTGTGTGCATGTGAGCGTGTGGATGGATGGAGAGTGTCCATGTGCCATGAGTTTGTGCACTGCTGAGCTACTCATGTGAGACAGTAAGAAGCAGAGCCTGTCCCTAGGCATGCATTAAGGAAGGCAATTAGACACATGCTCAGACACTGGGGTGCCTTCCTCTGTCAGACCTTTGCAAACTCATCTGTTCTTGTGCACCACTGTGCCTGTGGAAGCTCTGAACTTCTGCTTTCCCTCAGATTTCAGCACTGGTGAGCCGGCACCGGCTGTGCTCTGTGGCAAGACCCTCAGCTCTGCTGATCCACAATTTCTGTCCCCCAGAGCAAAGAGCTGTCTCATCTGTTTGTGCAGACTTGCCTCCTGAGCATGGAGAGTATGTTCAGCTTTTAATGGAGATGGAGGTGCAAGCAGGAAAAAAATAGTAATTTAGTATTCATACAAGGCTCTTCAGGAGGCAACTGTATGATATGGGAAAATATTGCTGGGACAAAACTGGAGCACATGGGTATGATGGAAAGAGATAAAAGATAAACCAAATAATTACTGTCATCTTTATATAAGTGGAGAGTTAAATGTTTTACATGGACTTCAGCATGAAACCATGTCAAGTTAAGGTTTTGGAAGTCAAAGCCTTGTTGTCAATCCTGCATCCAGCCCATAGGTCATTACCTTTATCTCGTGCTTTATGTAGATAGCTTTTCTTTTCCCTGCATTCTGCATGAGTGTGTGATGGACAGGGTTTATAAAAACTGGAAAGGAAAATTCTCACCTGGCTCTGCATATTGAGGCAAGAATGAAAGATGAATCCTGGTAAATGTCACATCCTACACACTCTACCCTTGAGTCCTTCAAAGCCAAATAATCAAGGTTGAAACATATTGCATGGAAGGAAGGAAGAGGAATTAAAAGCTTGCTCCACCTTGCAAGGGGATACAGCTTAAATTCTGATCAAGGTGAGAAACAGAAAGAAGATATAACTGAATTACAAACCCTTCTTGGGCATTTAGCGGTGATAGCACCTTACTTACCCTACTTACTAGAGCTAAATGGAAAGGCCAAATCTGGCTCTAAGCATGTTAGTCGGGGTAAGAGGAACAGCAGTAATAACTGGCAGTGAACACATCCATCCTTCCATCCCATGATTCTGCCCTGCCTGCAGCTGCCCTGGGCTGGGCTGAGCACAGCTGTGAAGGTCTGACTGAGGAGTGGAGAACCAAACACTGGTCTGTAGGTAGAACTGGATCATAGTAAAACTTTTCCCTGCAGCATTTTTTGCTGATGGCCCACGTTACCTGCTTTAGCCCTCATACCAAATGGATCACGCAGCGTTGAGAAGATCCAGATTTAAAGTGCCAGACAGAAGTAGTTTCAAGAAGGAGTGCATTAGAAAGCAGTGGCAATAAAAAGGAGCTATGTAGGAAATTCAGGAAGTGATTCATTGGCAGCCTGAAATCAGGCTTTTCTGAATGTATATGTTCATGTCCTCACCGTGTTTCTCAAAGGTGAGCTTGAAAAATCTCACCTTGGCTTCATTTTCATTCCTCAGCTGTTGTGCTCTCAGACTATGTGGAAGTCTAATAACATGCAAAGATTTGTCTGTGGTGACTACTAATGCCAGGTTAGCTGATGGATGTGTGTGTCTGTTTTTATTAGTTTATGACCCTGCAGAGAAGACATCTGAATATCCGCAGGGATGAAGAAGACATGATCCCTGCTGAAAACTGCTTGCAATCAAGTTTGAGAATTGATTTTGAAGGATGACAAGACACAATGGTGAAGAGATGTAGGCTGAGCAGGAGTTTTATTAGCAAAACAGACTGCATGCTTATCTATCAAAGCCTTCCTTCTTTATGGCAGGTTTTGGTTTAGTTTGGGTTTTTTCAGTGTAAGTCAGTCTGTGGGGACGATCCATTGCTACAGGTGTTAAGAATGATGTGCCTGAATTTTGTGAAGTGGCCAAGCAGATACTGGTGTACAAATCAAAGGAAATTTAATTTTAGGATTAAAGGCCTTCTTATAAAGCTGAACTTCTCTTGAACCAACAGCATGGTAAAAAGTTGTGTCCTGTTTCTCCTTCTCTTTTGTGTCATGGCTGCATCTCCAACAGTTTAACACAGGAGCATCCCAAGCAGGTTAACAGTTACATTTTAGACCTTGTTGGCTAAGCTGGCTATTGGCAGAGGAATCTTCCTCCCTTGGATGGTAAGTTCTTTCCAGAAAGGGAGTGCATATTACCCTTCATTGGATAAACTGTAGATCTATACAGAAGAAGGGGCACATTAATGGTCTTTCTTATCTTCATGTCCAAATTTCTTATTAGTTGCTTATTTTTTTGCTCTCAGCGTGGGACTGCTTACGCACAATAAAGATCAAAGCATGTTCTTGTATCATGCTTTGTGCCTAACCAAAGCCAGATAATGAAATATAATGTTCCTTGGTGAAGAGTTGTGAGACAAAAAGACACTTTATTTTAGACAAATATAGTTTAAAACAAAGTTCTCATGAACAGAAAGCAAATAGCAAAAGAAGTGTTCAGCCTTCAAATGAAGACATTGAATAGAAAATGAATGAATCACAACTGATAGGATTTTTGTTGTTATAAAATTTTTGTTTTATTTCACAGACTCATCAGATTAAGAAAATACATACATGCATAGCCTAATTTATCTAATAAAATGCTTTTCCTCTGACACATTTCAGTCTGTACACTGAGGCAACAGAGTACTTTAATCTGATATGTAAGTGCTACCTTATGTATTATTTTGCAAATATTTTTATAACATATATAAAGTAACATTATTAGGTAAATGATTTTTTAAGAGTCTCGTTTGGTATCAGGAGTACAGGGGGATATTTTGGAAGTATTTCAGGAACTTATGTTGATCTAAAATCCTATCTTACTGGCCACAGGACCACCAGGACCACTGGATACTGTACTCAAGGAGGACTTGTTTGGATGTGTGTGATTTAGAATGTTTGCTACTCATTCCAAAGGCTTCATTTTTTTATGGTATCAAAGCCCCAAACAGCTGTTTGTGACCATGGTGAGGATACCATAAAATCATTGGTAATAAGTAGTACAGAAAAAATATGTCAATTCTGTGCTACTGAAAATTTGCTGCTAGTAGCTCAGAAATGTGCATTTCACTTTGTCTTATACAGGACCCTTGTTATGTTCTGGAAATACACAATTATAATGAATTAATATTTATCCACCAGCACATATTGGCAAGGTTGGAGAAGAAGCAAATGAAGTGATTGGTGAGTTTCCTAAGTTCTTACTATTTAAGGAAATTGAAGTAAATGGTAGTAAGCAAAAGTTCAACAAAATCACAAAGCGGAGCTGAGAGTCTGACACAATGAAAGAACATCAAGAGTCATCATTTGGCTTGACTTCTGGCTGTATCCCAGCATTCCCTCCCAAGAAATGCAGATTCACTCTCCTTTTAAAGCACATTACCACCTAAGCAAAAAAATCCTCTCATCTCTTTTAGTCACAGCTGTAAATTTGACATACTTTCTTTACTAGAGGATACACTCTATATTTAACATTTAACTAATACATTTGTGTTGGGCCATAAGATGGTCCTGTAAACAAGTACTCTCTTTCCTGGGGAAGGGTCACTTTAGCGTTATAAGAAACTTAACCATTTGTTTCTGACACTGATATACCTAAACATCCTTCCCAAGGAAGAAAGGGGAAAAGTAAGAATCTAGAAAGTACTGTATAAAAACTTTGTTGGGCCCACCCCAAGCCTTCCTTCTCTCCCCAGTGGTGATGGGCATAGCACTGCACCCTCCCTGAGTGTACTGGCATTTTCTCCTTTTAGGGTAGCAAATCCTGATCTGCAAAGTTCACAGTGGCACAGGAGCTGCAGCCAGTTCCAGGAATCTGCTGCCACTTCCCGGGTCAGCTCTATGTTGCTTTCATCGGGAGTGTCACTGCAATGGGGAGAAGTTGTTATAACAAGTTTTGGGAGACATTGACATAATCAGGTCAGCTGGAGGTGCATAAACAAGGGAGCAGGGAACAAAATCCATAGAGAAATGTATATCTTTCTATTCTGTCCCTGGGAGACATGAGGTAAAAAGCCTTTGCTCTCACCTGCTGATGTGGCATCCTTGCTTTCCCCTTTTGTCTTTCTGGCTGTAAGGCATTTTCTTTGCTGCAACCTGACAATCCAAACACATTTTCATCCATTGCTTGGATCTTTAGAAAATCTTCCCTTTCTTCTTGTTGCAATCATGGCAGGCAGGTTTTTTAATAGGCTGCTTAATGACTATGTAACCCTCCACTCTGGGGATGTCCATCAGCCAGACAGAGAGGACAGGGTTTCTCCAGAGGCTTCAGGGCCGCTGGGGAGGGAAGAAGAGTGAATTTAAGGGAATATTCTATGTTACAGGAACATCTAAAATGCTTGTGTGTCTGATGATGAAAACATTACTGGGCTTTTGTACTTTCTCCTCTTTTAGCCTATGACAGTTATTTGTGACAACTATGATCTGAAAAGAGCCAGAAAAAATACCACCTTATGTAATTTACACCTGCAGATGGCACATGCTAATGCAAACACTGGTTGGTCATAGAACAGGCTGCTGTTACAACTGAGGCTGAAAACCACTTTTTCATTAACAACTAAAAATTTACTCTAGAGGTGTTGAAATTGCTGGGAAATCTTCTTTTCTGTTGTGACAGTAGTGATACCAGAAGTAAGGCTTGCAGTCCTGGCTGGAAGAAAAAGCATTCTATATTTATTGAACATTCAGGGTACATACAGGCTAACATACATGCACAACAGTATTTAACACACTCCTTTGCTATATTACTATAAGTGATTGCATGAAGAAGAAAGATGGCAGATTCTGTACTTTATGCTGTCACTGTTGTTGAGGAAATAATTTTCCTTCAGAGGGAGAGGGCTTGGAGAATGTGAAAAGGAGTCTTCATCAGTCCCATCTCCATTAAACACCCAAAGTAACCAACAGACAAAGAGGCTTATTGTAAGAGGAAAATGGAAAACACATTTTGTTCATGAGAAGCTGAATTTTTGTGATGTGCTGCAGCACCTGTGAGAACTCACAGATTAAAGGGACCAGTTTCAGGCAGCCCTCTTGGGAAAAGTTTGAGATGCTCTAAAAAGAAGATGCAGTTGGTAGGCTAGATACTGTGACCTTCACTTTACAGATAAAGACTGGCTTTGACAGAAGTGGGAGAGGATTTGCAAGGGTTTGGGATAAGACTGATGTCCTTGTAAGTACAATCTCCTGCTTCTGGCAAGAGCGTGGCAGTGTATCACTCTCCGTATTTGGATTATTACCATGCTTTCTACCTACTTACGCTTCAGTTGCAATCTGGGATAAGTAAACTCATCATCTTCATTTTGTGCCCCAAGGTTTTGTCTGGTACAGCTGTATAGTGTTAACAGTTTCTAGTTTTTGTTATAGAAGTGGCTGCATTTTGGGAATAGGCAACGAGATTCCTGCTCTACAGTCTGTTTAGCCAATTTGTGAAGCACTTTGTAGATCCAAGTATGTAAAAAGTACTTAATAATATTGATCTTAATAATAATGATAATAATTTGATAAAAAGAGATTATGACCCATGTTTTGATGTGCAGTTCACTACTGATATATTATACAACATGCAGAAAATCTTGAGCTAATTTTACTGAGCCTTATTGAACAAACTCCAAGTTTAGGAATTAGATTCCTATTCAGTAGCTCAATGATTAAAATTAAAAAAGAAAACCCAACAAACCTCTATCACTTGTATTTACATTCTTGCTGCAAAACAGGTCACCCTGCCCTTTGAGTTCTATTTTCCACAGAATGGGCCAAATCTGTTCCCAGTGTGACTCCTTTGACTCCAGCACAGTTGCACAAGAGATGACTGTAGTTCATGAAGTCTGCAGAATAACTATTTTGATTAGGGATAAAAAATTAGTATTTGGGTGGAGTCTTTTGCTTGCTGGCATGCTAGGTGGGGTTTATTTTCCACTGATATTAACTGGAGTGGGAATAGACATTGTTTACTTGAAAAAAAGAAAAAGGAATAAAGTATATTTTATCTGCTTTCTAGCCATTGTACAGTAATCATAAGACTGTAAATTACAGTAAAATCAGAAGATATAATAAATATCCTATCTTAGCTATGCCTTCCTCTGTAATATCATTCCCTGCTGAAAACACAAATACAGTTCTGCTGCAAACACAAGAAAGGAATTGGGCCACCTTGGCTTACTGCTCCTCTCTGAGCTGGGAGCACTGGGTAAGGATTGCTAACAGGAGGGGATATGCTCACCTGAGCACCCCACAGAGGGAGAGCCTGGTGTGGGTATTTGCACTCACATGAGCCTCCTGGCAGAGGCTGAAAGAGGCCAAGGAGGCTGGAAAGCCTTTTCTGCCTTGCACAGGTAGGACACCAAGCAGAGAACTGCCAACTTTCAGTGTGGGAGGGTAGTAGAAAGGCACGGAGGAGAGAAAGGTCAGAGTTGCCTGAGGAAGAGACAGTGGAACTTCTCGTGTACAGAGAGGAGAAGAGATGACTGGAGTCATCCATGCAGTGCAGCAGGACAGCTTTCAGTGGACATCTGATTTAATCCTCCTGCCTCTGAACAAGAGAAACTGGCCAAGACAGTCATCTTTCCACTGTCTCGTCTACAATTACTTTGCCATAGACAGGGACCTGCAGTGCCCCAGACTGTGTCTGGTGGCAAATAAATAAATCTGATTGACTAGTGCTGTGAACATTAATTCTTTGGGAGTAGCAACTGAGTGGCATTGCCCTTTGTACATGCAAGGGCCAGGAAAAAAATATACTGTCACACTTTTCTTCCTGATGTTTAGCTGAAAGTAACATTAAAGACCTCAGCTCCTCCCAGCAGGTCATTAAGCCCCAGGAAATACCCCGTTTCTCTATGGTTATTGCTTAATTATTTTCAGCTCTGTAATCTAATTTGCAGTTTGACTCCTGTGTTGATTCTAGCTCCCGTATCATAACCCTTGCAGTACAGGAAATGTGACGCAGGGTTGCCTGTACTGACGTCCAAGTCTTTTGGTGAAAAGGACCTTTTTCTAAGCCTGCTGCTTCAGGAAATTACTCGTTTTGCAGATAGCCTGAGACTTTTAACATTCTGGAGGTTTCACTTTCTCCTATTTGCTTTCAAAAAGGCTTGACAGAGTTTACAGTGCAAAACTGAGTAATGGAAGGTCTTTCATGGAGTATGTGCCATTCCTCTTTATTGTTAAAGCAGGATGTTAGAGAAATATGTCACACGGAGGAGCTGTTAACTTATTCCTTTTGTTTTAATTTATTATAACAGATGCTTCAGGTGTTCTAGAAAACAAGGAAATAAACTCACAGCTATGAAGGGAAGCTGTCTGAATACAAGAGTTGCAAATGAGATTAATTAACAACTGAAACATTTAAAGCTTGAAATATTACTAAATATGGGCATAAATCTGAGAGTTCTATTTCAAACAGAAATAACTGAGTTTATGCAATACCTACTACCTACTTGGTTTCTCTAGAAATCTTCAAAAACTAACAGGAAATTAGAGCCATAGGGAGCCATCTGATTTGAGGTTTTTCTCATCAAGACTCTCATTCTTATGTCTGGAATTGTTTGACAAAACACAGGGACAATACATATGGTTCATAGTATATGACATATGGGATGCTTTTGAGCTCAGAGGTTCTTATGGATGTGTATTAGTCATGAGAGCCTGTGGGAGGGCACTTAATCTGAAATAAAGCACAAGTGAAAGAGTGTGAAGGGGTCTCTGAAGTGTAAGTATCCAGGAAAAGCCATCAAAAAAGGCACTGGAGGAAATAATCTAGACTAGGAGATGAGAATGTGAGAAGCATATGGAAATTAGCAACCAGTAGTCCAAAGACTATGTTTTGGGTGAATATTCTTTATGAGTAGGAAATATTGCAAGCATGATTTTGTTTTTCTTGTAGCCCTTTTATTTCCACCTCTTGCATGTTCCCTCTTGTCACATGAAAAGGAGGGGCAGGAATGCAAAGATTTCTTGTCCCACCTGTATTAATACAAAGTGATTAGCTATAAATGCCCTCAGAACATTGAAGTCGTATGAACCCAGCACTGCCTGTCTGACACTGGACAGGACACAATCTGGATGGGTCATTGACACTCTTGTGAGAACCACACTAGCCAGGGAGAACTTTCTCTAGGAAGACATTAGCTATAAGTGTCCCCAGAACATCAAAGCTTTATATAACCCACATCAGCCTGTCTGCATCTCACTTAAAGAGACAAGACTGGACAGCACACTGTCTGGAAAGGTCTTTGAAACTCTGTTATGAGACAACACTTAATAGCAAAAAAGAACTTTCTCCATAGCAGGTCCCGAAATAACTTTTATTAATACAAGTATGTGACAATGCTTGTATGGTTTGCTTAGTCTATGATAACATTTTACTGCATGATTATCACTTACTACTAGAAAAACCCCAATCACCAGAAATACTCTACATAAAACAGTGCAACAACCTAAACCTCAATAGCAAATGCAAACAGCAATACCACATTACAGAACTCAAGCAGCATTCCCCCCCATGACAGACTTAACTAGTAATACAACCTAACTATCAGAAACACAACAGCTTAACACCAAATTTAAACACACTCAGTAACACAAAGCAAAAGCAACAACAAGAATATAGCCACTTCCCACTAACACGTATTTTAAAGGAAGCAAGCTACTAACAATGAACAACAAAACAAAACTGCAAGTAGAAAGAAGATATATATATACACACACCAGGTGAGTTATGGCAAAGTATAATTAGTAAGGCATAGGAAAACAGAGTAAGAATTGGTTGCTCATCCCTATAATGTCCAATGGGGTGGGATGAGACAGGATAGCTTGTTGGTTGCCTTGGATGGCAGTTTTCTCCCCAGTTCTTGTTCATGTCCAATCTCTTTTATACCCTTTTTCCTCAGGTAGGTTGAGTGATTATAGTCAATAATAGTTTTATTTTGGGAGTGATGGACAGATGACTTAAGTCTTAGGGCTGCCTCCCTGTGTCTCCATAGGGTGTAGTGAAGAAGGGCCATATCATTTCCATAACACTCTATTCTTTGGTAATCCTATCAATATGACTTGAGCACTTTCAGGAAGCCACTGGAGCCTCTTTGTCCCCTGACAATGGTTCCTGGGAGCACCCCTCCAGGGGCTGAGGTGCTCCCCTTAAACCATCAAGAGGTTATGAGGGCTATCACCCCACACCTCTGAACCTTGGCTTCAAACCAGGTTAAATAAACCTTCCTATTGTTTTGCTACAGATCTGTCTTGTGTTAAGGTGCACCAAAATGAAACAGAGGGCCTGAACCTGAACCTGGAGGTCTCAGCTTAGGAATGTGGGTGCCTATTGTGTGTACTGAGGGACCCTGGCAGATCCATGCAGGTGCTCTGAAGCTTGCATTGCCACATACTTGCGTTTGAGACAGTCCTCATGGCAGGTGCAGGAAAACTCCTTGACTGCAGTGTATGGGGTTAAAGGGGACATTTCTCAGACTATGGGGATGGTCAGGCATCCCTATGTGACACTTGTGCCCTGCCTACAAACAGGGCTCCCGTCTCAATTTATAATCTCAGGATCAAGAAAGAAGAGATGCCCACATGGTGGAAAGTGTGGCACAGCATGTTCTGGTTTGCTGGACTCAGTTGAGCAGGATTACTCTAAAACATTGTGTGCCATTCAGCCTTTATTGTTTTAGGGATGTGGATTATGAGAACGTGCAGAAGAGTTATTTCTATTCCTCCCCTGTTCTCCTTAGTCACGTAGCTCTTCAGAGCTTTTGTGAACTTGCAGACTAGAGCAGCCCTTCTGCCAGGAGGGCTTCTGTTATCCCCACTGTATGGAATGGTGACAGTTCACTGAAGTGGCTGTGCTAACTAATTGTTATAGTGAAAAATACAATAATACTCCTGAGTTGTCTCTGAGCTGTTGTACAAATGCATGTATGTATGGGGGGGAGATAAGAAACATTGCATTTAGCCTCCATACCCCCTATATAGGAAAATGATTGCTGTGATGTCCAGATCACCTTACTCCGCAGCCCTTGGTCAATGACAAAGGTGAGTCCCCAATAATATGAAGTTTTCATGGCATTGCAGTTGCAAGGCCTCTCCTCCTGAGCAGTACCATGACAGCTGCTGCACTTTGAATTAAACAATTTTTTTCTGGTAACAGAATTATAGTGTAAATATAAATAAATAATTTGTTATATAGAAATGTTGCATTATTCCAAGTCCCCTCTTGTTTGTACAAGTTCTTCTTTTAGGGGAAAATATTCTTCCAACAAATATCTCGAATAACTAACTCTGCTTGGCTGATTCAAAATGAATAGGCAGCTTTATGGCCTAAGCCTGTATTCATTTTTAGACTTAAAAATTCTGACTGAAGTCACTGGAAGACCTTTGATACCTTAGTAATGCAGGATCAGATCCCTCTCCATGTAAAGGACATAACAAAGGGTGAGGAAATGGCAACCTCCCCTTACTTCATCACACAGCGTGGTGACTTTTCTGTGATCAGACACAAATGTAATTATTCAGGAATAAAAACCTCAATGCTTAGAAGAAAGGCTGGAAACAGAGGATATTCAAATGACAGCTAGAAGAAGGGAACAATGCTGATATAATTGGAGTAGACAAAGGATGTTCACTTTGTGACACATTTTGAGAAACATCCAGGAACATTTGTTATGCCAAAGCAGGTTCATGGTTCAGTGGAAATGCCATCTTCCGATGGGGAAGTAAGCAGAAGAGGCAGCGTGCTCTGATCAGACAAAGGAACAAAAATAGTTCAGGGTTCCACAGCAGAGAGATGCATACAAGTTGAGATATATTATTATGAGAAAAGTCCTGCTAAGGGTGCATAGCACTTTCTTTAGTGGTTGTTCCTCTGAGGCATGACTGCATGCTGCTGCTCTTCCCTAATGGAAGGGTCTTCTTAACTCACCTCATAGGCAGCAGTATTCAGACAATCTGCCTACATAAGTACCACAACTGGTACTTATGACCTAGAGACTATCTGTATTTATTTCTGTATTTAAAATACATGATAAGAAGGCATGGTGAAGCCTGTTAATGCCTTAAGCAATGTCTGATGACATGGGAATTATTCAAATTTGTGGACTCAAATGCTGTCAGTTCTGCCATGGGAGCCTCATGTAGCAGTGTGCAATAACAACTGGAGTCCTTGTTTTAAGGAAAAGAAGTTTGCACTAGTGACTTTTTCACTTTAAAACTTGTAATTAGAAGAAGAGCTTCTCTTCTCTCAGTCGAGCTGCAGCAATTTCCTCCAAGTTTTGAGGTGTAGGGAGGCAAATTACTATAGACTTGAACACACAAGCCAGAAGCAGCCCTTAGTCCATTTGGTCTGGCCTCAATGACATCTTAGAAGGCTTATCTCTTGGTGATCAAAGGTATGTGAGCTGGCATATGTATGTGCTGACTGATTTCACTTTTAACAGTATGTTCTTTATTTCTAACTCCAATTAAATAGTCTTAAGATCTCAGCCTTTGTTTTTATTACTTTGTTTGCTAAATTCTGTTATTTTGTGTTACAGCTGAACCCCTGGTATTTTGAGCAAAGGAATGACCTTAGCCACAGTACTGAAAGTTTTGCAGGTGTAATATGTTCTGCAAACTGTTTCCAGAAGCTTCTTCTCTTTTAATTAAGAAAACACATCCTTCTGAACATCACATCTTTCACACAAAACCCTAAGCTAACTCGCAAGTAACAAAGAAACTTCAGTGTCCTAAGTTAGGTATCCATTTAAATGCTGCATTATTCTTTAATAAATAGTCTAATATCCATTTACTCCTTTATTAGTGAGAAAAATATATTCTTTACGCTTCCCTTCTCTTTTATAAAGTGTAAGTAGCTGTTGCTGGCATAACTTCCAGTGTTTTAAACTTTCTGATGTGACACACTACTGAAGCTTTTTCAGTGGAGGTACCTGTGGGCACAGAGACAGATTTGGCTGAATGAATTCTTTCATGGGACACTCATCTGGTAGAAGCTGTTATTCAATTGGCAGTATCATTAAAGTGATATTAGGTGTGGCAGAAAGCAGCCTATGATATGTCTGATTTGGGGAAAATCTATCCCCTTCATTTCTTTCATGCAATCAGTCTGTGCATGTGTATCTATAGGATACCTCTGTGCATATAATACAGAATTGGTCTCTTAGTAAGAAATATTTGGCTCCAACAGTCTTAGAGCTGAAAAACTAGGTAAATCAATACACTGCTTGCTAAATGAAGAAGGGATAGTTTGAAAACAGCATTTGTTCATTCTAATTTCCACATTTGACCTTGAATATGCCTCTAAGTCAAGGAACATTCTTAAGAGGTGGTGCCAGGATGTGGGTTTATTTCTTACTATTACATTCTCTAGGCTGCTCTCAACCGTGTTTCTGTATGGTAAGCCAAACTTATCCTTGGAGTAAGACCATTTTAGTCAACGGATGCATTTGGCCCATTAACTTTAGCCTGCCATAAAGTCAAGGGCAAAAGGATATTCTTATGCAAAGCAGAATCCCTGTAGATATGCTACTAATCACTGAGGATTAGAATGAAGATATTCCTGTCCTCAGAGCACCTTCATATGGCTTTTTAGCTTTTTTTTTTTTTTTAAGTAGCAAAATTAGAAGGATTTTATTCTCTTAATTCTAAGAAGGAATCATAGTTTCATCTATTAACATGAAGTGGTGAAACTTTATTAGAAATGCAATTGTTTCCTAAATCTTTTAGTACTTTTGTGCGTGTGATTGCTAAGCAATAGTAGTTCTAATTACAATTTCATAAACTGCCTATGGGCAAAATGGTAGGTTGTATGTGAACTTTCCAGTATTACTGTTTGGGTTTGAACATTCTTATGAATTATTTTAAATTTATGTATTTCAAATGAAGCTAAGTTCAAAATATTGAGGTAGAACTGATCCAGATTCACCTTCATCTTGTAAATAGATCTACAGAAAATCAGTGGGACCATTTGGTAGAATATGACATCAATTATCCTTAGGGTCCTGAATCTAATTTTGAGTGGCATTTTATAATATGTAATGTTTTGTCTGAACAATACCACTAATATCCTTCCAGTATTCTGAAAACCACCCCCCCCATGACAGTAAATTATTTCATTGTCAGAAATAAAGTGTTTTTCTCCTTCAAAATGAAAGACTTCTGACATTTTTAATTTTGTTTAAGTTCAACATGATTGGATTTTAGCTGTAAATACTTTATAGTGTATTTTCTGTATATCTATATATACATATATATATATGAGAGAGAGGAAGTGATTTCATTAATAAAGAAATGCAGCTCATCACTATATTTAATTACAATGTTCTGAACTGAAATACATAGCCAGTGGGAATAGGACTATTGATTAAAAACTAGAGTAGCTTCTCTTTAGTGTGTTTGAGAC
>VWZD01005370.1:362644-508607 GCA_013396695.1 Sakesphorus luctuosus
CCCCCTCCCCCCCCCCCCCCCCCCCCCCCCCCCCAATTACTGTGTGTAGGAGAGGTCAGTCTGATTGCATTATAAAATTAGGTTAAGAGACTGTATTTCTGTCACTGAGTTGCTTGCGATCCATTTCTTAAGAAAAGGCACAGTAGAATACTTTCACATTAAATTCAGAGCACTTTGCTCTGACTGGTGTTAAGGGGTTTTATTTCATCCTTCAAATTCATCATTGCAAACACAAAGGAAACAAAAACTAGAAACTGATATTTATATGAATGTAAACAGTCTAGTTCATACTATGTATTTCCCCTCCATTTGAGGGAAATTTGCTATGGAAATTACAATGGATGTTTGGAGAGCATAAAGAAGCAGAAGGAGCATCATGAGGGTTTTATAGGATGAGATGTCATAACAATATCTGAGAATTATATACCTTCTTGGGGACAGCATCTCTCATCTGAGAGCCTAGTTGTGTTCACTGAGCATCCCCAGCAGGAGGCAAGTGGGCTGAGAGTTGCTGAGCTCCATGGCCAGGGATTGCTGCATGTTTATCAAAGAGGTGGCTGCTTTGTGGAAACTGGTTTTATTTGCATTGCAGTTGGGTCTATACTTGTGTGGTGAAATATGCTAATTAATGAAATGTGATTACGTTGATATGTGAATAAATAGTATAGAAAGAATTCTCAAGAAGATAATCAGGTTTTGCTTAATGCTGCTTCCCAATGATTGATAAAATTGATAAAAAACAGAACTCAAAAGGATCTTGAAGGGTCATTTCCTCTCTCCTGATACTGGATCAGTCCCGTCTAAAACACCTTGACAGATGTTTGTCAGGCCTGTTCTTAAAAACTGAAAGCGTAAGGACCTCATGGCCAGCTCAGGCAGTCTGTCTTTACACTTAGATAAGCATTTCCTAGAAGCTGAATTTTCTTTAGTGCAATTTAGGCGCATTATTTTTGTCCTCTCCAAAGTCGGTAAGAAGAGCAGTTTATCTCTCTCCTTTTTCATAGCAACCTTTTACATATTTGAAAGCTGTTATCGTGTCACCTCCTAGTCTTCAGTTCTCTGGGCTAAACAAACTCAGTTCATTCTCTACTTTCCCAAGGGTCACGTTTTTCAGAATTCTGATAATTCAAAAAGTGTTTGTGAAACTTCCATTGGCTTTGTGAACCAAGTAAAAATCTTGTATTTGCAAAGCATCTAGACTTAATACAGCTATTTTTACATAAGTGTCTTGTAACCCACATTTATGTCCAAATGTGTTTGCTTAAAAATCACAATAGTACATCTTATCAATGACCTTGTGTATCTACACTGGGGGGAGCACTCAGCCTTTGACTTGTGTGTTCTAGAAATGTACATGGGACAGATGGGTATCTTGTATACTCACATGACATAACATCTGCTGGTGAATAAAGATTGTTATGGAGACATAAAATAAAACAGGGAATGTGTTTACAAGTACTCAACCAGTGTTGCATATACAGCAGGGCATGGAGTTACTTGAAAAAAAGGCCAAAAACAATTACAAAAGATGTGTCCCTGTTATCCTTGGACAATTAAGATATTTCACATGTTTCTGCTGTCTGTGCTAGGATATGCAGAGCTGAATGAAGAAGGAATATGAAATGAGATCATCAGTCATCTAAAAGAGAAAATGCTAATGACAGAGGTAAAGCTTCTCTTCAGGTTACTTTGGTATGCTTTTCATTCCTCTTTAGATGTCTACAGTATTGAGGTACTCACATAATCTATCCACTGTACAGTGCCTTTTTTGAGTGGTAAATAAGAGCTTTTAGAGTTCAAGTCACCTAATCATATTTAGATATCTATTTCTGGATGAGATGAATTGCTGCTGAACCGCTTTTTTCCACTCCATTAAATTTAACTGAGTCTAGGTGACTAATTTAAATGAGTAGATTCTGCCTAAGTTGCTAACCAGGTCCCTTAATGGGATTTACTTTAGATCATCTAGGGCAGAAAGTCCATGTTTCAGCCTCTTTAAAAGAAAGCCCTAAAAAGATGAAGAACAGTCATTGGGAACTGAGTAGTGTGGCTCTAATGCTCAGCAGGTGGAAGACACTGGCAAGAGTCCAAAGGGAAACCTGCCATGGGTGAGACAGTTCCAGGAAGGGGAATTGTACTCTCTTTCCAAAGAGAAAGGGAAGAAGAGTCAGAAGCAAAGATGAGTAAGAGAGACCTTCAAAGACTCTTCTGAGGAGGACAGCAAAAAAAAGGAGGACTTGAGAAACAGCTTTGGTGGAGACAGCAGGAGAAAACCCAGAGCACTGCGAAGACAAATCAGGATGATCCTATTTTACCTAGTTCCCAGGGCAGAGGAGTCATAAAGAGGAAAATGTAATAATAAAGAGGAGTATGTAAGAATTTCCTCAGAACTTCCTACTTACTTCTGAGTATTAGCAGAAGACCTGACTCTATAGACTTTAGGAGTGTTGGTAGCTGCTGGAGAGGAAGAGCTGGAACAGAGATTGCAAATGAGGGATACAGACAGTGTACTTCATTAGGGAGGAATGGGAGGCTCTTGAGTTTGTACTACAAGGACTGCAAAGGGTGCGAGAAGTCAGGGGATCTCCATACTAGGGATGGAGGACTAACTGAATCAAGTTCAGCTGAAAGTTTGGAAATTACCAGGATAACTAGGAAAAAACTGAAACTCCTATGCTACAGAAGGGGTAACTGCCTACAATAATATTTGTCCTAAACCCTGAGTTGCATAAATCATTCCCCCTCAGGAACAGCCTTGGAAAGGAGTAGTTGCTGGGAACTGACTCTGAGGTATGACTCTTTCTATACCGCTACATTTTTCCCCCTGCTATTTCTGTACTGCTCTATACCTGTATCTTTAGACATTTGTACTGTACTTTGTCTGGTCCCAAATATATTAGTCAGACAGTATGAACTGGAGTCAGACACCTGCCCATTCCTTCTTGCTGGTGTTCTCTGGACACAGTAAGTTCAAGAGCAATTGTACATACCTAGATATGACAGTAGGCAACTCTGACCCAAATCAAGTGTTCTCATGCTGCTATCAACTCCACCAAAAATAGGAGTAGGTTCTACTTATTTAAATCACTTTTTGGCAAGTACTAAAGTACAACTTTATTCAAATCTTATGTGTGGCTCTGAAGAAAAGTTTGTTTCAGTTCTGATTGTTAAGTGTATGATACAGAAGTTTCTCTAAATTTTGGGGTGCTACCTTTCTCAATCTAATAATAGGGTAGTGGCTACTCTTCAGCTAAGTATGAAATCAAAGTAAAGATTAACAGATTCTTCAGTGGTACTCTCAACCCAAGAAATCTTCAAGGAGTAGGATTTTATGGTTTGTAGCAATACTATGAGCTATACAAACACTTAAATAATAGTCTATGTTGTGTCAGGCTTGACTTACAGAGGTACTTTCCTGTCTGAGGCAAACACTGGGCGGAGATTCAGTATTCAGAGCTGCCCAGTGGCTGTGTTAAGTTAACCCTGTCCTTGGCTCAGGAAATATTTGAGTATTCTGTACAAAATGGACAAGTGAGTCGGACAACAATCTGTCTAAAAATAAGTGGAGGTCAGTGGTGATGTCACCTTCAGGGAGATCATCGAGGTTGCAATCCCTGCTCCATTTAGAGAAAAGATTTGAACAGGACTTTCCCACATCTCAGAGATGCATTCCAGTCAAACTAACTGAGGGGAAGAGAAATAAGAACTAATTTCTACTTTTCATGGTAGCACAAGTAGGACTGCCATGGAGCATTTCTAAAAATGAGTAGTGCAGGATGCCAAAGTTGCTGCATGTTTTCAGGGATATTTCCTTCTTCAGTGTGCCCAAGAGTCCATGGGCCTACTGCCAACATCTGCAACATCCAGTTTTTAGGTTGGATCTTATTTTATTTGCCTCTTAAATCTTGGCTGTCATCTCCTAGCTGAAGTCCTTCGTTGTCCAGACTTTTGTGACCAACATTAACATGTTGACACTTAAGGTGTAGCTTGACAAAGGTGATCTGAGCTCAACTAGTCATTGTCATTCCCTGGCTCTGCCTTAGTCCCGACCTCTCAGTACAGTTGGAAGTGATGCTGAAGTTCCTCAGAACTAAGTGAAATTACCATGTTCTGGATCAGAAAGGGGTTCAAAACATGCCCATGAATCAGTACATCTTAGGTAATCAAGGAATACAAAGGATAGGGGATGAGAATAGATGTAGTGGAGAGGGTGGCAGATCCATAAAATTGCCTTGTCACTGATGCTCAAATACCATGGACGTCCAAATTGCACAAAACCACACTTGATAGTGCAGGATGTTCTTATGTTTCTATGGGCAGTGAAAAATAATGGTGTAGATTAAGGTGCTTTTTCCTCACAGTTTAATTTTCATCCTTCTTTTCTTGACTTTTCTGGTGCACAGATCATACTACAAATTTTCCTGTCCTTCATCCACAATTACAAATATTTCCAAACTAATTAAATAACAAAAATGTTATGTTTTAGTGGTGTGAACCAGAGCTGATTAAAGGATAGGTAGGCAAGGACAACACAAAATTTCCCCATGTATCTATCCTGCAATCTCCTGTCTAGCAGGTTTCCCTTCAGATGTTTTATACAGTTCACTGATGCACATGGAAAATTATGTTGCTGTAGTTAATAACCTTATTTTTTCCGTTAAATTTATAACCCTTGCTGGGAATTAAATGTGAATAAGTCACTTGATGTTTTTGCTCTTATTTTAAAATCCATATGTTTCTTGAGGTCTCCAAGTCTTGCCATTTAGTCTGACTATAGTGATAACAATTTTGAAGAAAATGGCTATCTGGTGAGTAACCAACCAATTTGTTACTGCCTAAAACTATAGAGGACATACTTGTTTCTGTTGAAAGCTTAGCATTTTCGTAGATAAAGACATGTCCATGTGCTTGTACTCTGCCTTTTTGGCACAATCCATTTGTGTCTTTTCTTTTTTTTTTCTTTTAGCTTTTGCACCTTTAATCTGGGATAAGTGGTGTTTGAGGGCATTTCAGTCTTCTTCTTGAAATAACGACTGGAAAAAACAAGTGTATTTCAGAGTTGCTTCCTAAGTATCAGAAACTTTCCAATGCTGACTGTAATACCTGTCCTTGTTCACTGGTGCCTTCTTTTTTCATGTAATCAGTGGTGCAAAGTCCAGCTGGAGGCCAGTCCTTAGTGGCATACTCCAGGGGTCAGTCCTGGGTCCAATACTGTTTAACATCTTCATAATGACCTGTATGCATGGAGCAGAGTACACCCTCACTGAGTTTCTGGGTAATAAAAACTGTGAGGAGATGTTCATAGGCAAGGAGGTTGTGCTGACATCCAGAGGGACCTTGACAGGGCAGAGAAATGGACCAACAGGAATGCCATAAAGTTCAACAAAGTCCTGCACCTGGAAAGGAACAACCCCAGGCACCTGTGCAGTCTGCAGGCCAGACAGATGGAAAACAGCTCTGCTAAAAAGAATCCTGGCATTGGTGGACACCAAGCTGACCATGAGCCAGCAATGCATCTTTTCAACAGAAGGCCAACAGCCTTCCTTTCCCTTCTGCTCAGTCCTGGTGAGACACATCTGGGTGCTGAGTCCCATGCTGGGCTCTTCAGTACAAGAAAGGCAGGCATACTGGAGCAAGTTCACTGGAGTCATATGAGGAGGGGATGAGAGACTTAGGTCTGTTTAGCTTGGAGCAGGGCAGGCTCAGAGATGCTTCCTAGGGCTTGGAAAGGTCTGATAAATGTGTATCAATACCTGACTGGGGCAGGGGGAGTCAAGAAGAGGGAGTCAGACTCTTCTCAGGGGTGCCTTGTGACAGGATGAGAGACAATGGGCACAAACTAAAATGAGTATTCCATTGAACATGAGAAAACTACTGCTCTACTGCGAGAGTGGTCAAACCTTGGAAGAGGCTTTCCAGAGAGGCTTTGCAGATTTTGTAAACCTTATGGGACATGACCCTGAGCAACTTACTGTAGGTGACTCTGCAGTGAGTAGGGATTGGACTAGATGATCTCCAGAGGTGTCTTCCTACCACAGCTGCTCAGTGAGTGTGTGGTTCTTGCCTGATTACAGCAGAAGCACTGCATCAGCCTTTGTCTGGAAGCTCAAAGCTGACTCTTGCACATTTTTCCTTGTTCCAGGAAATTTGCTTGTGTTTCCAGATGCTCATAGTTTCATTTTCCAAGTTTAATCCTAGTGTAGGAGTCAATTATTTTTATGTCCTCTTTGCTCTACTTAATTTGCAAAATGTTTTCATGAGACCATTAATAATTGTGCAATATACAAATTAAGGCTTTTCACATTCAAGACTTTGCCTAATGTATCCCACGTTTCTTTGTTCAGCAGGGAATTATAATAACCTGTAGACCAAGCAGAAGCTGGGGTTAGCGGTGCTTGCAAAAGATGGGCTTGGATCTCTCAAACACAGCAGAGCATCTTGGTTAAAGGTCAAGGTAGTTTCAGGATGTTACTGTATGTATGTTGGTTAACCATGGTACAGCTCTGAGTAAACAGCTTATTCTTTAAGCTCCTGTCCTCGTGTGTTTCCAACAGAAGAGTCATATAAGGGCATTGGGGTTGGTGGATCAAACACTCAGTTAATTCTGGTGGAGCATCCTCATGCCATCTTGTGTACAATTTTTAAACTGCATCTCTGTTGCTTTCATGCACAACTTCAAACTGACTGGTGAGTACAGCTACTAATCCCAACTAATTCTTTTTACCTTCTGTTCTTAATTGAGAAGTCTAATGCAGGGAAAGTCTCTTAAGTACAAAACCCTACCAGAATGTTTTTCCTTTCCTCTCTTCCTTTCCTAGTCTGGTTAATTTAGAACAAATTTAGTAACACCATCTTCCCTAGATGATTTTCCTTCAGATCTGACTCATTTTGGAACTGGCTGATTACCCTGATAAGCTCTATGGGCACTCTCTCTCAGCCTACTGCTGCTGGGAGTGAGGTGCCTTTGGGTTGCATGGTGAAGAAAGCCTGTCACTACTTGGCTTTGGCAGTACTTTTATCAGCTACTAATGAAGGCAGTGGGCATTGAAGATCCTTGTCAAATCTGTTCTTAAAAGTCTCTGTCATAATTTCTGGCTCTTCTTGAGCTACCCATACTTGGCCAAAATCCTTTTCATGTTGCACATCCTCTTGACTTGTCTGTTATTGACTCTTGTCCACTTCTTGGCAAGTTTTGCTTTATAGGTCTTGTAGCTGTGTTTCAAATCTCTGTTTCATGATTTAGTCAGTCAAGGCAAAAATATTTCCTCTGATACCTCAAGCAGAGGCTGCTTTCATCTACCATTTTCATAGCATTTGAGCACTCACTGAATTATTCACCTTATTTACCACTAGTAGCACCATTGTGTGTGAATGATTCTTACGGGATGTTCTTGATCAATGTTAATCCATATAGTTTCACTGAGTGAAGGACTAGGCATAGGTTATTTCCTAATAAAAAGTGGGAATTCGGATTTATCAGTGTAGTGGTTCCTGTATTTGTTTCTCACCCCAGCTGAGCTGTAGATGGGAGGGTAGGGGGAGAGGGAATTTGCAGTAGTGAAAATAGGAAAAGAAAGAATGGTAAAGCAGATCCCTCTGGTAGAATGTACTCTGTCTGCTTCACTCCTCTGGTTCATCTGCTCTTTTGTCCTGTGTATTAGCAGGAACAGTTTACAAAAGGCAAATCCATCCACTTGTCTTTCTGAAATGTTTCATTCTTGACTCTGTATTTTGACTTGCAATCCCTACATACATCTGGTGAGCTGAGTGTTCACAACCTTTAACTGGGTTTTATACTCTTCTCATCATTGTTATGGTTACTCAGTTGATCCTTGGATACAAGTGATTGTGTTTCAGATGCTTCAATTTGCAGAAGCATGTAAGTCAAAACTATCACAAAACTATCACAAACTTTCAGTTTGGGAAGTGTTTTTCCTTTACTGCTTGCAGTTTGAATAAAAAGAGATTGAGTTATCATGCAAGATCTGGCATGTACCATTTATCAAGAAGGCTCTTTCTGCTGGAGGCCTCTGTCATAAACTGTCTGCCGCAGGGAAGCCTACTTCTGTAAACCTCTGGATGGAGGGTGGTGGCAGTTGCTGTTTGACCATATTAAAACAAGGAAACCAGGTAGCAAATATCACAGTAGTTGAATATTCCTGTAAACTGAAAAAGAGAGAAAGGAAAATACATGAAGGAGGAAAGAGTGTATTTATAACATCCAGTTTAGCCGAAACGCAAGAGCACATCCTCTTTCCAGTCTGGAATGCTGTGAGTCAGCTGTGGTCTCATGCTACCTGTGAATGGAGTTTTAAAAGAGATTGTCTCACAAATCAGTGGGACTCCCAGGGCAAAATCCAGAGCAACTCTTTAAAGATATATTTCAAAGTGATCAAAGATGCATGTGTTTTACATTGTTCACCAGGGAGGAGTCTCTCAATAGCAACCAGAGTTAATGCAGTCATGAACTTGAGCGTCTCTCAGCCACTGTCTCACATTTTGCTGAAATTATTATCCCATGAACCCTTTTTCCGAGCAATTCCTTAACCAAGCTCAGTAGCAGCCATTACATCTTCATCCTTCATCTGGTAAAGCAGCAGAACATTTACCAATGTATACACAGCTGAGAAATGCAATTTGACTGGTACATTAAAGGTATTTGGTGATCTTTAATCTTAGCATAACTGCTGCCCATCAGGGGTGCAGTAATGTGCTTCACAAAGCACACAAGAGAAGACAAGACCCTTAATGAGTTTTGGCTGAGCTGGGCACGTTCTGCACAGTGTTGTTCAAATTATCTCAGGCTTCCTGCCAAGTAATGCAGAAGAAAATGCCTTAGAGTATGCTAGCTGTCTATCAACCTCACAGAAAGTTTTCTCAAAGACAGTCTTTGATTTGTGAGTCAACCACTATTAAGCTAGTGTCAAAACCCTCTCTAGACGCAACAAAATGGAGCATAGTTCTGCTGTTACTTCTAACATCAAAATATTAATCTTGAACTTAAGACTCCAGGTTATTTTTACTGTGGTGCTGTGGTGTGTCTCTGGAAGCCAGGAAGGGTTTGTGGGGTGAGATATGTGGCTTAGTTTCTGAAATGATGGGAATAAAATTGGGGAATGAATGCATGGAAAAATTGTGACCATTTTGTAACTGACCTTATTTAAGGAAATAAGGACTTACCTTTACAAGGCAAGCCTCACACTGTAGGCTTCTAACTTGACTCACTTCCACATATTGGGACATACCTGTAGTGTGAATGGCAAGTTTGCAGAGAAGTGCCGTGACCTTCCCCTGGTTCCAGTAATCCACATGCTAAACATGGCAGGTAGGACTAGTTGGATTAGCTGGTGAGGGCATATTGTCTCTCTGGGAGGCTCAGGGGCTCTACATTGTTTCTCTGCCAGAGAAATGGGGTTCAACCTCATGGACAATCACAGTGGTCAGCTTTGAATTGACACTGCACTGCCTCCTCCACTGGACAGCAAGATTGCCTGTGTCTGGTCTCTCAGAGACTGCAGAAGAAGTCTTTGAGGAAGGGACACTAATGTTTAGGGAAAATGCCAGGGAATCATTGCAATAGCTGTCCAACACAGCCCACACATAGGGCTTGAGTAGTCATGACAACTGTAGTTACCAAGCATTAGCATGGGACAGCATTCAAGAATCGTTTTGCAGGCTTTAAATAACCCATCATGCTATGGGCTGGCAACTGCAGAGCTAGTACATGACAAAAATATATCTTCTGACTTTGAGGAACTGACAAAAAGGACACTAAGCCACAGGTGATCACTAAAGATTCAGCCTAATTGCAAAGCATATGCATAACAATGTTATGTCTCTGGGTAGTGCATCAATAAAGACCTGCTTGAGATCTTCAATGAGCCAAGCTGTAGACTAAGGATTTGTAATGATACCAGCAGGGTATAGACACTCAAAAAGGCCTTCACACATCAGCCTGACAAATTTATTGTCTGAATTTGAAGAAAGGCTTTTTAGAGCTTTGCCTCATCTGAGTTTGCATTGTTGCAAGTATTTAAAAGTTTATATCGTTTGAAGTAATGGATTTTAAAGTGAAGACATGAATTTAATGCCATGACTAAATTTGTAGGGCAAAAAGAAACAGAAAGCATAATTCCAGTGGTGGAGATTTCCTCAGGTATTGCTTCAGAGTGGGTTCATATGCAATTGTCAGAAAGTTTTCATTTCTTCCCTGCTTCACTTTCCTGACATGGTATTCTTCTTTTCTTACTGTTCCAAGTTCACCCCTGATTCCTGTTCTCAAACTTGTACAGCTTTCTTTCCACTGCAGTTTTCCTTGGTTCCCCATGCTCCCTACAGTGCAAACCCATGATGAAGCTACTGTGGCTTCACAAATTACATGGCACCAGCTGTGTCACCACTGTGCATTCCCTGCAGAACGAGGAGTAGCATCAGCACAGCTGGCATGCTGTGACCTGGTCACAGCTCTGGAGTCCAGGGTTCCTATGTGGCAGCCTCTGCTCTTAAAGTGCAGTGTGGAAGTTACCTAACAAAAAGCCACAGTAGACTGCACATGACAGGAATTGCTGAACTTGCTGTAGCCATAACACTCTCCAAGGTGATGGCACATGTTTTGTGAGCATAGTGTGGGAGAAGCCCTATCTTCCAGGGAATGCTCACTTGTGCAGAAGGGCTGGAATATGATTGCAAAAGATCTGAAATGTTCACATGTTCATGTTGCTATATGGTACCCACACGCTGCAGAACTGAAGCTCTGCCCTCTTTAAAGCCTGTGCCAGCCCTGAGCTGCCTTGGAGGGACAGGGCACTTCACTGAGGCAGCCTGGTACCAGGACTGTTCAGCCCAGAGCTCTGCAGAATGTGCCAGCCTGGGGGAATGCTGCACTAACACATTTATATTGCTCCTGGTAACTGAGCTGGCTTGCTCAGGTCTGATTTTAATCTTGTACAGTGTGCTGCCTTGTATCTGTGGAGAGATTCTCTCAGTGGGGTTAGTCTCTCAGTCTCACTGTGAGATTATGGGGAGAATTATGCACCAACTACCAATGCCACAGAGTCTGAGAGGTTTGGGATGAATTCTCTGCAAGTCCATACCTCCTTTGGCATACTGAGTAAGCCTACAGAGCCTACTTTAGACAGTAAAAATCCCACTTGAAATCCAGTATCATATCCAAGGCTGTAAGTAATTTGTTATAGTTTTGCATTGTCTTCTAGATAATTTTATTCTGGAATTTTGTTGCAGTGAGAGAGATATTCTCAATCGATATCCCATCCACTCTCAGCTTCAGTGCTTCACTTGGGAGGCAGATCCTTCAACAACAACAGAAATAAAAAGAAAAATAGAAAAACCCAAGATAAATCTTCTTCCAGTATTTTATGTTGTTGCCTCCCAGGGTAAGAAGGACAGCTTTTTTTTTCTGTTTGTTTTCTCCTTGTGAAATGATTGAAGTAGGAGTGTCTGAGTGTTTCCAGAGGACTGGAAAATGTTACGAAGGCTGTGCTTGCAAGGGAGCATCAGTGTCACACTAAGGTGAGTTTGTGACACAATGAATGTTTCACACACTGCATGGGACAGAGGATCTTACTTTTACTTTAGTTAAAGTTATTAACCCACTGAGGAAACTAGATTTGTGTTTGTGTGAAAATGCTTCTAAACTATTGCCAATGCCCTTTCCAGATGCAGTTATTCCCAGCCTCTCTCTGTATTTACTCTTACAATGTTTTTTGAATTTGGCCCAAAAGGTTCAGATCAGCAAGCATCCTAGCTATTAGTCTTACACTTAATGTTTTCATCCCTTTCCCTCCCTCACTCCACCACTTCTGAATTTGAGAAATTTTGAATGTGCATTTGGTGTGCTTTCTGACCTTGACTTTTGAGCGTTCAGGCCAAGTACTCAATCATTACCGTATAAGTTCATACCCTTGACATAACATGAGTAATTGATCTCAACTCTCAATTATTATGTTAAGCTTATATGGATTTAGAAGGATGAGATCCTTCCTAATTAACCTCAAGTTTTTTGATAAGATTACACTCAAGATTGACACTGACAGTTCATAATTTATCTGAATTTTAAGGAAGCTCTTCATAAATTGCCAAGCCAGGACTTCAGTGTTATAATAGAAATAGATTTCAAAACCCACTAAAAATGTTGAAAATGGGAAAGAGTTTTGTAAGCAAGTGTAACAGGGTGGAAGATCTGTTAGACACCCACAGGGGACAATGTTTCAAAGGACAGTAAGGAAGAACCCAAAGGGAAGGCTGTTTTTCATGGCAACTAACATGAGCTAAATTTTATTTATCTAAACAAATAATGAAAATTTAACGTAAGAGGCAGATCTGGAGGTGGTAAAAGTCATGAAGTCTGATTCTCATGGGCTTTGTGTCTGGTGGTTGGATTCACTTAAATCTGAGAAGGTCTTTAATGAAAGCCTTGCTCTGGGATGAAACATTTGTAGTGTTTTGGACGTGAACTCTGCTTTAGCCTTACAGGTAAATTCTCTCACAGCCATCCCACTGAGCAGTCCTCTCTCCAATCAAAACCCTTCTTCTGTGCCTTAGTTTTTTTTTTTTTAATTTAATGTCTTTGAGAGTGCTGTCCTTTTTCAAGTGTAGTTCTGCAGTTTCCAGAGGATCAGCTGCTCAGGGTCAGATCCCCAGTTAGCATTGTTCTATTAAGGCCAGTGAGGGTTAAATTAATGCAAAGTCAATCAATCCTTGCTAATTCACACCAGACGAGAGTTAGCTGTAAAAATGTAACCTTTTTTAAAAAAAAACCCAACATTTTTTAAAGGAGTTGATCTTGTTACTGTTCTGAGTAACTATTTTCCTAAAAATATGAGAAACTGTGGGCTTCCTAGCTGCTGTACACCAACAGGATCATATTCCTGCATGACTTTATGCTTACATGGCTTCCAAAACTGGAGAAAATGTTGTTAGCAATGTGACTGAAATAGATGATGCTTTGTGACACTGCAAGGAATGCAATATTTTGTATGGAACGGAATGGATGAGTACAGGCACTGAATAAAATAGGAGGAAATTTCAGCTGCTGATTATAGAAGAACTGCAAGTACTGTCCTAGAAACAGTGATGAAACTTGCTTCGTGAGGCAGGACATCAGTGTTCTGATAGGGAGAAATTAATATGGATTCAGGTAAAATGAGAATTTTCATGTAGTGTCATTTCTATTTGAGATTGATTAGTCTGACCTTCACTATCTTTCTGAAGACAGTGCAGTAAGTTTTGTTGGTTTTTTCTCCCTCTGGTCTCACTGAGATTAGAGCGTGGATTGGCAGATAGACCAGCCTTGTGTGCTGCAGAAAAGGCAGCAGAGAATATTAGCTCACAAGCATTGGGAGAAGATATTTAAAACCTTCCACACAGATGTTGATAAGCAGAGCTGTTGATGGACAGCTGGGTGCAACATTATGGTCATATATTTGTAGACCTAAGGGAATCAGATACCAATGTCCTCATAACTGCTAGCCTGGTAATTATATATGACAGTCTTATCATACAGGATTATCAGCATTTTGAAAGTGTGTCCTGAAGATGGAGATACAACAGTCCTCTACAGTTCAGCATCAGACAGCAAAACATGTTTAATATGAAAGATAAATTTTGAGATTCCAAATACATAGGGTTAAGACCTCGATAATAGAAGGTAAAGCAATTTTTAAAATGTTGTATATTGAGAGAGATAAATGTATTAGAACTCTTATAATGACCCTGCTATAGACCCAGAAGGATAGAAGGGATGCCATCCCCTTTAAATGTTGGTTGCCTTTCTCCCTAGTTTTACTGATTAGCATCTTTATCAGTGAAGACTTCCACTGAAATTAATAAGATTAAATGTGTTGGTGTAGCCTAACCCTCGAAATTTCAAGTGTATCTACATTGCCAGTTTCTGACTGTGCAGTTCCATTTTGCTGTCATATTTGAGTGCATCATTGCTTTTTTTTTTAATTTAATTTAATTTTGTTTTATAAAGCCAGTTCTGGTTTTACCACTAGAGAGTCTCTGTGAAAGCAGTTTAGAAAACCAAATATGTCACTTAAGTGAACAAAAAATCAATAGCACACAAAATTCTGGGAAACCCATTCTCCAGGAAACATGCATCTATATTTTATCTTCTTGACTACATAGTTCAATTATCAGCTTTGCCAACTTCTGCTAGAGACACTTTCCTGGCTCTCCAACACAGTCCTTATCAATTCCTGATGCCCTCTCTGTTTTAAATGCCTGTGTAGTTCTCCTCCTTCCTACTTTTCTACTGATATTACCCACTTAGATTTTGACCCCCATTCTCATCCTTAGTTTTGCTCTGCTTATAAAGTGCTGCCACTGATTTTGATGGCAAAATACAGTGATTATCTCAATATATGTTGAATAGGGAGCAATCCTTCTCATCAGGAGTAAGATAACAGTTAGCTGATCAAAGATATTGCTGCCTCACCGATTAAACTGCTGTGAACTAATCCCGTGTGTAAAAACATCTTCTTGTCCATGTGTGAATGAGAGCTGGATTTCAGCAAGTTCTTTTCCTCTTGAGCTGTGCTATATGATTTTAGCAGGGTTTATTGATGTAGCAAAAGTGGTGTTTATCACCCAGTTTTGAAGATAGCTGTAGGGAAAACAGTGTCACTTAGTCCTTCCAGTTTACTTAAGTGAACTGGCTCATCTGAAAACATAATTTTGACAGTTACAACTGAATCAGAGCCTAAATCCTCTCTGGAATTGACCATGGAATGGAGTAAAGAAACATGATACCTCCCTTGTCTACAATAGACTTGCACACACATCTGCATAGCATCTCTTCTGTTGCTATTATTGATGGCAAAATTTCTTGTGAGGAAAAAAATCAGGTTACCCATTGAATGTCACAAACATGCTGCTGGCCAAAGGCTGGAGACTGTCATTAAGCCAGAAGTATTTTAATATTTTCCTTCATTGGTGTTTTATTTAAAGGTCATCTGGCATGTTAAATAATAGGTAATTTCTAGAGGCAGTATGTGGAGATGAAATGGATACTGGACACAGTATGGCACATGCACACCTACTGTTATCTTATTTCCCTGGATGCACCCATTATAATATTTGTGAAATGAAAATACTCCTCATATTTTTATCATCGTTTGCCCAGAGGAATTGCTAATCAAGCTTTTTAAGGTCAATAAGTGATTTTTTGGCATGCTCAGAAAAGCCAAGACACCAACCCTGTCAGAGTTGTACATCTGCACCTTTTCAAACCAGCAACCCAGGTATCTACCACAGACAGACAAAAGGTTTCTGAACTGTTCAGAGGCTGATGGTGATCTTAAAAAGTGACTGCCTGAGCTACTTTCTTGTTTCAATTTCTGTAATGAGTTTCTGATTTTAATTTAGCAGAAACATGAAATTCAGTACACTGATGGGGCTTGTCTAAGACTCTTGACACAGACATCTTCTTTATCTCCCTCAGTTTTGGAGCTGCTCATTTCCTCCTCAGAATTACAAGCCCTCCTTACAGAAGGGGTCTTGGAAAAGGCAATAAGTGTTATCAAAGATCTACCTGAAGAATAATATACTATACTGGCCTCAATTAGAGGATGGGCATCATTTCAGTTCTCTTCAGAGGAAGCATTTCTTCCATTCGTACTTATGAACAGGAGAAAAATTGCTGCTTCATCTCCCTCATGGTATCTGTGATATATAAGACATCTCAAAGGAAATTTACATCACCCTGTTATGACTTTATACCTCCCCCATCAAATAATGGCCTTGAGCATGGAACAGGGACCTGAGGGAAATATGACAGAGAAGGAAGAGAGCCAAGCAATTAATAATATTTATAATACTTCCTATGTTCAATAACCTATGATAAGGTTAGTTCCTTTTTTTCTTCATTATTTCTCAGCATAAAAGTCGCTTCATGAAGACAATATATATATGTGCACAAAAGCAGTATGGAAAAGACTTGTTTCAGACTCTTTGTGTGTGGGTTCTGATTTTTGTAGAAGTTTAAGGGTGTTTCTAGGATATAGGAGGAGAAAGAATCCATTTAATTTACACTGTACACTATGAATACCCAGGGAATCCTTGTGCTCAGTGATATCTAGGTCTTGCACAGCTAAAAGTACACAACAGAAAACTTGGGTATTTTACTGGCAGGAGACTCATCTGCTTAAATAAGCTTAAAGAATTGAAAGAGAGATATAATTACTACAAAATTTAAGTGTGATAAAAAATATTCTGTGTGTTCACTCAGGTGTAATTACCATCATATACATAATACTGAAGGAAAGAAATAGTAGGAAAAACAAGAGGGATCACTTGAGAATATAACTTTAGTTAATACAAGGTAAGGGAGGTGCTACTCAGCATAGCAGTGCCAGAGGCTGGCTTAGAGGACAGAGCTGCTGATGTAAAAAGTCAACATGTCAAGTTACACTGCTAAGTGGAGCTGATTTTATGGTGGGCTTTTCACACAGGTGATATTACCTAGTTTTTAATTACTGCAGACAGAACGTCTTAACATAGATCCACTGGAGGACATATCAGTTGTCGTTTTGTTGGTTCCAGCAAGTGCTCCGAGGTCCCAGTTGTTACTGTCTGTGAAACATGCATTGTAAATCTTATCCTATGTGAATATCCTTGGTTATTGATTCTTCTGTGAACTCGGCAGTCCTGTCAATAAAGGAGGGGGGAAAAAAAATTAAAGGAAAATCAGCGTCCTTGCCTTATGCAGTAACCTGAACAGGTCTTGGGAAAGAGTCCAGTACAGGCACAGTAGCATGGTTAATTAAAGCAGTAACATCGTTAGTATACTAATTTAGTAGCGTGTAGATGTTTGTTCCATGTATCTCAGGGACACAGTGTAATTGTTGCCCTTCTGTTCTTGGTTTATAGTTTTCTAGGATAATGTACAAGCTGAGATAAAGGTAGAAATGCTAAAACAGTTAACTAAAACCTGAATTAAAAGACATATAATTTTTAGGGGAGACTTTTTAGTGCCAGAAAGAACACAATTTTATCAGGTTATTAGAGCACTAGAAACCTGAGGAAGCTGTT
The DNA here is from genome assembly GCA_013396695.1 of Sakesphorus luctuosus. Taxonomy (NCBI): domain Eukaryota; kingdom Metazoa; phylum Chordata; class Aves; order Passeriformes; family Thamnophilidae; genus Sakesphorus; species Sakesphorus luctuosus. Next base: position 379,697 of record VWZD01005370.1, read on the forward strand.
CTGAAATGGCTAATGTATGGATCTGGCCTTCTGCCAAGGAGTCATTGGGATCCATAACATGGCAGAGGATTTTGCAAACTCCTTGTTCTCCAGGACCCACACAGACAGATTAATGTGTGTGCGTCAGGTTTCTCTCTAGTCCGACACTGCACCTTAGCTTATTACTCTTCGTGGTAACTCAGCAGGGCAGTGCTACTGCTGACTGAACTCTATAGTCTGTTGCAAATTGGGAATGTTATGGACAAAAAAGAGTCTTACTTCCCCTCCACCCTCCCCATTCTGTCATTCAGAATTCATTAGTTAATTGGTTGCACAAGGTACTGCATAGAGCTACAGAATGATGCAGAACCTCTGCTCCAGTCTCTGTCCTAATTTGTATGGAGCAAGATTCTCCAAGTGTTTCTACTTAGAGGTCATAGAAAAAAAAATAATGCTGCTGACATGACATTCCTTTTTCAACACTATTAAAAACTGGAATAATAAAAATTTCAACACCTCACCCACTACTATTGTAAATAAAATATCATTCACTGTGTCTCACACTAAGTACACTTAAGAGAAGTATTTGAACTTTAATGTGTACATTAAATAGCAAAAGGCAAAATGTGCCTTCACGCATACATTGACTCTGCTGAAAGACTCACAACCAAATAGGAGCAAATTTTGGCCCCTGTTAAATCACAGTGGAATTTAATACAGTACCTGCAAGAATTCAAAGCACTTCATTCAGCAAACTGGTGTCTTACTTGTGCTTGGAAAAACCAAACATCCAGACTGTAGTCTCATACTTGCAATCCATGATTTAATGAGCGTTTTATCACACAGGACAGTATTTGTCATGATTCATTCACAGAGAACATAAAAATAGGTATTGACACTGCAAACATTGTGAGAGCTCACCTTACTGCTTCAAGAATATTATATTCATTATGGGCTTGTGGAAGGAAATGAACTTTGGGATTTTCTCATTAAAACATTGGAAAAATATCAATTAAAGCAAAATCCTAAGAGCATTTGTCACTTTACCTGTCAGGACTGAGACTGGATTAGGAGTTCTGCTGATCTGCAAACACAAAGGAGCCCAGAGCCACTTGGAGAGGCTGATAGCGTGCTGTCTGAGAGAGTGATGAGGATCACCAAACTCTCCAGAGCTTAATCATTCGTGCCAATGAAAGCTGACAGAGTAATGCTTTTGTTCAAACCTTTAGGTTTCTCAGAGATGCTATTCAGTCCCATACACCTCACAGGTTATCCTCAGAACCGGCCCTCCAAGTCCTGATATCTCACATCTGGGTACAGGGATGTGCAAAGACTACCCCTGCCTTGGTCACAAATTTGCCCCATGTTTTCCTCCCACCAAAAGGCAAAAGCTGAGAACACATTTCATATTCACCTCTTTTAAGAGAACGTTTGGTGCTTGGAAATTCATGTTACTTCTCTCTCAGAGAAGAAGCTGTTATTGGTTATTACTTCTTATTAGTAATGGAAACCTTATTGGGCAGGTCCATAAGGAGAAAATATATTTCTCAACTGTTGTTTATTTATTGTATTTTCCACTGGGAAGCCCCCAGTGTTTGGGACTGATGCTTCCTGACATTAAAGTGTTTCAGATGAAACTGAATAGTGTCAAGTAAAAATTTTACGAGATTTTTTTCCCCCCAAGTTTCCTACTTTGGTTCCTCTTCAGAGGTCACCTTGTGGCTCCCAACCGCAGAGCTGCGGCAGGACAGCAGAGGGAGATAGCGCTCAAAGGAGGGGGGAAAAGGCTGAGAATTCCTGCGGGGCCCCCATGGGCGAAACAGCAGCCCAGTAGCAGCCGTCCATCGGAAACAGGCAATAATTACATTCGGGTTCCTTTGCTCTCCCGTGGGTGAGCACTGGTGTGGGTAAGAGGCAGCAGCGCCTCCCTGCCCTGCTCCAGAGGCCACCAGCAGCAGTTGTCCTCCCGAAACGGGTCCCTGTAACTTTGCCGGGTGTCCTGGCAGCAATCCAGTCGCCTCGTTGGTGATTCCTCTCAGGCAGTGACCTTGCTGGGTTACAGCAGCATGCTGTACTGACTTTATTAAGGCGTGCCCTTTATTGAGAGTGTGTTTAGTGCATGTGTTGGGTCTCTAATTAAAATGCTAAAATATGGTTCCAGGAGAAAGTTTAACAGATTATTATCTTTCCTGCGCAGAAGGAAGAGAGTGCTAGGACATATCTGTTTGAAGTGACTGTGCAAATGACATTTTGATGTTCCATATTTATTGTACTCTCCCCCAGTACCTTGCATATAAAGGGCTCGATTATACCAGCCCATTCCAGAGAGAGGTCAGACAATGAACCTGAGTCATGACCACTCTCTCTGGCCACCCAGTCTTGCCCTAATACAGACTGCTTTAGGTTGGAAAAGACCTCTAGGATCATCAAGTTGTACCTTTTTCTCTGCCTCCCACAGATGGGATGCCATTTTGATCAGGGTAACATCAAACATTCTTCCATGCTGGGCTATGTCTCTGTGGTAGGGTGACTCTTAGCCCCTTTTCACACAAGCCAGAGAAGGATTGATAATGTCTCATCTGAAATCCAAGCTCTACTTATAATTCACCTGTCCCACCATGAGTTTCACTGGGGCACGTTGTTGGTGATGTGAGAAGACCAGCTCCTGTTCCCTTCCACTGCACTGCCTGGCAGTTTTGGAGGAATGCACTCCTGGGTTGGTCAGCAAAACTAATTTGAGTCTCCCTGCAGAATTTGTTCTGGTTTGCTTTTTTACCTTTTTAGCTTCCTTATGGAGATTTTTAGGAAAAAAATAAAAACCAAACAGTAAGTTTTAACCCAAGTGACCAGAGAGCTGACTGATCAGAAGGGGTCTGTGGCAGGGTTATTGGTAGTGCCAAATGTCTCATTATCTCTCTGTGTTGGTGGCAGTTGTTTTGGCAGACCCATAGGTTGGGAGCCCCATGCTGTAGTGCTGATTTGTGTGCTGCTGTGCTCCATGCAAGAGGGACATGGGGAACAGGAAGGTGTTACTGAGAATTATGAAGTCCTGGTGGGGTTGGACATGACTGGGCAAGAGCTCCTCCTGTTCCTCTTTAAAGGTCAGATAAGACACAAGAAATAGTGACCTGCTTGGTCAGTTGCTTAACAATCCCACAGCAATATTTGTTCCCTTTTCGTCTCCTTTCAGTCAGATAAACACTGCAAAAGCAGCCTTGCCCTGTCTTATCATCATAGCTTTCAGTGTGTGGGGGCAGGATGTACACAACCCAGACACTGTAGGGCTGGCTCGGGGCAAAAAGTGCCCAAACCCTCAGGCTCCTGACATGCACAAAGGAGCAGTTTGCAAATTATTAAGATGTTAATAAGTTTTGGCTTTCCCACATTTTCTATGGGCTTAAATGTTTGGTTCTAAAGAATCCAGTGTACATGGCTGAAGCCAAATCAGAATCCATGGCAGGCTCAGACCAATACACCTTATTAGCTTAGCAGGAAAGACAGTAATGAAAAAAATGGTTGAGTGGAAAGAAAAAGAAAATTCTTTATTCTCTTGCCATGCCGAGCTTCTGACAACATGGATTTGTTGTCCTCTCTTTGATACTGTTACTCAGGCATCAGCTCTACTAAAGCTGTGGATGTTGGAAGAATCTCTGGTTTGCAGTACAAGGCTCAGTTGAGTTCAGGGTGGCAAGTCAATCAAAAGACATTAATTTGCAAACAGATTCCTTTAAGAAACAGCCCCAGAGGGGATCTTTTAATGAACACTATATTTTTGGCCCTCTTTCTCTTCCTCACTTGGAAAAAAGGTATAAAGTTCCTCTTCCCTGAGGAAAACTGTGTTGCATTAATGTTCAACCTCAAATGACTAGTCCTCTGTCTTGTGCTTTGGAAAACCAAGCACAAAGCAGAGGTCCTGGCCAGAATGACTACAACAGGGATTTTGTTCCAGAATTTCAGACTTTATGTCTCCATATTCTCCTCTACCACCAGCACACTCCTCCCACCAGTGGCAAAGGGTTCTTCTGCTGGGTTGTCAAATTTCATCTCCTGTGAGAACAAGAAATAAAAAAAAAAACAACTGAATGGCACCCTTATCTATTAGCGAGTTCATCATCATCATTAAGATGTTAGTCAAAGTATCTTTGAAATGTTTTCTGACTGTTTCAGGTTTTGTATAGTCCACGCTATTTTTTACCAGAAAGAATATTTTAAAATTTGAAGACTGCCTTTAACACTCAATTTGATTGTATATTTTAAATCCTGTTCCACCAGCAGAACAATTTTTCCCCCCCTGTGCTTCTCACAAAATGTATCTGCAATGCTGGAACAAAAATGTGGAAAATGTTAGAAACTAAGCAGGAACTAGGCATCAATAAGATCCTACACTGATAGCTAATTTGCTAAATGCTGTGGTTACTAAATACTCCTCTTCCTATGCCTCTGAAATACTTTTATTAAAACTTCAGAAAGTGAATTTCTACTGGGAATTTTTGCATGTGTTTCTAAAGTAGAAAAAAACTGAGCTAATTTCTGTTTAAAGATCAAATTGACTTGCAGTTGGGAAAAGTTTAGTGCTTCAATTTTTTTTTTTAATTTGATAATACCAGATCATTTCTCTTTGTTGAAACCTTAATCTGTTTGTTTGCTGGGGTTTTTTTTTAGTGGAAATATTTATTTGAAAAGGTCAGCAAGGGCATTATTGGGAGGCAGTGGGGAAAGTTGTTTTAGTGGGGTTCCTGCTTTGGCTAACAACCTTTAGATGCGGATGCTTGTCTTAGCATGCAACTTCTTGGAGTTCATTCAGCCCTGGATAATTATTCAGTGGGACACATCTGGTTCTTACCTAGTCAGCACTCCCACCAACTTCATTGGGACTGCTACTGCAGGGCTCAGCCCCACATGAGCTAGATAGATAAGGGAGACAAAGCTGTTTTGCTGAGGCAGAGAACAATCATTGACAAAATAAATCCACTGAAGGAAGGAAAGAAATTATTACTGCAGCATTATGTTCACCTTTGGAAAACTACTCTAAGGTATTTTGCCACTGCAAATGGGAGAGGGCTTTAGGAGGAGCTAAGATACATGGGGAAGCAGAGTTCCTTGGGTATTTTTGTCATTTAATGTTTTCTTTTTGTAAAAAAAAAACTAAACAGGTATTTGTCTGTTTTATTTTCTTATTTTTACTGGTGTGTTTGTGTCCCATTTAGTGTCTATTGGGACAACTTTCTACTGGGTAGGACAGCTTTATCCAAACTAGTAGTTAAAGAAAAAAGTGAGAAAGAGGGAGAGAGTGCTTTAAGATCATAGGACAGGGAATGAAAGAGAAAACTTCTCTGATGTTAAAGGGAATAGGAAAACATGTTTGGCTATACAACTGGGATACTACATTTGAAGAAAAGTGTTAATACAGTTCATGCTTCTGAATATCACTTTTCATTGGAAACAGTTTGAGCATAGAACTGAGACCAATGAAACATGAATGGTACAGGTAAATTAAAGGTTTATACAGATAATACAAACACCAACCTATTCATTAAAGAAAACTGGAATTGTGGGAGACAGCAGGGCTGTAAGGCATATTGCAAGAGGACGGATAATTTTGAAGATTGCTGCAAAAGAAATAAGAAAAAGAATAGTTTGGAGGAAAAATAGTTCTAGATGAGTGAAGTGAGTATCTGATGATGCAAAGAGTCTGGGAAGAGGACATACAGGTTATTGAACATACCAAGGGATAAAGTAAACTGTAGATCATATGTGGAAGAAGCTCATGAGGGAAGAAAATACATGTGAAAAGTCATGGCAACTCATGGTACTTGATGGGAGAGGGGGCAAGACATGGGGAGCAGGAGGAAAGATGCGTCTTGAGTGTGAGGAAAGCTGACAGTGGCCTAAAGCATACCAGGCAAAGCTAAAAGCTAGTACTGGAGAGGGCTTTCAGAGAGAATTGGAGCTGCCAAGGGCAGGGTGAGAAGGCAAGGATGCAAACTGTAGAACAAACCAGGGGTGAGCCAATGGAAGGACCCAGGGGAAATGAGATAAAATGATAAAGAGATTTGGGGAAGAGAAATATTATCTGAAAAGCCAGAAATTGTGGGAGAGCTTTAAGGGGATCGTGTCCTTAATTCTCATTCTACAACCCTGCAGCAAGTATTGCAAAGGGGACATACCAGAAATCTTTATTCATTGGTAATCTCTAACTGTCATAATGGCCCCTTGGAGGTTTTGGCAGACTCCAATTTGAAATAGCTCTGAGATACACTGACATTAAAAAAAAAAAAAAAGCAGCAGCGTAGCTTCAAGAGATCTTAAAAGTGCCCAAGCTCAATGAGGAGCCTTCACCTGCAATTCAGGGTCTGGAGCTCAGCTTTGTATTTCAGTTTCTCCAAGCAGCTCCTGGTTTGATAATCTGTTATTCTAGTAATCCTCTTCCCTGAGCAATATCACCAAAGGTAATGCTGGAGAGATGGGGGTGAAATGAAGGATGATTTAGTGCTTTCCTGTTAAATGTGTTAATGGAGGGGGCTCATTACATGGATAGCTTAGTAACAATGGATGGCTATCTGACCTAAGTAGGGGTTTGCCTCCTTAGTGTAATGGCTCTTTCTGGCCTGACTCTTTATGAATATGAATCTATAGTCCCCTGCTATCTGTGGCTTCCTTGTGCCTGCAGTTTCATAGGACAGGCTGTTTCCAGAGCCTCCAAGAGGTAGATAATTCTTCACAAGAGAGTTAAATAAAAGTTCTGTTTCTTACAGTGATGTTTATCAGTGGGTTTTATGTATCTCAGTGAGGAGGAAGGGAACCAAATATTGCAGGTGAAATACACCTTGAGCTCAGCTGAGTGCAGCTGTCAGCATTGTACAGGTTTTAACACAGGCTACTGTGGGCTTCTCAGTGGTCAGGGGGCCACCAGTGCTGAATGACATATGTGGGCAGATATGGTGTCATTAGGCATGACAGGAATGGAATGTGTGTCTGTGTTTTCTGAGTGTTCTGTGTGCCACACTCCTTGGGAAATGAAGTCCTACAAGGAGCACTGATGCTATGAGTGACTTACATGTATTAATCAACTGTCCAGAGATACAGAGAGATAACGAGGTGAGTCAGTCAAAGTCAGTAAGAGATACCCACTCACACTGTTGCAAATCTGACAATGTTTCTCAAGAACGTAAGAAATAAAAATATTAAACAAGAGAAAAAACATAAGGTTGTGCTTATGGCATGTCCCCCACTGGCCAGTGTATGGACAGAAAAGAGAATGGAAAGGGTACCTATTCATGAATTATGTAAATGGTGGATATTTATTTTCTGTTTGTTACTCCACGAATTGACTGTGGAAGAGGTCACAGTTTTCTCAGCTCTTCCTTATTTTAAATTATTTGTCAAATTCTTCCTGCAAATAATTCACATTTTAACTCATCTGCAAGGAGCAGACTTCTGAATTGATTGGGTCTTTTAGGGTCTGTGAATTGTCTTCTTTTCTTCTTTCCCATTGACTTTACAGGGCTTAGGTCACCAGCATGAATGATGGATGCACATCAAAAAAATTGCCATTTAATAGCCGTAAGCTACACTTGCTTTTTGACTTTCATAGAAACAGATACAATTCCAGCTGGGAAATGTCAGGCTCTGAGAGGCAAAATTTTTTTCCAAGAGAAGACAGTTCTGGAAACCCTTGTCCCAGCTGAGTTCAGTGAAGTGTTAATAATGCAAGGAGGGACAGAAAAATGTTTTTCTCTCCCTAAGGAGGTGGTTCTCCGTAACCAGCTTTTAGTGCCGGAACCACCCTCACTCCAGTCAGTAAGATCAATAGTCAGTTCAAAGGTGCAGAAAAAAAAGGTGTCATTGCTAGTTTTCAGTCTCACTTAAATATTTTAATTTGAGCCACTTCAAGTAGTCTGGGACTGGTTTAGACCCACAGAAGTGACAGATAAATCAAGCAGCTGACATGGATTTAGTACATGCTCCCAAACTGGGAGCCTCTTTAAAATCCTGGATGCAACTTGTTTACAGCACTGAAGCCTCTGCTTTTAGGAGGTCAGAGCCCGCCCTTTCAACAGAAACAGCTAAATCAAGAAAGTATAATGAAAGCACTGGAGGCTTCTTTGAGCCAAAAGAGGATACTTTAAAACTGTCTAAAATTTGTAGTGTATGCTTATCAGCCCTTCTCCCACATGGAAATTGCTGTGTCTCATTATAACATTTACAGTTCTGTCTGTCTAACTGGTTGTGTCAGCAGGGAAAACACCAGGAGAGCAGGCACTGGAACGCCTTCGAATGTTGACCAGGAATAGAAACACAGACACTAGTGCATCTGGAAAGTGATGACCCAGATATTTTTCCACTGTATAATTATCAGTCCAAGATATAAATGCAAGCTTTATAACACTGTGATATGAATTCTTATGGCATTTGCTGACACAAATTGGGGTGATGTCATAATGCAGCTTGCAAGTGCATTTTGACAAACCAGCCTTTAACAAGTGAAGATTCATAAACTATTCCAAAACTGAACTTTTACATGTGCTGTTTATATAGAAGGAGCATTAAAAAGAAAAACAATGGGCTGTCAGAGTACTGATGGCATACAGAATATTGAAATAAATTGCTGATGATACAGAAAAATGCTGAGAGAGAAGTTTATTCAAGCACTGCATCATCACGTGCTGCATCATTGCTTTGGAGCTGGGTCACACCTCAGCTGTCTGTACAGTTGCCACTACTGGTTCTTGCCACCATTACTTTGGGACTGCTGGTCCTGACCCCAGTGTATATACAACATCAGGGAGAGTTGTTCTGTCATGGTAACAGTATATTAATTGAAAAGAACAAGTTCTGGATATTTAGTTGTGAAAAGAACAATATGTTTACTAACCCGAGTAGTTGATAATTACTTTCTAAAGGTCTGTCTTCAGCAGGCCTCGTTCCCAAGGTGCCTGGTACAGCCAGGCACTGGGAAGTATCTCTAAAATTATTATTAAAATAATTACTTAAAAAACCCCAAACAAACAACACCACCCCCCCCAAAAAAAAAAAAACAACAGAAAACAAACCTGTCATACTATAATACACCAACAAAGAAACCTAACACAAAAGATGGAAACTTCAATGTTTATATGTCTTCTTCCCAAAAATCTCAATTTCCTTGCTAACTGTGGTCATTCTAAATATTCTTTCTATTTTTAAATGCTTAGTTTTCTCTGAATACTAAACTGACAATTTTTTTCAGATTCACCACTGTGTTAATAGAACAACAGATACTTAAAAAGTACTATCTTCTGATGTGTATATGTTTTTATTCTCCTTCCAACACCAAAATTCCTGTACTTTGGAGGTTTATGGTGGCTGCTACTGAAAAATATTCAGTATGACCTCCAAATGGCTTGGAATGGGACATGAGCTAGAAATCCTCAGTTGGTGAAGTAAGGACATAGTGATATAGAGTTACACAAGCAGGAATTCTCCAAGGATGTTTTAATGAAGTCCTCTATTGCTGTGAAAAGTTGCACAAGATTATTAATGGTCACAAGTGGTCAGAATGTTTTGCAGAGTCAGAAATAGGATAAAAACAGCACACAACATTTTTATTGTAATAGTGTGCTAGTATGGAAACATGCTTCATGTTAGAGGGCCATCCTTACTGTAATAGGTCAGAAATCTATTGAACTATTGATTCTTCCACAAGCCAGTGAAGTACAATGTCTGGGTAACAGTGCATCCATCAAGCTGAGCTTGAGAAGCAAAGGCTTATGACACCCTTGAATATACTTAAAAGTAAGAACAGATTTCTGAGAGGAAGCAATTGTGGTTCTCTGTAGCAGCTGAAGGGTGTGTGATAATCAGAACCTCTCCAGAATAATAAGGGAAAGCCGGAAATGGGAATCACATTCTTGTTGGTATTTTCCTAATCACATGCTTCTAATGAAAATTATGTGGCAGGGTCACTGAAAATCAGGTTAACCATATGGCAGGCATAGTGGCCGCTTCATAATGCGTGGGTTTGCTAAGGATTAGAAATCTATTAGAGAACAGATTTAGAATTCCATTGAAGAAAGTAATGAACTGCATTTCAGTGGAGAGAAAGCAATCTCAGATAAGCAGAGAGCACAGTCAGTTTGACAGTGGTGAGTGTTGAAGAGGTTCAAGAGGTGAAGTAAAAGTCACACAAAACCACTGAGGAGATACAGTGAGGTGAAGTCCTTTTATTTGTTTATTGTGCTGTAGATTTCTTGAGGAGGAGTTCTGCAGATGAAGTGCCTGCAAGAGCAGATCTATTAAAAGCAACTCTCAAAATAGTGAACAAATGGGGCTAAAGTAACACTTTGCTAAGGAGGAGGTAAAAAGTGTCAAAAATCCTTCAAATGAAAAATTAGTATTTAGTGAATGATGTTTATAAATGTTCACTGAACTATTAGTAAACCAAAATTATATGTAAACTTACTACGCAGGATAAACAGAAATTATAAAATTAGATAGGGTGATATGTCTCCAAAGTCTGAAAGGAAATCAAGAGGGTATATCTAACTTTCATTTTGCAAACCAGAATCCAAGCCCTAGGAGGAATCTCTGCCTTGTTAATAGAATGAACTGTTAACAGATAGTGATTCTGATTGGATTTCCTCATGTCTTTGGATATGATAACTATATTTCCAGTGAAACTGCATAAATGAGTCTTCTTTTTTTCCAAAATAAAGAGCAGTACCACAGAAATCAGTATGCAAACAGAGTGTTGCTTCAGTGTCACTGCCAGGCTACCCTGGATTCCAGACTTGATGTGCCATGAGAATTTATTCTCTCTGCATAGCGTGTATATTGGGCCTAAATTAGCTGTTAGCATAGGTACATACTTCAGAAGTAGTGAATTTTTACCTTTTGTTTCTCTGTGCTGTGAGAAGCATTACACTCTATGACATGATGGGGAGTATTTGCTTTCCTCTCTGCCCACTTATCAGCAGATAAAAAAGTGTGTAGTTCCTGGGTGTGTCATTTCTACCATTTCAGAGATCATACTGCATAAAGAAAGCTAAGAAAGGCAAAATATTTTGAGACATCTACTGTTTAGCTTGTGTGGCATCTTATGAGCACCCTTCCATTAGTAGACCTGTAAATGGAGGCTCTGCAGAGAGATGGGGGATGACCTGCTGGTACAGACAGAAGTCTGACATTAGCTCACAAACTGCCAATGTTTGGCTGCTCTGATTTCTGTGTCATCTCACACAAATCACGTAATCATTGCACATACCTGTTCTGCACCAATAGAATTGATCTTCAGTGTGGAATTTATCCACCCTGGAGGACATATGGTAACAAAGTATTTATTATCAGAATACTGAGATCAGCTACCCACACACCTTCTTGCTTGGTCTTTCCCCCTGTCATTTCTTAAAGGCAATAACTGATAATTTCTCACCCACTCACAGGCGTTTTTACTGGTTTGGGATGGATTTTGGGGGGCTTTTTTCTTCAGTGTGTGTGTGTGGATCTGGCTTGTTGGGTGTTCTTTAAAATTCAATGTTGATGTGTTATTTTCTTTCCATTTGCTTTAACCATTAGGTCTTTCAATGTGTTCTCTAATTGCATGGCCTGGTCCCACTAAGCTGCAACTTAAAATCATTTCCAGCTGAGTTTACAGCACTTGTGTGTATACACTCCAGTTACAATACAATCTGCTTCTCCACTCTTGTCTTCTCCTGCTGCAAAAGAATTTCTGTTTCCATTCTACAGTCTTCCTGACTGAAATTTTTCTCTTCCAGCTCAACAACCTCATGCCTATAACCTCACTCATATTCTTCCCACTTTCCATCCCCTTTTGAAACCTTCTACACCTTTACTCTGGGCTTCTCTGGACATGTTAATAGCAATTTATTCAAGTGAAAACTGTATATACACCTTTCCTCTTTGAAATGACTATTTGACCTTCCCACCCCAGATTGCCTCACAATCTGGGTAAAGGTTTTGCAAGTGTAATCATCTCCTCTGATTCAGGTTCAAGTTCCTGAGTCATGCTCCTTCTCTAATCACTTCTAGTTGCCTCAATACCATCCTGTTTTGTCCTCAGTCTGTATCTATATGTTTTGCCCTGTCTACCCTGTCCTTTCTCTTATGATGCTCCAGCTTTTCTCTTCACAGTATAAGCAGAAATTGCTTGAGCACCCTTGGCTTCATGTGCCTTTACATATTCTGTTTTCCTTCTCCTTTTCATTTGTGTGTAATTGAAAGTGTGATTTAGAACTCTGAAGGTCTCCTTTTCTAGTTATATCTCACTTTTCTTTCCCTTTTTCTCCATCAGACCTATCCCACTGAAGTTACTAAAGCCTTTTCTCTCTGAAATGGCCAGGACTGTTATTAAGGGCTTATTCTTCTTGGCACATCAATTACATTCATATTGAGTATCAAACATAGCACACGTTTCTCATGATAACCCTCATTCTTGGGCAATAATCCCAATAAATATCTAAAATTTTGTCATGTTTATTATCTTACCATGTTTCAAATCTTTTAAATTCTTGTCAGTGAAGGCATTGGTGATCCAGTTCCCCTCTACCATGCTGACTAGCACTGTTTCACAGTTTTTCATGTGTAGACCCATGTTAAATATTAATGTATCTTATATTGCTCTTGTGACAGTAACTGTCTTACTCTAGAACTCTGTAGCCCAGTCAAGTCTTGCTCCATAATTGCTGCTTAACTACTACAGCAATGGTAATAACATTAACAGTAGACAGAATCCTATTGACATTCAGCACTGTAATCAGCACCTTCAAAAATGCTTATTAATAGTACAGAGAAATTATTGGCAGGAAGGTCAGATGATTTCTAGGTTGTTTAAATAACAGAAAACAAAATTAAATTCCTCTTAATGAGCATGGCCTGAGTCTGATTTTCTTAGATTAAAACAGATTAACCTACTAAACATAGCTTCAGATCCTGATTCAGTTATTTATTTTCCTGAAGCTGAAAGATGTTTAAGGCCTTCTTGTATTGATTCAGTCTTTTTTCGTCGCTGTGACAAACAAAGGCATAAGAAAAGAATTTGGCAAAGAAGGGGTTAGAGGGCAGGTTTCAACCACCTCATCTGAGTGTTCAATCAGAAGGATAATCAGGTATGTTGAGCTGACTCTCCTTTTTACAGTAATAAAAAGGGATGTGGGCTGAACTGTCAAAAAACAAGTCTTTCAGAAGAGAACTCCCAAGAGACTAGGATGGAAATGTGTTTTTCTCTGGTGTGTGGCCAAAGATTTTAGTGTGAATATTGGATTATGCAAGCTGTTATCTATGTGTGGAAACGGAAAAATCAAGACCTCCCTTGCTGGTATATTTTTCTGCTGCCCCATAAAGACAACAATATTTGTATGTCTCTCAAAAGGTACTTGAGCCTTACATTTATGTGCAACATCCTCTTTTAATCCTTGCTTTGAAGGGCTTCACACTTCATCCAGATCAGCAATACATCATTAAGAAAAAGCACTCTTTCTGTCAAGCCCGGTAAAACCTTTACCAAAACTGTTCTCCAACTCATGCAGCTTCTCATCTGACCCTCACTGCCTACAAATTGGCTTTGGATGCCCCCAGTTTCTTATGCAGCCATCTCCTGTTCTTCCTAGTGGTTGTCTTGCCAACAGGAGCTGTTTATTTCCCATCTTTCAGCTATTTTGCATTTCTCAACAAGGCAGTCTCACAGAGTATCTTGACATGAGTGTCAAAGTATGATAATCTCTTTATCAAACTTCTGATTTGCAAAACCCTGGCCCAATATGTATTCACAGAACCATTTAGGTTGTTGTGGCTGAAGTGTAGGACTGTTGAACCTCATACTTCTGGCCTTGGCCAGATCCCTGTGAAGGACTTCCTGTCCTCCAGCAGATTGACACTCCCAACCAAATTGGTTTCCTCTGCAAAGTGACTGATGACATGCTTGATTTCCTTGCCCAGATCATTGATAAAGATATTATACAGATCTATCCCAAATACTGAGCCCTGAAGAACCCCACTGGAGACCCACCACCAGCTGGATTTAACTCCATTCACCACCTATCTCTGGGGCTGGCCATCCAGCTAGTCTTTTATTCATGAAATTAATATTCTGTGTCTCCCTATTACCATCTATTTGCATTTTTGGTCTATGTTTTTGCTTTCAAAGGTAGAGTAAACCACAATTTTAGGGATGACTGGAGTGTTTACATGGTTATTTCAAGCTCTTTTCTTTATGTGTATTGATATTTATTGTATTGTATTGTGTTACAATGTACTGATTATTAGAGCCTAACATTGGATGGATTTGTGGTAAATTAAAAATTTTTCTGTAGTCCCAGATCTCAGTTTAAGATTATGGAGATATTACCCATGTAACAAGGAAAAATTAAGGAGAAATTCTACCTTGAAAAGTTTCCACCATCAAATCTTCCAAAATGCGTTTTTCTTGTATTTTGCCGGTCAGGTAGTCAAATTTTCCCTTTTTTTTTTTTTTTTTTTTTTTTTTTTGAAATCTTANTTTTTTTTTTTTTTAATTGGAAGCTCACCAGAGAATCACTCAAAGGACTTGACATGAACCTCTCCCAGGGCATTGAATTATTTCTCCTGGCCTCTCCTATCTATCTAGTTTTGCTTTTGGGAGGGGTACAGGCAGAAAACATCTCTTGTGGGAAAGGACTGACACATTTGTGCCCTTCCAGGTGCATTCTTCTGGTGGCCTGCAGTTCACACAATCTCTTTGTTCCCTCAGTACAGGGAAGCTGTAGCTTTCAGCATGCCAGACCCCTCCAAGAAAGACTTGGCTTTATTCATACATCCTTCTAAAATACAGGCTTTGGGCTAAATGGCAAAAGGATAATCACAGTTGCATAAGTAGTCACTAAAAACACCTTGAATTTCTACAGAGCCTTTTCTGAAGAGAAGGCTTTGACTCAAGGTTTGTAGTATTTCTTGGTAAGATATTTTAGAAATCTGGAAGTTCATGTAATCACAAAGTGGTGCAAATGTGAAGACTTGACAGAAGGAGTGGTGTCATTTCCATACACAGCACCTTGACACCAAGACAGGGCTGGCTGGGGATTGTACAGTTCTTCATGCACTGAAAATGCACTGCAGTCTCTAATATCCATCGTTGGGTCTCCATCTCTAATGAACAGTCCCTTCAGGCAATATTTAATTGGGTAGTACAGTAATTTTGTGATCAAGATATAAATTCATTACAGACTGGATTGTGACTGACAAACTCATTTCACCTATGACCTAAACTGAATATGAACTCAACTCTTCTCAGGTAGGAAGCTGATGTATAAAACTGTTTTCAACTCATTGCCAGGGGATTTAGAGTGCACATTTTTAGTGGTTTAATCTGGGATTTAAACCTGAAACCAGTGACTAGAACTGGCCAAAATCAAGATATACATAAAGTCTTTTTTTGTTGTTGTTGTTTTAAATGGGATCACTTCATGGAACTTTAGTGTTACCAAAATAATGTTTTTGATGGGAAAGACAAAATGTTTAATTTTTGTTTTAGCATTGAAATATATGAATGTAATAGTTATCAGAAATACATTTATTTGTTATGTTCTTGATTATACTTTAAAAGTGCAAAAATTAAAAATAAACATTGCAGTGCTCACAACTTGTGTGGTTTTGTATGTTTTGCTCTTGATGACTGATTCAGCAGTTTTATAACTGGAATACAGATAAAATGGAATACAGACATATAAAATACAGACAGCTCCCTAAAGACAGATCTCGGTCAACTTCTTTTTTAACACAAATCCCTAAAAATTTACTACAGCTGGAAGAAAAGAGAATGGCTTTCTTAGACTTTGTAATATGTTTAAATTAAGCAAAGAAAAAAATTACGTTTATGCTGTGCAGTTAATAACGTTTAATAATCATTAAAATTCTCACTTTCTCCACAGAAATGAAGGACTCTCCAGCTTCATGGCTGGGTGAACAAAGACCTTTCAAGAACATTTCTCTCCTCTTCTGCAAGTTTATTATCTTAATAGATATTCCTATTGATCACTGTTTGCTTTACATTTTTCACTTCATATTTAAAATTGACATATATTTGAATACTTACCATTATATGGTCAGTGGAACTATTCATTTAATAGGTCAAATAATCATTATATTTCACTAGGTTGCTGGGGTTTAATTCATTTAACATTTTAATCTTCTATCAGTTTTTCCTTTAAGAGGATTTCAGTGCATATACAGGATTTGTATAAATCTGTGCAGTAAATTTATTCTTTTAACAGTTTTATTCTTTCATCAGAAATTCATTTAAATGGATTCTACTATATATCACATTCACTGCCAGCGTGGCTTTAGGTCAGGCTGTAATTGATGCAAAAGCAATGAGGTATTAAAAGAGAAAGGAAATATCTGAAATTGGAAAGGGTTCAAAAAGTGTGCCATTGTAAGGCCATGACATTCCTCAGATATGATGGGGGATGGGCCACTTATAAGCCATTTTGGTCCATAGCCTGGTATAGCTGCTAATTTCAGGTTTTGATAAGTCAGAGTCTATGATAAGAGGGCAGTTGCCTTTAAAGCCTGAAGGTGCACATCAACACCAGAATCACCTGTCAGGGTATAAATATGGTCCCCTCTGTTGTGGTGAGTGTAGAAGTATCAAAAGAGAAAAACTTTGGAGAAAATGCCTTCCTCTGCTTCAGTTTGTTCCTGCAATGCATTTGACATATTCAAGGTGGGTTTTCCTGGGGATCATGTAGGCTGCCCTGTTGGTATGGGATGCACAGAGGAGCAACTGTAATACATGCCTTTTCCCAAGCTTAAAGGTAGGTTGGTAATGACAAATACGTGCAACATAAGGGTAGACTTTTAAAACTATAAATCAAAGTTAATTTGACTGTAACTTTTTCATTACTTAGCTAAGGTGGATCCACAGGGTGTGAGTTCATTCCTCAAGGCAGATCCAGCACCACAGCTGTCTCTTAGTGACCTTGCTGACAAAAACTTCTTGGTTGTGGATGTGGGGAAGCCAAAGACAGTCCAAAATACATCTGACTATATAATACCCCCAGTGCTATTAACTGTGGGAGCTGATGGAACTTCACTGCCCTGGAAACCAAGGGTCCAGGATATCTGGGGTAGCTGTGGACCTCTGATAGTATTGGTGAATTCAAACAACCAGTTGCACAGCTTCAAAGCAAAGAGAAAAAGAAAATAGTTTCTCAAAACTGACAATGCACACAAAAATATTGCAAAATATCTGAGGAAAATTAAGGAAGTCTGAGGAATATGCTGGGGGGTAGAGCCTGTAATATTTATGTATGTGTGTAAGAAAGACTATGTGTCTATCCAGTCAAATATTATCAATAATTTTATTGGGAAAATTTCCAATTAATTAAATAAATAACTCTCTGTTTTTTAATGGAAAAACATAAACCTGGATCCTTTGTTTTTATTTTAAATGTATGGCCCATACAGTGTATCTTAGTAAATTTTTAAATTGTTGTTTTGCTAGAAAGGCCAATGGTTGGAATGAGGTCTGGAATATAAGCAGCATTTCAGCACTGATGAGGAGTGGTTGATTAGATCAATGAAGAAAAATATAATGGAGAGTCTGTTGAACATGTTCTGTGCTTCTGATTTTAATTCAGTAAACAACTAGCTACAAAACTAATTGATTAACATGTAAAACTGAAATGTATTCTTCATTCAGAAATTACAATAGTTGCACATAATTTTCTTTGTTGTTTTTTTTTTCACTATGACCTTTTAGATGGCATTGTGTAATTACTTCTTTTGTAATAACTTTTTCATCTCAAACATGTCTTGGGACCCAGGCTATGGCTCAGAGCACAACTCATTTTAGGCTTATGGTTAAAAGTACAGTGAAAATAAGGTTTGGTGTTAGAAGAGGCACAGTGCCTAAACCTCCAGCTGTAGTGGGACTGCAAGAGGGTTGGCAAGAGGAGCGATATCCTGCAGAACAATTTCTCTGCTGACAGTTTTTTTATCCAGGTGATGGCTTCTGAGTGTGGGCCAAGTCTCAGCCCATCCTGGTGGCTGGGGTTAAGGCTAGGAGAGAGACAGTTTGTACTCTCTTCACTCAATCTGGCAGTCAGTTTTTCATTTTCTTCTCTAAGAGAGCTCTGTACTTGTAGGATATCTTTCCATCACATTTGAAGTTACACCCCTAGACTGGTGTGATGGCTCTGTATGCTAGGGATCTAGTTCCTTTGGCTTGCTGCAGTCAATTTACTTTTGACAACCAAGAAATTTGATTTTTATAATGAGGTGTAAATCACAGGAAAGGGTTGTCTATAATGGACTTCAGCAGAGTTAGGAGCAAGAGTGCAGTAGTTCATATCAAGAGGATTTTAAAATAGCTGCACAGTAGAGGACATACTCTTCCTGGAGAAGGAGAATTTAGAAAAATCTGGGACATCCAGGTAATAGTTGCACACCTTGGAGGTTTGAAAACTGCTGTTGTCTTGTTGTGGTCCATTGTGGTTCTGGTGTGGTACTTGGTTTGATATATGAGAATACCACCGAGCCAGGAAACTGGGTGAGAACAGAAAGATGGGGTGAGGTGCAGAATGCCCAAAACAGCTGCGGTACACTGAGCTGCATGTTTGTTGAATTGAATTATACCTTTAAATTAATTCAATTGAATGTGAGACAAATGAATTATAAATCATTCCTGGAGAGGCCATAAATATGGCTTGATAGAACCTACCACGACAAATAGGAAAAGCCTACAGTAATGTATTTGCATGTTTACATATCACTCCCCTGTGGTGGATTAGCAAGCAAAAAGAAGTCTAAAACCACAGGGGGAAGGTTTAAATAGGATGATGCAGACATTAGTGAGTGATTAACTGTAATTTCACAAAGGTGGAGGGTAAGCTGTTCATTTTCCAGAATCTCACAAATGTGTTTTGAACGATTAACTAAATTTGCTTGGCAAAAGTTTAATTAAGGCTGCCACCGATTAACCACAATTGTTTAACTCAGTGTATAGACTGGCTGCACACACTGTGTGGAGAGCACAGCATTTACCAACGTGAAGGTGTTCAAGGGCTCTTGGGACTGTCTGTGCTGGCTACCCCTCCGACATCCCATCTCCAAAGAACTCAGGGAGTCTCTCAGAGAACATTACACAGTTCTGAAAGCCCTCCTGTAGTGTCTGACAGACTCCTCTTAATAGAGTGCATATACATACACAGCATCCACACACAGCCAGTCTGTGGGCCAGTGCCTTGAATGAAGAGGGTCAAAGCCCTGTCCCCCTGGGTGAAATGATGGATGCTGCCTTCAGCATCCTTGGCATTTCTACAAAGCTGCAAAAACAGGCTGGGTCTTGCATCTACAAGAGAGCTCAAGGCAGGGAGTGAATGGAGCTCTCTTGTATTCTCCTTTGCTCCTGCTTCCTCCAATACCCTCGCCCTCCCCTTTCTTCTTGTTGCTCTTGCTCATTATAAGCCTGAAAGTAATCTCTCCCTGGCTGGTTACAGCAATATTTTCAAATGCTCCTTGCTGTCTTTTATGGGTAATACTATTTTGGCACAATTGGACACACTCAGGAGAACAAGTGACAACTCTGTCATTTAATTGCTTTTTATTCCTTGTCAGAAGGAAAAAAAAAAGACTAGTGCTCGTAATAATAACTTAGGACTAGAGCTGATTAGGAAATAAGTATTTCCTGGAAAGCATTTTTCAAGAAGCATAAATTTTCCCTTAAAAAAAGAACAAAGAGTTATTTTCATGGGTTTATCACAACCTTCTTATCTGTCTTTTTACTCCATTGTTAAAAATTCTCCCAGCTTTTCATGTCATAGATTCTGGTTTCACGATGAGTCTGTGGTTGTCTGTACCCCAGGCTACAGTGAAGGGGTTTTGATTGTCAGATAATGGCAGACCAGGTCAATCTCTGATGGCTTCTGAATGCAGCTCTTCCTTCTAAACAGCTCCATGAAAGTTATTATGAAATTAGTAGGAAATATGGTACATTTCCATGGTTGACTTAGCAAACTTTGAGTTAAACACTGTTTGTTATTAATGTTCTTTATGAGGAAGAAGACCTCTGCAATCCAAGCAGGATTTCTGTGGCTTCACAAGACTTGACAAAGATGTCTTACAGAAAGAGATCCTCCTGTAACTGCATCCCCTCTGATTTTATGCTAAATCAGGCAGTTTCTAAGTGTTCCATCCATTGGTTTATGCTTCTCAGTGTACTTTGAACACTTCATATTTTGGACATACTTAGTATTTTATTTGTATCACTCCTATATAGTAATGTTTGCAGAGTCATAATGTTATTCAAGCAGTAACTTTGCACATTGCAGAAATTCCAGCATTACTTCATTAGCAGTTTCCATGAATGCTCGGTTCCAAAAATATCTGTTACCTTGTTCACAGTGATTTTCAAGCTTACACACAAATTCAATAGAAGGCAAACTCATTTTATTGTTCCATTAAGAAAGCCATATGTCTTCCCTATATTTGCACCCAAGGCCTAAACTTAATTTCTACTATACCAAGTATAGTATTTCTGTTCTTCTATCTGCAAGTTATAAAAACTAGCTGATTTTTAGCCTGCTTGCTTTCTGTTTGTATACCTCTAAATCATTTTTGCATGCAGCAGTACAAGAAACTACACAGAATCACAAAAAGGTAAAAAAAGAAGGGCTGGAAACTATGAATTATCTGTGGATCAGGTTATTCAGAGAGTTCATATGAATCTTCTTCCACGCTTTGTTTGTCCTTTGAATATTCATAAATAATTAGCTTACCTTCTTCTATCAGTGTCTAAAATAAAGGACTAATGATGTCAGGACAGCCTGCTTTGACATTTATGAAATGTGCTATGATCTACCTGTAACTGATTGTAGGGGTAGCTGGAAGAGCATATTTTTAGATGGCTTCATTTTCTGTTTTCAGAAAATCTGTCATCCTTAGCTGCAAGGCTTTAGCAGTTCCCCTACTTCAAGGAGGCCTCTACATGTCATGCCCTTGAGAAGCATCTGTTGTTTAATTTTGTGAACTGATGTTCAGGTTAAACTGCAGAAGATTAGCCAGATCCTCCCTTTTTTATTCCCTCTCCTGTTCTTCTGAGCCCCCTGGGGCATGCAGGGAGCTGAATGCTGTCTCTAAGAAGGCAGACACCACAGCCTGTTGTCTGGGTTCCCCAGCAGGGTGTTGGGACCAAGGTGAGGAGAGAAACCAGGGGGAAGCAGGTTGTTGTCAGTAGTTCTCTCTATTTTCTGACATTCTTAGACTCAAGGTAACCCATTCTCTGGCCTCTTGAGGCATCAGCTTTGAAGTGAGCTTTCCTTCCCTCCCAGAGGCAGGGTTTAGACACCTCTCTGCTTCTCCTACATGATCCCTTGGATTACTGTCCTTATTGATAATGTCACACTAGGTCCCCAAGGGGCAAACTTAAGACAAGACGAATGCCTTACATGCAGGTATTTCTATTTTTCAAGAGCTTTTTGAAACTTCCATCTTTCCAGCAGCATAGCTATGCCACTTCACTATGCTTTTAACAATATGCAACTACAATTTAGCCACAATGAGTTGTTCTTCAATTTTCATCACTACCAAGCTGCCTTCAAGCCCATGTTTTACTTCTTCCACTGGTAAGAACTCACTGAGGTGTGCTTTGCTCACCCCCCACACCCCACCACACCAGAGGGCAGAATTGTGTAGATTGGGTGCTGAACATGAGACCTTGTTCCTTTGCAATCCCAGCAGCCAGAACTAAAGAAAGTAAAATGAACGGAAGTTTCTTCTTGGCATACGCCATGTGAAGTGGCCCTGTTTCAATGTGAGCAGACCTGCGTTACCTACCTGCAGAGAAAAGTGCACAGACCCTTTTCTCCCCCCTGAATTCAGGAGATTCAGCTCCGATTTGACAACTTGGAAGTCTTAGAAACAATTAACAGGTCTCAAGGGAAAGTGCTGGATTGCCATAATCCGTTTGTGAGGTGACAGATGTTTGCTTAGCTGGCTTTAGGTCACCAGGTGGGATGGCCTCTATTCTTCAGGTTAGTCCCAGGACATAGGATAAGTAGTAAGACATTCTTTTGAAATTCAGAGTAACAAAGGGTTACAGAGGAACTCTTTCTCTGTCAGAGAGTTTTGAGGATTTGTGGCTGTCTGCTTTAGATGCTGCACTGTGGCTGCAGATTCTTCAAAGTATCTGCTGCCTCTTATAAGTTTAATGTCAGTTTTGTGAAGGTTTAACATGAACCAGCTGTTCCATGACCATATGGTGACCTGAGCAAGACACTGGACTGACTGGATTTCTGTAGTTTTACTGAATGTAGGGTTTTATGTTGATACAGGAAAATGCAAGATGGAGAAGTTTATTACGTATCTTTCTCTGCCTTCACTTCTACTCTTGGAGCAGCTGCTTATGCTCAGCCTCTGAACTGAGTCAGTCAGTTTGCTCCAACAGACACTAAATCAGTCCCTTTTTGGTTAATTGTTAGACAGCAGCAAAAGGCACATCTGATAAAATGTAGAGAAATCCAACACAAGACTTAAGCTTCCCTCACAGAGAAAGAAATGAGCCCTAACTGTGACTGAGCAGGTTAATGGCAAAACTGTAACAAGTAAAATCATTCTGCAAAATGAAAGCAGGTTCAAAGACATTAGGCATAGGCAATAACATATTTAAGGTGCAATAAAAACAGTGCCTCAAGCCATATTTGTCAGCAACTATTCCTGCATAAAGAATGTCTTATAATTAACAAAAGATTACAATTGAGCTAAATCTTAACACTTTGCATTGCAGATTTTCTGTAAACAAAGTGATTTGTCTGGATTAACTCTGTATTCCAAGCAACCTTTATAAAAGGTCTACTTCACTGAAAACTACCATCCATCTCTTAAATTCAACAGTTTTATCTGACCTGACTTCCTTAAACATTTTACCTCTTTTTTACAAAGATTAAAAAATACACTGTGGAATAAAATTATCTGAGCTTTGAAAATATGAAATTGCATCTGAAGCAGTGCTTCAGTATGTAGTAATTTACTACGGTAGCTCTAAAGCACAGATGGGAGAGTATAGAAAGAGGATTAAGCTGCTTTCCATATCCTAAACTTTATCAGGGATAACACAGAAAACTGTGTCATTCATTACTGCCTGGGGAGTTCTTAAGTGTTAACAATTTATCCAGCTGATACATTAGAAAAGCTAGGAAGTATTTTTTTTCATTAGCAATAGCAGACTGCAACTAAAATGAAAGTCAAAATTGCATTGCAAGAGTTTTATTCACATGCCAAACAGAGGAAATTAATTGGTTCACCTGGAAATATTGATCATAGTACATCTAAGCCAAAATCTAAGTGTATGGACTCAAGAAATGCACTGCTGAAAAATTTATTATCGGAGGTCTTTATTTTTAAAAAGGTTCTTTTTGCTACATTAAAAATAAGAAATAATGAGACACTGTTTGTGATACTTCATGTCAGGCAAGATTTGTGTTCATTCACCATACTTCACACCACAAAACCAAAATGGTTTGGAATTCAGCTCAGAACTAATTAAAATCAGAAGAAATACCCTCATTAACATTTAGCAGACTTTGGATCAGACCTATCCAAAGATTCAGCTGATAATACCAATACATGCAAGAGATTACGACCAAAGTCTTGTTATCCCTTGTAATTATATCCCCCCATGTTTGTTTTCACTTGGATGCTTTGGCAATTTTTCTAGACACTTCTGTTTAAGCTGTGCACTTGGATTTAGCACAGCTTTATGACTGCATTAGTATTTCAAAGATTTTTGAGCTTCTACAAATCCAAAGTTGCAATGCTCAAGTGGCAAGTATACTATGGTTTTCTGTAAAGATGACATTACATAGTTCTTCTGTCAAAGCCCATTAATATAACAAGGATTTTCATAAGAAAGAGAAAAATCAAAAGCAAGATCTATACTTGCAGGTTTTCTACATTTTATAATAAAATGGTTTATGGAATCCAGTCTTTATATATATGCCTAGAGATCTCTGCCCCAAGAGTATACATTTCATCCTGAAAGTGGTAAGTTGATTTAAAAATTTTCAACAAGATTTCTCTGTCAAATTTAGTAGGAATTCTGTATGAAGGCCTGGACCTCTCAGACTGAATCTCTCTGTTACATGGTATTTTTGTCCCAGTTTCCATTGAAAATGTTTGCTACAGTTCTGTTTCTCATCTCTTAGCTTTTGTTCTGTGCATCTGTGCTCCCACTGGCTTTTTATTGGCTGGACTCTATTTTATCTTCCACTGCTACAATTAGTGTAAAATCAACAGGGAACCCGCAAGCATAGGACAGCTTTTAAAAATGGGAAAACATCTCTGGAGTGCTTTTGACCCCATTGGCAGACTCACTGCTCGGTGTGTTGAGACTTTTGGTCAAGAATGGATGAGTATCCCATCTCCAACAGTGACTTAAATTGTTATTAGTCATATTCAGAAATATAATTCCAGCCCTCATATTGTGTTTTTTTTCTTTTTGGCTATCTAATCCCTTAACAATATATTATGCCTCACTTGCTGTATGTAAGATTAATGATATGTCATCTTTAAGTGTAAACTGACACCCAGCAAAGCTATGACTGTGGCTGATACCACCTGTAGCGGCAAAAGTTTCCAGTTTTGGGCTAGGACATACGCACACACATTTATCCTCTCCTATTTTTACATAGTGTCATCATTTTCTCTCAGCTAAGATTCCCTGTATCCCCTCAATCCAATTGGGTTTTTCCAGCAAAGCGCTGTCGACAAAACGGACTGGCTTCCCTGTGGTTAGTGCTACAGGCAGCAGCAAGCTCCGAGCAATCAGCTCATTGCATTTGGCTTTCCCACTGCCTTTATGAAATGGCTCCTTCCTCACCCTGACAGTTTTTCTCCTGTAAATTCCCAGAGACTGGAGGAGGGAGGTAAGCAGTGAGCAGAGTAAGAAGATGCAGACCAGCATTTGTCTCTCAGGAGGTTGCACATTGGAGGTAAGAAAGTAAGAGACTGGCAATTGCACTACATATACTGCACAGTTTACAAACTGACTGCAGATTAAAGCCATTCCAGTTTCATTCTAAGGACGAGCAAGTATCTTCACTGGATGCTCATTAGGTAACTCTACAACTCTGGTTCAAATTCCTGTCTTCGGCAGACTTCTTATCTAAGCACCCATAGCCAGTCCTCCAAAACACTTCATTTTACTTGCTGCAACAGTTTTACTTTCTGCCCTGAACTAAAATAATATTTAATATTTATTGGAGCTGGGCCTGGGGAATCCAGTTGTATCCTTTCTCATGTGACTGCTCTAATAACCAGGCCAAAGAATCATGTGCAAACATGCATACACATATACAACTCTCCTTAGCTTAAATGATATATAATTAATTTGTATAAAGCAGAATAGCTAATTCAAATTCTGGAGAAGGAGAAAGTCTCTCACCTGGTGGTTGGAGAAACCACATAGAAGAGGAGAACAGAAAACAAGAACCAAAATTGAACCCTAGTGAGAAAGGGTGCTGCAATTACTGGTCTGTGACTGGTGGGATGCCAGGGAAGAGCCAGCAGGAAGGGCAAGTCCTGTCCACTCCTCTACCCTCATTCTCTACAAAGCTTCCTTGGGTGAGTTTGCTCTGAGGAAAGCAAGCAGATCAATCACAGAGGTAACACAGGAACATGAATGCATAAATTATAGGTCCTGATTTAGCTTAAATGTAGGATAGCTGTCTAGCTGCTAGATATCACCAAGAATTCTACAGTATCTGAACTTCTTCACAGACAGACTACATTTCTAAGTATCATTAAGCTACATATTTGAAAATCAGTGTTTTGCCTTCAGATGCCCCATCACCAATAACTGGTAGAATGACATGTATATGATTAAGCTTTTTAGTGATGCAGACAATAAGCTCAGCTATATAATACCATTGGCATAGTCCCACATTCCTTTTCATGGGGATGTTGAAAGGATAACTGTGCTAAAGATTGTTAAGTTTTAGATATGATAACAATGGTACCATGTGAGTGCCCATGATGAAGGTGGAAAGGTATGGCCAGCAGAGCCATTGAAGCTCCACAATACTGGGTAAAACTGCTCCTAGAAGTTTGTAGCACTAAACCCATATGTGTGTGATTCACTAAGCTATTCCTGATGCATATTTGGAGTTTATTCATGGACAGTGTTTTCTGTATACAGCAGTGGTTTTCTTTCTGTGCTATTAAGTTAACATGGTTTTGAACTACATGTGGATTCAATAGAGTTAGAGTAAATCTTGGCTGTTCCCTGGTTATCCAGGATAAAAAAACCCAGTCATGTATTCCACTGAATCCTACTTTGAAGAACTTGAGTGAAATAAGAGCAGGGGGAGTCACAGGGGGCTGGGTCACTCTTTGATGTACAAGTCTTTGAACTGTAACTGTGTCTGTTGTCTGTACCCTTTTTGTGGATTGCTGGGTGCCAGTTTTCTTCAAGAACTGCCCTGATTGTTCCTTGTTCTCATAAATTAAAATAATTTTGGCTATCTGTGTAGAGGTTCCTATTCAAATACCGAAATACTGCCTTGCAGTTTCTTCTCTCTCCCCTCTCAACCCATCTATTATTCATTAGGATAATATTAATTGTCCTGTTGAAAGACTCTGCTCTACTTAAAGTAGAATAAGACTGAAATTTCCTCAACAGCAGGGTTTGGGATTTGTTATTTTGGTTATTGTTTTTGGGTTCCCTCCCCCCTACTAATTTTTTTTAATGTATGTTCCATTTTTCAAGTTATCCATCATAGGCTTTTGGTCAGTTGCCTGAGGTAGTCGTGTTCTGCTAAATCAGGGCAGGTGGGCAAGAAAGGTTACCTACTCAACCTTTAATAAAGTTCCTGGAACTGACAACTCCAAGCATCTTGTTTAACTACGATGGATCTGACTGAGTGATAATATCCAGTTACTATCTCTGAGAAAATTTGTCCATCTGAGGTACCATGAGGATTCAGCTACAGCAAGCAAGGCTGTTCGCCACAGAAATGAATATGTGCTGGTATGCTGCCAAGATTATTCTAGGCCTGCAGATGGCATCTACAGTTGCTACTGTATAAGCCTGGGTTTAATGCAACTGGTGCAGACAGTGTGTAGCTGATGCAGTTTTTTTTACTGGGACGTGATAATCAAATTTAAATTTTCTTTTCCCTAAATATTTTAGAACACACTGATGTGCCATGTGTTGTTCCTACAAATGTCCTGATAGCAGTGTCCTGACTTCTTCCCCTTAACATCAGCCTCTTGTGCATATTTAGTTACCTTAACAAAAGCCAGTAATAGTGGTACAGACAAGTCGTATTTTGTAGGTACATAAAGGCATGAGTTGCAATAGGGCACGAGAACTGCCACTTTTTTTTAAAGGGGCCCTAAAAGGCAAATACAGTTTGTCTCTCACATGGCATAGTATGTTTGTAGAAGTGATGGAAAGTGCTATAACACATGGAGAGGCAGTAAGACAGTGTAGCAGGGTCATGTATAGTCAAAAATGAGGACACTCTGAGCTGGAGGCTCTGCAATCACATGCACAGGGATGTTAACAGCTCAAATTGCCACTGTGTCAGTTGCTGTATCCTTGCCTCTATAAAACAGCACTGTTGTAAAGATGGGTGTAACTGCTTGGTGACACTGGATGAGCTGGCACAACCCAGATGAGAAATTTGAAGCTTTGCTAATATCTACCAGCTAAGGGTCTACCCAAAGTAACTTCAAAGGATATTTAATGGTCTGTCCAAACAGTGTGGAACAGTTTAGCTATGTTAAACAGCAAGGTGGAAAGAAGTTCTCTTTATCAGAGCATCTATTACTTGACAAAATATGAACTATTTTATGTGGTTGATTCCAGCTCATGACTATAGTTGCAGCCCTTAATTGTCTAGACCATTGTCTTTTATGCAAATTTCCTGGGTGCCTTGTTGCTCACAGTTCAGAATTGGTCTAAATATTAGAATCTCATTGCATTTTACTAGCAGAGATTGAAAACTAAGTTGTAGAGTGTTAGAGAAAAGCTCTATTTGGCAAAACAGCAACTGTATAGCCTTTAATTTATAACTAACATGGATTACTGGTCTTCTCAGGTTCTATAAAAGAACCACATTTTAAACAGAAAGATGGTTTTAAAAAGCTCTTGAATCTAATTTAGAATTAGCATGGTCAAAATGTGGTGCTTGTACAGCAGAATTTATTTGGAGTGATCTATAAAAGAAGAGGCTGCAGACAGCAGGCACATACCTAAATCAGCTAAGGATCCATGAGACGTGAAAACTGAATGGGGAATTTCTGAGTTCATCATTTTCATTTTCAAAAAGGTGAGTCTCGCACAGATTTGATAACATTAAAATATGAGCCAGGAGCTCCCAAATGTAATTATTAGTTTTCTTTTTTTTTTTTTTTATCCTAAATGCTATTGCAGCCTCACTGTCTGCCAGAAAGTTACTCCTGATTTGTTTGAAAGTGAGATCACCCACAGGGCCAAAGAGTGTCAGGGTAGATTCCTGAGGACAGAAGCATATTTTTAATCTGGTGTTGCGACTACAAATATAGACAGAAGCAAGTCAGAACTGCCTGGCTAGGAACCAGAGCCATCCCAGAAAACTGCAGAAATTATGATGGTGTGGACAAAATAGTACATTCTGCTTAGAAGCCACTCATCAAGGTGCAGAGGTGGGAGGAGTGGGCTGTGTGAGCCAGCTGGCTCCTTCTGTTTCACTTGGAGCATGGTGCTGTCAGCAGCCATCTGTGGGTATCTCTTGGAGGTAAGGAGGTGCTTGGGAACAGGAGTAGGTACCTATGGCCACAGGTAGTGCAAGTTGGGATAGAAAGATTGTCATAGAGTCATAGAATCAGAGAATGGTTTGGGTTGGAATGGACTTTAAAGATCATCTCCTTTCAACCTCTTGCCATGGGCAGGAACACCTTCCACTAGACCAGTTTGCTGATTGCCCCATGCAACCTGGCCTTAGACACTGCCAGGGATGGGTCATCCAGGACTTCTCTGGGCACCCTGTGCCATGGTCTTGCTATGCTTACAGTATCTAATTTAAACCTATCGTCTTTCAGTTTAACAGCCTTCTCCCTTGTCCTACCACTGCATGCCCTTGGAAAAAGTCCCTCTCTGGTGTTCTTTTTGGCCCATTCAGGTACTGGAAGGCTACTATAAGGTCTTCCTGGAGCCTTCTCTTTTCCAATCTGAACACATCAACTCTCAGTCTATCTTCATAAGAGAGGTGTTCCAGCCCTCTGATCATCTTTGTGGCCTCCTCTGAACTCTCTCCACCAGGTCCATGTCCTTCCTGTGCTGGGACCCCAGAGCTGGAGGCAGCACTACAGGTGGGCTCTCACCAGAGCAGAGCAGAGGGGCAGAATCCCCTCCGTCCCCTGCTGCCCACACTGCTTTGGATGAAGCCCAGGACATGGGTGGTTTCTGGGCCACCACTGCACATGGTCAGGTCATATCCAGCCTCTCATCCACCACCACCTGCAAGACCTTCTCCTCAGGGCTGCTCTCAACCCATTCTCCACCCAGCCTGTCTTTGTGCTTGGGATTTCCCTGACCCAGGTGCCGGACTTTGAACTTGGCCTTGTTGAACATGAGGTTTGGACGGCCCACCTCTCAAGCCTGTTAAGGTCCCTCTGGATAGTATCCCTTCCCACCAGTGTGTCCACTGGTCCACACAGTGTGGTGTTGTCAGCAAATTTGGTGACGAATTCAATCCTCTCTCCTGTCACCAATGAATATGTGTCATCAGGCTGTATCCACCTAACTTATAAACTGGTAGAGGAATTCTGAATTAAATTGCGAGAAACACTCAGATCAATAGATGGATTCCTTTTGGGTTCATTTAGCTTTGGATCACGCTCTCAAGGAAGAAATAGATGACTAAAGTCCTTAACCTGAATTCTCACAGACAAAAGTGAAGAGGTAATCTTTCTTGCAGAGTGGATTGGAAAACCTCTGCTAGCCTTTCAAAATTCTGTTCTAAATGCTCAAGCAAGGCTTAGGTGACTGCAAACTTAGAGGGTAGCACTGCTTGTTTGGAGCTGTTTCCAGCAGAGTGTGCTTCATAAGACTGTCATCTTGATAATAAAAATAAATAAAAAAAATAGTCATCAAAGTACAAGAGAAGTGTGGTGATGGGAAGCTAAATGTTTGCAAAACAGGCTGGTTCTTTGAATTTCCCATTCCATTACATAACAAAAATGCATGAACTGTGTGATTAAGAATACTAAGTAGTAAGTACAGAAATCAATTCTGTTTAGTGAAGATTCAAATCCCCTTGAGGCTCTAAAATGTTTTTTAAAGTCTAAGGAGGTGGGGGGGTGACATCTTTTCTATAAATGCATAGAATTACTAAGCACAGGGGATTTATTTAACCAGGAAACTTACATTACTGAGATTAGACATCTCGTTTTCAAGGTGCTCTGGGAAGATAATGACTCCTATACCCATAATTCACTGTAGACATCAGTTTTGTCTGATAATACATAAATTGACCTGATGATAGAAGTTAGCAGTTTTCACTCTAAATAGCAGTATAGTGCTAGATAGCAATAAAGAAAGCATGAGCCTGATTCACTGAGTTTCAGTAAATTATAGAGCAGAGTATTTGACCCTCCTGTTTAGGAAATAAACATTTCCTCTCTAAAAGAGAAATGCAGTTTTTCTTTTACTTAAAATATAAATACTCTGGAAGAAACAAAAATGTTTGGACAAGGAAAAGAAATTGTCATTATTTATCCTTAAAGAAATCTCAGCTTCAAGGCATAGCTGAATGTTATAATGAATAATACGGAAAACACCATGGGCTTTTATGATGCCATGTTTAAATGTGATCAGTTAGCAGGAGAAGGTGTGTGAAATTCTGATTGCAGATAATTTTATGGAAATTTTGCTCATGTTTTTAATAGACTCAGAGCTTCCCTTGGATTCTGGAAATTATGAAAGCATCTCACTTGTCTGTATGATTTTGAGTTAGAGAATATTGGCTCTTCTTGTCTTTATTTACTTGATTTTCTGTGCTGAAATAAACTTTATAGCTATTTACGTTGAGGGACTTTAAAATAATCTCTAACTGAGCTAAACTCTGGTGAAAATCCTTATTGCAGAGGTGTAAAAACTGCTGTATTGAATTGTTCACTGATACTGTAAAATTGTCTTTTCAAAGGAGGAATGGAATATTGCAATTTGGCAGGGGTGAGTAGGGTTGTGAAGCTTTTTCCTTAACAATTTTTAATTAGCTGCTGAATGTAAAAGGAGGAAATGAAGAAGCTGTCTCTAAATTGAAGGAGATTCTAAAAGAAAAAAATCAATATCGTTTAAGGAATCCGATTTTTAGTTGGTACTTCATGGGTCCCTTCCAAACTATTAAGTAGATGTAATTTAGAGGCACTGATTGGAACATCTGACTCAGGAATATCAAATGTTAGTAGCTCTGCCTTAGAGACACTATTGTGCTTATGGTCTGAAGTGGAGCTTTCTACAATTTGGAGTGTCTTTGGGGAGTGTTCATGATGAGGAATGTTAAACTTGTCTTACAGTAGCAGTCTTCTGGGTTCTCATAGAGACCGCAGTGATGGGTTGTGGATCAGCAAGGAAAGCATTCTGCACAGCACTGCTTGGTCATCTGCCCACTGGAAGGGAACAGAAAGAGGTGAAACGAGGCCAGAGTTTTATCCACTGTGCCACCTACGTGGTTGCCTTTACGTGTTAGGAGATATTTGGTGTATTGAGTAGGTATTTGCTGAAAGTTCTTCTTTCCAAAGAAATGGGAGAGCCAAGAGGAAGGTTCTAAGTGTCTGAATCTCCCAGTTTCCAGCAGGATAGCCCATGGAGCATAGTAGCAATGTGCTACGTTTACCTTGAAATGATGATAAAATAATAATTCAGACTTTTATGTGGAGTGAAGAGAGAAATGTGACCACTTAGCATGTGATTATTTATATGTTTACCACTCATACTGTATCAGGCAGTACATTGTTGCTCTTAGTTTTAAATCTGTAAGAAAACATTCAGATGATGGATAAATGAGGATCAGAAGTAGGTGTACATGTTAATTAAGGATAAATATGTTTTAAGAGGAATAAATGAAGGTGAAAGAAAATAGGAGTAAATATTACTTCCAAATTTGCTGAAATGTGTCCAAGTTAACAATTACTAATACTTTATTTTGCCTTTGTCCAGCAAACCAGGGAATCTGTGAATTGCACAGTCCTGCTAATGAGTTCTCCCAGTGGCTGATGAAGCTGCACCAGTAGAATGGCTGTCACTGGACTGGGAGCCTGGAGCCAAGAATGGCTAGAGAACCAGCTGTGAAGTCTACTCACTGTGCAGGAATAGAAAACTCAATATACAAAAGCCTCCATTTGTGCACATTGTTTCTTTTTTTTCTTTTTTTTTTCTTTTGTAGTTTGGGGGCTGGGGTGGTTGGTTTGGTTTGGTTTGGTTTGTATTTTACATTCTAGGATGTAGAGCCCAAGCATGTATAAATCATGTAGCAATGAAGAAAGAGAATTAAATGCTAACAGTGGTGCAAGATTGAGCTTGGAGATGAAGGTTCAAGTGTTTCCTGTTTGCTAAAACTGATTCTAGTCCCCTCATTATAGTGTGGGTTTGCTGTTCTGTTATGCTACTGCTGCAGCAAAGTGCTCTATTTATACCAGATAAAATGCACATAGAGGTCACAACACTGATGTTACCTTCAAATCTGTTCTGCTTAGTTACTGTTTTTTAATTATTTTCAAAGCTCAAATTCTTCACACACACAGCTGTGATATCAAGTAGCATTATAAATTCTTGAGTATTTTATTTATATTATTCAACCTGATCAACCAATCCTAAGATGTTGCTTCTTTTTTTTCAAATTTTATAGTAGGTTCTTCCTCACAGTTTGTAATTTATCCATTAGTCTAGGACTGGAAGCTGCTGGGTAGTGTCATGTACAGTTTAGGCATAACAGTGAGCTTGACCCTTATAGAAAGTTGTATCAGTGAACAGTAGATGTCTAAGAAGTTACTATTTCATAAAAAGAGTTCTAACACTGACAGTACTCAAAAACATGTAATAAGTTGCCAGTCTTTAGTCTCAGGGTCTTAGTGCATCCAGAATATCTGCAGCAGTGCTTTGAGATCCCAGTTGAAGTCTTCACCGAAAGTTATTTCTTGTAAATCTTGTAAATGGAACCAGCAGAATGGAAATCAAAGTGGCTTAAATTTCTCTTTCTCAAGCAAGATATTTGAACTGAATAGTTTAAATCTGACTTGAATAACTGTCACCACGTACTGTCACTGTAATGCCTTGTGTACAGACATAGGCAGAGAGCTAATACAGCTGGAAACAGAAGGATGAATGCACCATTATGTGCAATGAGAGCAACTGATTGCTGTAGGTCTGCTTTTTGGAGAATGAAGGATGTCAAACAAGAAATCTGAGCCATGCATTCAGGAGCCACATCCACAGAGTCCAACCAGGAATGACTCCCAGCTTTAATCTTTAGCTCTGTATTTGTGAAAAGCCTGCCTTTGGTTTCCATGTTTTATTCCAGCTGAATCGTGAGCTTTCAAGCTTGATGTGATGAATTGCACCTGTCCAAGTGGTGAAGCAGGAACAACTCAAACAAGAGCTGGCCCAATGCCCTAGAAAGTTTCCAGATGAGCATTTATCTTTCTTCTACAGCTCTGCATTTTGGACTTCCTACCACAGTTGCTCCCCATACATGTGCATCTGTACCTGTAGATAGAGACTTCTTTTTATGTTTTAATTTTTCCTCTTGAATTATTCTCTTTTCTGCATGTCTATAAGCAAATATAAGCAAAATGAAAATTTAATAGCTCAGGGTGAGGTCTGCACTTACTTTGTTACTCTTCCCTTGAGGAGCTGTGGTTTAAATTTAAGAAACTTCCTCCTGAAGGTTTCAAATATGCATAGACAAATCACCTCCAAAGCTATGACCTAAAATCAAAAGACCAAATCAGTCTAAATGAAAGACACATTCCCCTGAGTTACTTATTGTCCTTTTACTAGCCAGTCAATTTTTCTGGAGTTTTCCAGACAGATATTACTGTAAATAGTCATTAAAGAAAAAAAAAGTAATTCTTTGTAGCTGGGAGAGAGTTCTTTTGATCATTACTTTCATGGTACTTTGCACATGAGGTTTGTGCTCTTAGTTAAGCTTTTCCAGCTGGAGAACCTGAGGCACAGGAAGGGTAAGAACTTGTTCCCTTGTGAGGAAACTATCAAGTGAGCCATAAAGCAAATGCAAGCCCATCTGTGGTAAGCTAGGTCTCTCAAATGTCTATTTTTGTGTAATCACATTAGGGAGGTGTCACTAGGTGGTAATTGACAAAATCTGTTACTGTTTCTCCAGTTTATATGAGGAGTAAATGAGAAGTCTCTCATTAATTTGCTTCTAACTATAACATTTGTCATGACGCTCTTCATCACCACCCCTACTTTTCTAATATGTGAAACCAACCTGAAATTAGAACTGAAAATGAAGCCTGGGAAAAACCTCCAAAAATACTTTTATATAATTCACAACAAATTGGGAAAGTGCAAACTAAAGATCCTTTCCTTTTAAAATCTTGAATCTTACCTGTCCTCTGGTGTGTTGGTTTGTATGAGCCTTGTTTGGGTCTTGCTCAGAGTAGAAACTAATTTATGTTAAAATGTACTTATTTTGACAAAGTACAGACATTTCAAATTCACTGGGATGCAGATTCAGACTGCAGAATTACTAGAAAAAACTGAAATAGTCAGAAATATGAGCGATGAATGGATGCCTGTCATTTACAAATCTGAAGCTCTGGGCCCAAAGAAAGGAAATCAAGATCTTGGTCACAAAATAACACTGCCCCTCCATTTGTGGTGAATTTCAGCTTATCTGTTTGACACCAATTGCTGCTTGTTCGTCTAAGCAAATTTCACAGCATTCACATAAAAGCTATGGGAAATTAATTATAGGTAATATTATTCCAAAACCAGTCTGATTTCATGTATTTCATAAAGTGAAAAAAAATTGAGACTCTCAGTGATTTCAGCACTAATTCTTTGTCAGACACTTCTACTCAGCTACAGGTGATGGAATTTTCCTGATTTGTACCAGCTAGTGGCATTGGCTACTGGTTTTTTTATACAATTGCTTACAGACTTCTTTTCCTGTCTGTATATGTTATAATAATACTGGCCCATGGATCACCTTTGACCACCCCCAATTTTTTATTTCCCAGACTTATTATGTTTTCAAATAGTAAAATTAGTTTAGTCCTAATCGTTATCATTAAGCAGTCAACAGGTCAGGCACCAGTTTTGTAACTATTCTTTGGTGTATAGGCCCAGAGTGTGAGGGTTTCAGTTGGTTGGTTGGTTAGTTGTGAGTTTTTTTAATAATTTGGTTGTGGCTCACAGTTTTTGTTTGTTGTTTTTTTTTTCTCAAGGTCCCCAAGTGAGATACTTCCATTTAAAATGCAGTCAATAATAATTACTGAATTTTGTAAATTGATTCAAGTGTATCAGAAACCAGAATTTTGTGAGAATTCCTGTGTGTCTTTTCATAATCTGAGTAAGCTGAGAAGATTTTCTTTGGAGTTAGCTGTATGTTCCAGCGATCTCATGCAGAAAGAGCTTTATTTCTGTTGGATGACAAACTTTAATGGAAACAACAGCCTGCAAGAGAGCATTTTCTAAGTTCATGAAAATCATTCAGACCATGCTTATGTTTCATTCGTAAACACTCTTCTTTAATTCAGAAAACAGTTTGTACTGGCCTGGGGAAGCCTGTCTCATTTGATAATGGGCTCTGAATCCAGTGGATTATTGCAGGGATTTTATCTTGCAGTAATCTCCAGGGGGAAATGCACAAACAGCTGGGAGAGCAAGAAGGAGCTGCATTGTGCGGCGGGAGTTTGTGGAGCCGACTTTTAGGGTGCTGGCCGGAATCTCAACACCAGCATGAATCTTTTCTGTTTTTCTCTGGTAAGTGGACACACACATGTTTTTATTTACTGGATTACTGAGTTCATAAACTGAACTGGTGGGTGTGTTTTGATGGAAGAATAATGAAGGGTTTATATCATGAACTGTGCAAGGGTTGTGTAACAACAGTAAGTCTCTCTAGCCTAGATGGAGTTTTTTTTTAAGGAGAAATTATAGCAAAATATGATTCAGTAAAAATATGAAGCAAAGAATGCATAGCAAATGTACCATGCACTCTCTGTGACTGTTGCAAAATCATGCAGATTTAGACGTAAGGCATTTAATCAAACACTGTAAAAATGCCTCATACGTAAGTTAAGGTTGCTGAATATATGTATGTTATAATTTGCTTTACGCTAAGGTTTTTTTTGAGATAATAGTATCTGTTTCCCTTCTTAACTACTTTGGGAGAACTACTAGAACTTTTCCAACAATAATTTTCTATTAGCTAAGCATGAATAGATACTTGTCAGGGCTAATTTAGTCATAAGGTAATATTTGCTCACAGAGGACTTGATTTAAGATCCTCTTTGGGTGGGGTCATTTGGATTTTTTTCACTTTCTTTTTTTTTTTCTCTTTACTTGCCCCAAGTCAACTGCTCAGAATGAACAGGTAAATCAGGATAGGAAATCCACAGAAGCTGTTTCTGGTTTAAAAGCTTGACCATCTGCCAATACCAATGCCCAGTATTAGTAATGGTAATTAGCTGAGTATATTTGCAGTATTTACACAGCACAGTAGATCTGTCTGCCCATTTTTCATCTTTTGTCCAGATGTTTAGTATATCTTCCCCATATGTTTAGAAAGAACAATAAAGATCAATATTCAAGCTGCACTAAGGCAAACTCAAATAGAGGAGCTGCTTTTTGTGAACCATTGTTCTTGATTGCTAATGCCATCTTAGTGCAGGGTACTGGTGTTTTCTAGATCATAAGGATTAAAAGCTGGTTTGTACTTAAAGTAAAATGCAGTGGTATTTCAGGATTCTGTGACAAGAGTCACTCAAAAAAAAATAATTCCCTGGGAATTCAATGAAAATTTTGATCATAGTTTACTGTGAATGCCTGTGTATTTGTTCAAAGTGAACAATGGCTTTGTGGTACAATCAGTAACAGCTTGAAAATACTCATTTCTGAAGTTCTTTGGGAAAAAAAACTGTTCTACTGATATTTTACTGTCCCATTTGAACAGCTTCTTGTTTTCTATGGAATTGCCTTTTAAAAAAGGTGTTGAGCCTTGTACCAGCATTTAGACAAAATGTCAGGTAGATTGTGTGGGTGAGAGAAAGTCAAGTCCCACTTTCTCTGTTAAGCTCAATGTGCAGCAACCACAGTTTCTGTGGGGCAGGTAATGCCTGCAGTAATAATGGATGGTTCAGACAAGTGAAAGCTGGTGCCATGATAGTTTCTGTAATGAAATAATTAGTTCTGTTTAAAGACTGCTGCTAAGAAGATAACCTCCGTTCCTTACAAGCCTTACATGGGAGTCATTCTGTCCTCTTTGGTAATCTTTTGCACACCCAGAAAAACACTTCACAAGTTATCAACATCCGAAGTTAATTTATAGGTCCTTTATGTATTTCACAAAATGAAGAGCCCTGTGCAATCCTCCCTATGCATGTGACACAGTGCAGTTGCTTTCTGTAATCAGATTGTCCAGCTTGGAAATGAGCTAGTGATCCAAGTATGGCCACTAGCCACTTTTATTCTGTCAGCCTGTGACTTGAAAAGACAGGCTGCAAAGCGGTTGAAGTAGCAATATAAGGGTATTTTTCTATTCAAGAGAGTTGAGTAAGAAATAATGCAGAGCAGCAACATAATTAGAATTTAAAGACAACTTTTAAAGATGGTAGAGGAGTCAGTTCCTCAGTAGGTGCAAACAGCCACTGCTGAATAGAAATCATGGCTGATTTACATCAAGTTAACATCTGGAGTAACTGCTAAACCTGAAACCATGGAAGAGAAATTCAGATTATTGACAGACAGAACAGAACAGAAAGAGCTGTCCAAAAAATCAGTATTCTCATGCAAGTATTTACCTCATGCAGACTGACTGACAAGATTTCAGACTGCATGAATGTGTGCTTGCACGTACATGTGTGTGTACCTATGCAAATATTGTTAAAAGACATTGTTCTATAGCTCAGAAAATAAATCTCTACCCTGTAGGGTATAGTGGTTGAAGTAATCTGCAACCTGAGGGGATGACAAAAATATTCTGTTTAAAAGCAGAGTATAACCAGACTTCTGCCCCTTCCAAAGTGGTGAAACACCAGGGTAGTTAAAAGAACATACGTTCATGCTGTTGAATTTGTCTCTCTGTGGGTTTGCTTTCATACCTGTCCATAAAACTGAGACATAATTTTAGCAGAAGAGGCACAGTGTTATGGGCCAGTGTAGCAAAAGGCAAACACACACAGTAGTCACAAGATGGTTGTGGGAGCTTCAGAGCCTGAACTGGACTCTGCCCTTCCCAGGGAGGCAGACAGAAATTACTCCATTCTGTCACCATCTGGGAGTCCTTTGATCACATAGTAGGAGTGTTCCAGCATGAGGTGTTTCCCCAGCAGTACTTTGTGTCCTGAGTTGACTTCAAAATGATTTGGTTTCTCAACTGAGATTATTTTTTGCATCAAACTCATTGCCTTGTTCTCAGGGGATTTGCAGGCAAACTAGATTTGCCTTCAAAATCTTGTGTCCCTCTTCCATTTACAAAATGATCAAAAGGATAAATATCCCTTATTTTGCAGATATAGTAGGTTAAAAGGTCAACCTTAGACCCTGAATTTGCAGTGTCTTCCATCTCATGGTGCTTAGTATGTCAGACAATTGAATCAGAACAATACTGTTTGTATTATGGGCAATACACAGAGAGGTGTGAAAATCAAGCACTGCTCCTGTATGAATTGCAAGGAATTATTTTGCCAAACCACCTGTTTTGATACCCTGCCTAATAAATGACAGAATCCTAAAAATCTGAGAAATTAAAGTTTTTATTGAATTCTGAAGTCCTTTAGTTAAGATAGAATACTCTTCTTACACTATTTTTCTGAACTGGCGTTCTAATATTAAGGATATACACACTGGGGTTAGCACCAATTCACCTGGAACACTACCAGATAAACCTGTACTGAGTTATACTGTTTTCTGGAAGGGTATAATTTTACTGGTTTGATAGCATTTACTCCTGGAAGCAGCAGAAGTGCCTCCTTAGATGGAACCTCCTTTGACCACAGTTGTAAACTTAGGCCAAGGAACAGGCTTTGCAGATATTTCTTTACAGAGGTTCCAATTAATAAAGTACACACATCTGAAATGTGTCTACGCACAAGAACCTGTGCCTGTTCTAGCAAACCCTCAAAAACAAGGTGGCTGCATGCAAACTGCCTGTC
The DNA here is from genome assembly GCA_013396695.1 of Sakesphorus luctuosus. Classification (NCBI taxonomy): domain Eukaryota; kingdom Metazoa; phylum Chordata; class Aves; order Passeriformes; family Thamnophilidae; genus Sakesphorus; species Sakesphorus luctuosus. Next base: position 419,027 of record VWZD01005370.1, read on the forward strand.
AAATATAGTTTTGATGGTGTTTTAACATAATAATGGTCAATCTTTGTGAACGAAGATTTGGGAAGGGCTCTCCCCACGTGGGTGTGCCCTTCCAGCCTGTGCAGTGGATTATTTAGGTGAGGCACAGCGTGGGCAGAACTGGCCCCACCGTTCAAGTCCTGAGGTTCATTTGCCACGGCCGAGCGAGCTTGGACGGTGACAGTGAAGTCCTTAGGACTATCTACAGCACCCGGTACTAACTGGGGCTGACCCTGCTGAGCATCCAGGATCTGACAGGATTGGATGACAGGGAGGCATTGAACTGCCGGGGGATGGTCCATACACTGAGACTCGAACTCGCGACCTACGAATGTCTCTTGGTTGATATAAGACCAGCAGAGCCAGGCACTGTTCTGGCAAGGGGGCACCAGTGCAGATGATCACACTACATTACCCTGGTTCATTCTAGTCCATCATTTCATTTACTAAGAGAGATGCAGGCACATGTGCTTCTGTTTCAAAAAAAAAACCCAAACCCCATTATTTCAGTAAAGTTTCCATAAGAAAGTGGATGTGAGGGGCATGAATGTCTTCCTTACACTTGGCAATACTGAAGGACTAGGTCCCACCTGCTTTGACAGTGCACAGTAGCATTAATGGACAGTAATGGACTAATGAGGACAGGGAAGAATTTAAGATACTTAAGAAGTGTCAACTCCTTGTATAGCAGAAAGCCATGTAAGAAGGTCAGTAGGAAAAGGCTATGACACTCCTAAGCGCAGCATTGTTCAGATCAGTTATTCAAGTTGAGCATTTGTCTTAGGGTTTAAGCCAAATAAGATCCTTTTCATTTGTCTATTTCTCTCCCATATGGTAGTTTTCTAACCACCACTTTTTCTAGTAAAATATACTGAGGGAAAGTCTAATCGTCTTACTGATTTTCAGTAGCATTGAAGTAGTTACATGTTTTATTTTGATTTTTGGTTTAAAAATGTGCTGACAGCACAATGTAAAACATGTTACATCTAATGTTATAAACTGAAAGAGCCCTTGGCACTGAAAACTAATGTTTCTATGGTGCAAGATGCAGAGAGAATAAGTATTAATAGAAGTGATGTAGTTGATAAATTATGAATTAACTGGAGCCTCTATACGTTAGAGACACCGTAGAGCAAATAGAAAGATGCTAATGCTGCTATGGCTATTGGGACATAGTGGTACCTAAAAATGGACTGAACTTCAAAATCTGTGTTTTAACAAAGAAGGACTAACTGAATGTGGAAAGACCATTCTTTAAAGTGTAGTGTGAGCAGAAGAGATCTGAGTGGTTAAACTTTGTAGTGCTTCCCATGTGATCATCTCCATATACTCCTTGTTCATTTTAGCTGGATTGATATTATCCCACCACACAGACGTGCACATTTAAACTTGATCTGGAGAATGGCCTGATTGCATTATTACATGCTCCTCTCTGCATGCCATCATAATAATATCATGAAAAGGGAAGAGCTTCAGACAATGATTTTCTTCTAGATCTGAACTAAGATTTTTATCTCATTAAACTCCTGATGCAAAAAGCTTCAGAAGGCTTTCTTATTTCATGTAGGATAAAAAAAATGTACTAATTATTTCAGAATTAAATTAATATTTTCTTCTGCTATCTCATGTTTCTCTGTGATGTTTCATGTGCTCAGGACTCCTAAAAGAGTTAACATATAAAACGGAAAACCTTACTGACATAGCAATTTTTGTTATACCAGTTGACCTAACTTGAAAAAAAAAACAAAAACTAAAAGGGAGAAGAAAATTTCGATTTCAGTTAAATACTTTGAATTACCCTGAAAGAAAGGCAATTACTACAAGAGGAATATACTGCTATAAGTATAAAACAAATAAGTGAAGAAAACTCTTTTGAAAACTGAAGGTGTATTTTCTCTTTGTTGGGTGCTCTTCTCACTCTTTTGTTCTTTCTTGTGCAAGATTTCTTCACTGCACTTGCTTCCCTGGATGTCTTTTCTCACACCACTCTCTCTCGTGTGTTCTCACTCTTTCTTGTGTCTGTGAGCCCACTTTGTCACAAGTCCTCCCCCTTTCTTGTTCCCTCACTCTTTCCCACACCTTTACCCGTTCTTGTGTCCACCATTTCTTGTTTTCTTGTGCTCTCATGCTCTCTTGCTCTCCCCATCTTTCTCTTTATTTTTCTTCTTTGTACACCCTTGCTTTTTCTTGAAAGGAATCATATTCTTTCTTGAGGCCCCTATCTCACATTTATGCTTTTCCTTGCACCCTATCTTGTGCTCTATCTTGCAACCTCACTCTCACTCTCCCACATGCCCTTGAACTCCCTCTCCCACTCTAATGCACATTATCTCTCTCCTTTCCACACCTTCCCTGTTCTTCGCACACAAACCCCCTCTTTCTTGAGATCTCTGTTTCTCCACTCTACTCCTTCTTCCCCCTTCACTGCCTCCTCTACTCTATCCTACTCTTTTTGCTTCTTCTTTCTCTTTCTCAGTCTCTAACTCCTTCTATTCCTCACACATGCACTTTCTCATGTTCACTCTTTATCACATACTATCATGCTTTTCCTTGCTCACTTTTTCTCTCCCTCTCTTGCACCAATGCACCCTTTTTTTGCCCTTGTACCCTTTCTCATGGCCATTACCCCATTCCTGCAATGTTACCCTCTTTCTTTTGGTCTTGCACCCTTTCTTGCAACATTAGTCTTGCTGTCTTGTGCTTACTTTCTTTCTCACATCACCTCTCTTTCCTAAACACTCTGAATAATCAGTGCACTCTGCTTCCCTCTCAATCTCTCTCATTCATACTCGCTCACTGTACATCTTATTCTTTTCCCTCTCTCCTTGTCTTACACCCTCTTTCCCTTCCTCTTTCCTTGCTCTTTCTCTTTCACAATTCATCATTTTGTTTCTTTCCCTCTCTCTCCTCACACTATCTTCTCCTCTTTTGTCTCCTCCTCTGTCTCTCCTCTATCATTCTTTAATCTGCTCACTCTTTAGCTCCTTTTCTTGTGTCCTTATTATTTTTGGTGCCCTTCTCTTTTCTAAAAACTTTTCTCTTTCTTACATGCTTGCTCTCCTTTGTTTCTTGGACTCCTGCTCTTTTTCTTGTGCCTTTGCACCCATCCTTTCTCATGTGCATTCTTTCTTATGAAAGCTTTCTGTCTCTCATTCTTGAGAGCTTCATTTCTTGGGGGACCCCTTCCCCCCACCTCCCTGTCCCCAAGCCCTTGCTCTTTTTCTCAGTTGAGAATGCTCTTCCTTGTCCTTGTTCCTTCTCTCAACCTGTTCTCTTTCTCATGTCCTTACTCCAACAACCTCCCATTTTCATGACCTCACACCCTTTCTTTCCTCTCCATCTCACACACTCAAACTCTTTCTTGCACACTTGCCCTCTTTCAGATTAACTCCCTTTCCTGTGCCCTCATACACCCCCCTCTTATTGAGCCTGCTTTTTCTGACACATGGTCACTTTTCCTTGTGTTCTGTCTCACTTGCTTTCCCATGTGTTCTGTCTCACTCTTGCTTTCCCATGTGCTCCACTTCTTCCATGCATTCTCTTTCTCATTCTCCCACAATTCTTTGTGCCTTCTCTTTCACATGGACGTGCTTTTTCTTACCTGCCCACCCTTTCTTGCAGCCTTGAGCTCCATCTTTCTCACACTTCTCTTTCTTGCTTGGGCTCCTTCTCACACTTTTCCTTTCTCAAGCACTAATTCTCACATGCTCCCAGTATGATCTTTCTTCCTTTCTCTGTTATTATTTCCCTCTTATCTTTCCCCATCTTCTCCCTTTCTTATCCTCACTCTGTCTCCCTTCCTCCTTTTTCTCTTTCTGTCTTCTTTTACTTTGTTTTCTTACCCTTTTTCTCTCCCCCCACTCTCTCCTTTCACTCTTCCTTGCCCTCTCTTTTCTCTCCCTTTTTGTCTCTCTCATGCTCTTTTTCAAATGAGCTCTCATTTATATTTCTGTTCCTTAATTAAATGCCCTCTTCACCAAAGTCGTGTGTTACTCTCTATGGAGGAAAAAGTATATGGTTACATGTTAAATTGGAAATCCTGTAAGTTTTTAATAAAGTTTTAAACTCATATTTTTTTTTTTGTCTAGAAATGTTCAATCCACAGCATCAAACATGGGGCCTGAACCGTTATTGCTATATGGCAAAGTACTTGGTAATAAAAAATAAATGCAGTAATAAGAAAACACAGTTGCTGTCAAACCCCAGGCTCAGCTGGATGTTCACCACATCTGCGTGTAATGTTTTTCACAAACCAGGCACCAATTTCCCAGGAAGCATTAACTCCTCAGTTCCTAGAGTAGGTTCAACTATATAACTTGAATATTTCCAAAACCAACATATAATGTTTCTCCCAAAACATTTATTTTGGCTTATCAAAACTCTAGTAGACTGAAGTAAATAAAGATGCATAGACAAACATTTTCTTGCAAAAATTAGTCATGTCTTTGAACTGATGCCTTACCAGTCAAAAATATCGCCTGTAAAATTTTACATATTAACAATATAACTTCAAATATACATCTGTGTTTATCTTCTGCATAAAAGGAACAAATTTCTTTAAATAATAATATACTATGTTAATGTCAATGGTGTTGCTCTGCTGTAAGTCACACTGCTATAAATTTGATTTATTCCTTAATTAATGCAGTTAAAATTAGCAATCAAAATTCATTGGGAAAATATTCAGTGCAGATCAAAATGGCAACATCTAAAATCCAGGATCATCAGTTAGAGTGCCTTTAGTGTTGCCATCTGCTTTCATTTAACTCCTGAATTATGAAATGGCAGTGTATACATGTAATCTTGGATCTTGGAGTTGTGGGATAAATGTGTAAATCTTAGTTTCAACTAACATGTTTATATTCATGGTGATTGGAGAAAAAGAACTTTATATGTGCATTAAAACATGGAGTTAATAAATTTGAATGCAAATGGAATTTATTTTTCATTCTGATCATTATAAGTATTTTGGGGGCCTAAATCATGATTATCAAATCCTGGGAGATAACAGCCTTGTTTCTGTTTGTTTCTAAGGAGCAGAGTTACCTTTCTGCATCAGATTAACCTTTCTTCCTGTAAGGAAGTACTAACTATAAAATAGTTCATATAGAAATTTTCATGGTTTATACTTTTCATAGTTTTCACAGGAATTTTCATGTAGTGCTCTAGTGGAGACATACACCTGATTTTACTCCTTCTGAGCATATAATATTCATTTTTGTGGTACCCTCAGCTTTATATCTGGGAATCTGCGGCATCAAAGTCATGGCACTGTGATTTCCAGCATTTGGGTACTTACTATAATCAACTTCTATATGCCTTTTTAGAGAAAGAACTAAATAAAGGATTTCAAAAGACAGGGGAGGAAAAACACACTCCATTTAGTAAATCACAGAAACTTCTGGGGTTTTAAATTATGAATAATTTAATATGTTTACAAGTGTTCATCTTTGAAAATCTGTTTAAATGTATTTTAGGAGGGCTCAATGGACAGCTTGTATGAGCCTGTCCCAGAACATCAGGAACCCAAGGATACAACCACTACTGACAGCCAGGCTAGCACTCCAGTGAGCCCACATCTAAACTGCGGACCACCTGATAGGTCTAAGTCTTTGGTAAGTAACATTTAATTGCAAAGTATGCAATGCATTTTGCAGGAAACTATTACTCTGTGTGCTGGCACATATGTGTTCTGCTGGCTTAACTGCCAGTTTAAACTATTTAGGCTGTTTAGAGCCACTGTTCAAATCTCATCTCTGTAGCCAATGACCTGATTTCTGTCCAGTCTTAACAAGCACACTTGAAAAACAGGTCATGAGTTTCTCTACAGTTAGCAGCAAAGGAAGATTAGTGCAGCTTCACTGTATGAGGGAATTTGTCTTTGCATATGAAAATGCTGGGTACAGATATTAGAATAGTTTGTCTCTGAATGAGATCCTATTGCTATCTTTAATTGTCCTTTTTATTCATTAGAAAAATGCATTTCTGAATTGAGAGTTGTATAAATTTTGTAACTGATGGCCTCTGGAATAGCCTTTACATTTTTCAAGACCTCATTTGGTAAACGTGTGAAGAAAGTTTTCTTCTGGTTTTTTTTTGTTGTTTTTTTTTCCTTCCTAAATGATGTTACCCTACTGTATCTTTTATTGTTGGTGTGTTATTGGTAAAATATATAATAGAAACTTTGAAAGATACTTTAAAATAGTATATTGCATTTCATAATCTTATTAATTTCAAAATCTCTGTTCTGTGCTTTACAACATGCCTGCACTTATAATTACTATATTTATCTATAATAACATATGATGCAGTCTGGTGATCAAATTAAGAGAAAACAGGATGCCCATTATTCAGAGGAGACTGTCCTGCCTTCAGATATTGTGCCAAGCTTTACCCATGTGCACTCTGGGTCAGGTACTGCGAATCTATGAGATTGCTACACCTTTGGTGTTGCAGTATCACATGACAGGTTGGTCCACAGGACTTGTGTGAAGAAAGTGCTAAAGCCAGTGGGATGGGAGAGCGGCTGGGGGATCGTGGCATGCACTCAGCATGTTGCTGATGGACTGGAACTCACCTGTTCTTCTCAGACCCTTCTGCTGTGACCATCTCACTATGTGAATGCCCCTCTCTTCAGGTATAATGGTCTGGTTTTGAGAGCATAGCAGTGCAGAGATCTTGAGATGATTCCTCATAGCATTCGCACACATCTATGAGCCCAGGCTCTGACATGTCCCTATGTTATAATTTTACTGCCATAGGTGGGAGTGGCAGAGCTTTTCCCCATTTTCAGGTTGTGACACTGTCACTATAAGAATGAGCCACCTCTGCAAAGTTCCAGCTAAGAGTATTGAATATTGGTTGTGAAATATGGCTGTAAACTCATCCTAGGGTGCTTGTAGTACCTCAGTTGTGTGAAGCTGTTTGCCTAGGGCTGTGTTACACAACTGTATTGAAGCATGCCATTCTACATTCCAGTGCCTAAACGTGGGCATTAGAGTACACCTTCTACATCCATTCAGTCTTTTTTCCCCTTTGCCATGACTACAAAACAACTTAATATTTAATAACTGCTACATTTATATTTCCTTGGCCAGTAGGTGTTTATTGGTTAGTATTTAGATAAAGTAAAATGAAAAGCCAGATTTTTTTCTTTTTTTTGGTTTGTACTCAGAATGTGACATATGATGTCCTAACAGACTTTGTAAGAGATGACTACTAGAAATAAGCCTTTATCTTCTCAAAGTGTGGTAAAGATACATCCATAGCACTGTGCTCTGCTATGGTTTTCACAATGTGTAAGACTAAGAATTAAATCTGCAGTGCTTGTTTGCATAAGACTTTTTGTTTCTTGCTTTTCCCTGTTTTACAGTTTTTTGGTCTGGCAGCCTTACTTCAGACTTTTAGTTGTATTAGTATAGAGTTAGGCTTCGTAAATTATAGGTTAAATAAAAATACTCAACCTATCCAATGCAGAACTTTATTTTCATTGAGCCAACCTAGAGAATCACACTTGCTACAAGTGTAGGATTAGAAAATCCTGTACATTTATCTGAACAAATTGTAACAAAATGGTTTTGCATTGCCCAGTGCTGTGTTTTGTGAGATGGCACTTCATAGTCCATGAAGATACATATATGGCAGTGAATAGAAGAATCCAGCACTTTGATTTTTAACACCTCATCATATATTTTAGTTTTCTTAAAGTGGTTATTTTAGGCCCATTTTTCATCACTAAATGTAAAAATCACCATCAATAAAAACAATACCAACTGTGTAAGCACACTGTTGGCTCACTAGGTATTAACAAAGAGCTTCCTAAGGCTGGCTGTGGGTTTTATTTTCTGTTTTGAGGGAATATTCAGCTCAGCACTTAACTAAAAATAACGTCTGGATGCTGTGTCACTGTCCTGGCTACAGAATCAACACGATTATTTATAAAATACTCTCTAGAAATGGAAAACAAGATTAGTGATGACGTGTCGCCAGTAAGACCTATGGAAAAACGTCACTAAGGCCAAAGGACTGTGTGTAATCTTATCTGCTATTTCTAGCATGTGAGTTATTAGACCTACACCTTGGATGAAGCCGTTAAGCTTATTAACTGAGCCCATTTGTACTTCTCTCCCATTTTTAATTCCATCACTTGGTTCCAGGCTGCGGGGCAGCCCCCACAGCATGATGAATTCAGGACATTATTGGCTCCATTTAGCCATCTATCATTATTCAGTAATGCACGTACTTAAGTGCACTGCTAAGTAGGTGTGGGCTTGAGTGTATGTTTAAATAGTTGGCCGAAACACAGCAGATTCCACAGAGCTGTTAAATCTCCTAAAGGTGGAGCGACTTGGCATGACACACTTCCTCCCCAGGAGGCTTTGGCCCCATCCTTTTTCCTATGCAACTTCAAAATCAACAGGACAGGCATGCAAGGTCTGCCCTCCTCGACTTTACATAGGGTGACTAGGGCTAGAGAAAATGTTTCCTTACATTGCAACAAGATAGTTATTTTCTTGCAGTTATCTTGTCTGTCGTGATTTGTTGTGACATTCTTCTGGAAATTTAGGAAAATTTATGGTACTGTGGTCACTGAGCAGGACATAATTCAGTAAATATAATCCTTGGACACCTTTTTTTGAACCATGGATCTCTTTGCTTCTGGCCAAATATCTTCCCAAATGGCACATCTTTGATGAAGAATAATCTCTCCTTTATCTCCTTCATGTGTCTTAGGAGACCTGTTTAGTATACAGAATTATTTACCTGGGATGTTCCCACTCTGGGTGCCTGTCATACTGTCTTGGGCCTGCAAAACACACTTGCCTTTTGATTTGAATCCTCATGGGGAACTGCCCTGTTAACTTTTTGGTTACTTTGCCTGTTGCTCAGTTTTGGTGGTATTCCCAGACAGAATTTATGTTTATGGAGTTGATTTTGGACTTCACGCATAGCAAATCTGAATTGGTCCTTCCTCAGAAGGAGCTGGTAGCCATCAACACATAAAAAATCCTATGGGTGCCCCTTGCCTGTAACTGTGCTATTAACGGGAAACTGATTTTCTACCTCTTGATGTTACAGTCTTCTACCTCATGAGTTTCCTCAAGAAAAGGGTCTTCAGTATTAAAACTATTTTCATATATTTCCTGTCTGACTGCAATCACCAAATGTCATGAGATCCACATATTTTTCAACTGCTGACTGTGATATGATTGAGTACCCTGTTTATCAGAAAAGGGCCAAATAATTTATCGGTCTGTCCAAGTTGCTGCCAGGAAAATCACAATCCATTGTGATACCTACTTTAATATGCAGTGTTATAATTGGCATTTGATTTCAGAGAGGGAAAGAACAGGACGAGTTATCTGAATTTATCATTTCCCTCTTTACAAATCTTACCGGACACAGGAGTTTTCAGCCTGCTTGGAAACACAAGAGGGATTAATTCAACTCCTTATTCCAGAGTTATTTGATGAAATCAGAGAAGAAAAGGCTTTATCAATAACTTCATCATACTGCATTTCCATGCAGTTTGTTTCTTGGAAACAGATCGTTCATATTTGAGACAGAGGAAAGAATTGTTCCCATTAACAAGTTCATTATGCTCTTCGGGGAATGTGGAGGGGAGAGTCTAGGTGAACCTTAATGTACATTCTAAGATAAAATATGTTTCTAAAAACTAGTTTCATGTTACAGTTACATACAGTTTTAAGTGTAATCAATGCTGAAAATATACTTTAAAAATGTACAAACAGTAATTTATTCTTGTATCCCAATTTAGCCAGGGGATTCAGAAATAGCAGGACGAGTGTGTTGAATGAGAGGTGCCATTTTAAAATGGCCATTTAAATCCACTATCATATTTCATTTTGGCACTGCATCCCATGATATCCAGTGAACCCACATCAGTTATCACCTCAATGTATGATGTACTGTCATCAGTGTAACTTTGCTGGACTTTCAGAAACCAATACCGAAGAATTGGTTTCTAATCATGGAGCAAAAGGTTAAACCCATGTTTCATGGTCCATAACAGGTGTTTGGCATGTGAAGATATGAATTAGTGGCCTTTCCATGTATATGGCCACATGGCAGTTTAGAGGGGATCCTGTCCCCAACTTTTTCCCTGGATCACATACAGATTTTAACTTACAATATCCTTTGGCCTCTGACCTCCATGCATAATGTTTCCTTTAATAAGCCTCTTTGAAATCAAATATTTGAGGGTTTTTAATGAGATGTTGTCACTGCCCTTTTAAATAAGACCTAAAATCACTTTTAAAGAGTTTTCAACTTCTCGGTGTTGTTTATTCACCTCATCTAGTAATTTCTCTTGAGCTATTGAAAAGATTTGTCCCAAGACTAAAATGCAGAACTTTTTTTTTCAGCAATAAATTTATCTTACATTGCTTACATTATTTCAAAGTGGATGATAAATTTTGTGTACTCTTTAGATCTGCACACAGCATCTGTGAACAAATCAACACAAGCAAAAAAACCCCAATGTGGAAACTGCATACAATTATTAGCATTCACAAATATCCAGGCTAGAAGGATCTCCTACACTCAGCTAAAATAACAGTGCAGGAGAACAGCCTTTTCTTAATGCACTCTCTTGAAGAAGCTTGAAAAAAATGTATGATGGGTTTTACTGAGGGAAGGGGAAAATATAAAATGCTCAATTATGCACTTGCTTCATTTTATGTGGTACATGTGTTGGTTTTTCATCAAGCAACTTGAGTGACGCCTTTAATTACTGTGGTCAGAGTCATTCAGATGTAGATAGTGTTCCATGAAGGAAATAACTAAAACATATTTTGAGAAATAAGTCCACATACTGACATTTTTATACTTATAAAATAATAAATGGTTACATTATTTTAATTTTTTTACTCTCTCTTGTTGCACAACAGAAACACATCCACATCATGGGCGTTCCTGCTTTCCAGGCTGGAAGAAATAGATTTGAAAGTGATACAGTGCTTTGATATACTGTCTTAAAGGATATCAAACTAGTATAGGAATCAGTGATCTCTCCTGGCATGACATCCTCAGGTTTTCCCACAGTAAAAATTAACTTAAAGTCCCTGGTTAACCGCAACAGCAGACATGCACTGAGGTGTTTTGGCATTACTTGCCTGGTGAGGTACCATTTTGTTCACTCTTTCAACAGCTACGCAACTCTTCTCTTCCTTCCCACATCTTGTCAGGGCATATATAATGTCTGGACCCAGGAGGCTGTGTGATCTTGCCTCCAGTCCAGTGCTTGTTTCTGATGCTCTCACTCAGAGTTTGCCAGGCTGACTTGCACAATTTTCAATTTTATTTGCAGTTTCCTGTGCTCTTCCACATGGCTCAGCATGTAATGGGTTTAAAGGTCTATGTCCTGTGTCTGTCAGAAAACCACATCCCATTGTAATGTGTGGGTATTTTAATCCTCATAAAATTTAAAATAATCATACTCTGGAAGAAATATGATAATAATTCTTGGGGTATGAGTGCACTTCTGGTTTTTCAGGGGTATTATAGTTGTCAGCTTCTTGAGAGCCATGGATACTGAAGCCTACTGAAATCAGGACACATAACTATGTATAATCTCTGCTGCACTGTGTCCTCCACAGCTCCAGCTCTTGGAAAAAGAAAGACTGAAAATGTTAGTGGATATTATAAACACACATCAAAAGCACATGATTCATTGTTTCTTCAGTGACAAAAATATTCTATTTGGATTAAACATTTTTTGATTTTCATAGATTTTTCTTTCTCTATCTTTTTGAAAGGAATTTCCTGACTTTGAGAACACAGTGACCAAAAAAAGAAAGTAAGTTGAGACCAGTTCAAGGTCTACACAGTGTCACTATATTTGTCTGTACCTTTCATCCTTGTTGTTTTATTAATGTTTGCCAGCGTTGCTTTAATTCTCATCGAGTACATTTATTAATGTTGCAGCTGAAAAGCACATAACAAGCTTGTAATGCATTACTAAAGCTCTTTTGCCATGATTTTTTTCATATACACAAATCTTTCTTCCAAAATATCAGAACCAGGACAGCTAAAATCAAATGCAGTTAATCTGGGCTTGGTTTAACCATATGTCTGCTTTTCTGAGAGATTGAAGTGGTAACCTATTTTATAGCATGTTTGCACTATTGACCTGATAATCTCCTGAAGAGTTTTTGTTTGGTTGTTTGTGTTTTTAATCCAAGTAAAAAATTAGTTTGCAAAATGATTCGGATAAAACAGGTCAGACAGTATTTTATGAAGTGTATTTGTGACAGCAGCGTGCTTTGCATCCACTTCTTAAAACACAATGCTATGGTTGGGGCTAATGGTTAATATATATTAGTAGGTAGAAGAATTTATTTTGAAAATTCTTATTTTGGCTTCAGGTGGAAGGCTATTGCATTACTGTAGTGGTCTTCGTGAGATGAAATCTTAAATCCTGTCTAATGGAATGATAGAGACAGATCTTATCTGTCTGCTGTGACAGACATGAAAATCCCTGGAGTTTTTGTTCTTTTTTGCTTTTTTTTTTTCTCATTTGTAAGTGGGGCTCCTCTAAATTCAGAACATCAATGTTATCTATGGCTATTGCTAAGAAATCTCAAAATAGATAAAAATTTCTAAGAAAATCAAGAGCTCTTTTGTCTTAAGTAACAGTTTTAATCTATTTCTGGTCATCTGATAAAAACTCCAGTAACTTATCACAGAGATGTATGCACTCAGAGCTGTGACATCTCAGCTACCTCTCACCAGCCTGGGGCCCCATGAAAGTGCTCCCAGAATTTCATTAATTAAAGTATGGACCTCTCTCTATTATTCATGATTTTCTCATCATCATTTAACACTTTAAAGGAAGTCAGACTACTGTGTAGGCCTTACCAAAGGTTTACCCTACCAAGCTCTACCAAATATGATGCAATCACCTGGGTGCCTGAGAGTGTCCTGCTTAGATTAGAACTGTCTGCCCCAGGAATAAAAATAGCAAACTATAGCTATGGCGTCAAATTTTACAATGCAAATAAGATTATCCTATGGGAAATCTAATCTTATTCTAGATGAATTATCAGAATTTAGGAGGGTTGTTGAGGTCATTTGACTGATAATAATAAAAAAATAAGCTGGAAGAAAATAGTTTTAGTCAACATGAAGAGATTTTTTAACAAAAATTACTTCAGTGTGAGTGTCCAGCCACCACTATCCTGGCATGGTATCCCCAGTGATGATGCAGAAATTTTCACATTGGCCTTTTTTGTAGATGTGGAGAAAGTACATGAGGAATTTTTGCTCTCTGTTTCTTCCTCTGTTGGGGCAGCAAAGAAACACCAAATTATACAGAGTAGCAGAAGTAAAATAAACAGAAGTATGCCTTAGTTAGACAATAAGAATTAAATTGTGGAACTCTGGAAGCAAAAATAAAGATATCCAAGTGGTTTAGAAAGGAACTATTGGATAAAAAACAATTCTTTAAAAAAACCCATTAGTTCCGTTGCACCTCTTGCTCAGGAAACCCTTCAGTTGGGAGAGGGATCTCAGGTTTTGTGTTCTTTCCCTTCTGCTGGTCTTTGCCACAGATTAGAAAGTCTCTGTTGTCTTCTAGTATAATTTCTGCCTTCATCTACAAGCTCATAAACTATTTTTCATTGGGTTTTTAATGGATAAAGTGAAACAAATTAATCTTTATTTGAAGATTTCTTTTTCCTCTATTAAGTTAGTACATTCTTTAAGTTGTCAACTATAAACTACTGACCACAGATGTAAGTGAGAATTAGGACTACTCCTTCATGTAAGTGTGCAAAAAAATAAAGTTTACTTGGGCAATAAAACATCACTCAAGGTCATGGGGATATATGTAGCTATTTGATTCAATCCATTATCATGTCACTGAACTTCAGACAGTAATTTTTAAAGGTTGTAGGACACTTCATAATTTAAAGAAAAATATCTTTTTTCTTGCTGATGGATTCCCTGATTTGGTCATGAATTCCTCATTACAAAAAGAAAATTGAGTACGTATTTTTGCAGAATGAAACCTAAGATGCTTTCAGAGCTTTGCGTGGCATGTAGGAGTAGATAACTGGGTGAATGAGACAAGCCAAGTAACTCCAATTAAAGCCAGTGGGAATTGCACAGCTAAATCCCTGTGCCCTGCTTTGAAGAATTAGTTGAAAATATCCATATTTGATTAAATGTGCTTCCATTTTTTTTTCATTCTAACTGTCAGCTAATGGTAAATTCTTTTAATTCTTTTAGATCCATCCAGAAGTCCATGTCTGAAAATGAAGCATTTGGTTAGTAACTGCTTAAATAATTTACTGTATACTTTCTAATCTCAGAGAGTCAACTTTAATTAAGGGTCTGATTTGCTTTAGAGCTGCTGGAGCAAATGCAAAGGAAAGGGAAAAATACAGCTAAGCTGTCAATATACTCTTCCCCTGACCCTGCCTTCAGAGACACATTGTAGATATATGTGGAAAACAAACTGGTTAAACACAGTAACCACACAGAGATTTAAAGAACCTGTTCTGGGACAGCATTAGAAACACTCAGTATGTCCAATATTTCTTTTAATCATTTCAATAGAAACCTAATATATCTCTAATCTAATAAGATTCAGGTCCCTGTCCCTTCCCATTTTAAACTACTTTGTAACAGGCTTGTTGGGCTTTTTTAAACCCATCCTTACACTATGTGTTATTATCTACCCTTGTGGTTCAGTGGGTTCTATTTTGGAAATCTTCTATAGGAAATAATCATCAGCTGCTTAGAAAGTAAAAGTTCTGCTTTTTTCCCTGTCCTTTTATTTACTTTTTTCTTTTTTCTTTTTTCCTTTTTTTTTTTTTCAATGAGAGCTTCCTCTTAACACATTTTCATTTATTGTTTGGAGTTTTGGTTTAGTTGTTGCATCTAGTCCTAGTGAGTAAAAAGGTTGTTATATCTGCCTGTAATGATGTAGCTCTAATTCATAACATGTCTCAGCTAGATGAAAGCTCCCCTTTGTTAAGGCTTTGCTCTATAGCACTGCACTGGGAAGACTTTCATGGAGAACAGCATCATTTGGTCTACAGCAAACAGGCTGTAATGAATTCCCAGGCCTTGACAGGATCGACCAGAGCTGTGATAAAGAAAATTTTCTGACATAGTTGGAGTGAAACCCACCATTAAATAAAACTTAAAACCCACCATTAAATAAAACGTTACAAAACAAGCCCAGAAAGCACAAACCCCTATTAGATATCAATGTATTGTGAAGCCTGACCTCTTTGAATTTCAGTGAGGGAACAGGAGAATGGCCATCTCCTCCTCAAAGCCGGTTCAGTTTCTGCCATCCAAGCTGAGATAGTACAAGCCTTGGCGTGCTTGGAGTGGGCATCTTTGATGCTATTTCTTGCAAACACACCAGCTCATTAGCTGTAAACTTAAATAATATTTATAAAATTCCTGGAAGCAAAATAAAGGCACAGATGTTCTCTGGGCTCCTGGATCTTAGAATCAGGGTTAAGATAAAAGTCCTTCTAATCAAGTTTTAGCAGTGTCAAATGAGGTATTAACAGGAAAGATAATAAAACCTGAAGTCTGACCACAATAAATACCATCCGTCCATCAAAATTCCTATATTGCAAAATCATCAATTCATTTTCATGTCAGAGCAGATGCTACATGGTTGTGCAAACTTGTTTGATTTCCATCCTGATGCTATTTTTATAGAATTTCTTTTTACTTCACGGGTTTGCCATGAATTCAGGTGACTGCTCTCTGTGCTTTTACTTTAGACAGGAAAAATTTGAATGGCACACTTTGGCAGGGTTCCAGGAAGCCGGAGAATGATTCGTACATCAGAAGGCACTGTCAGCTTGAAGGTAATTGCTAAACATATTTCAGCTGATTTTGCATTTTCCACGAAGTATTTTAAAGGGCACCTAGGAAAATTTCTCATTTTTCACCAATAATCCAGCTAAATAATTTGTCAGGTCATTTTGAGATTTATTTTGTCCTCAAGGGGAAAAAAAGTAGTTAAAATAGAGCTTATCTTAAAACTGGGAAGATAAGAACATGCTCTGTGACCAATTCATCCTGTAGTCCATGGGCCAAAGGGGACTCCACTACAGTAAATTGCCATAGTTGTGTTGTATGGGGCTTGCCAACTGTAGAAATCCAGTTTTCCTGGGTATTTTACACTCTTCCAGGTATCCAACAGGGAAACAGTGCAGCTTTTCCCCAAGAAAACCCTCATGACAGGTGCAAAATAGAGTTGGCAAAAATTTGGATGCAAGTACTTTGTCCCATTCTCTTTTTAAATCTGTTTTTGACCAACTTCATTAAAACAACCTTACAGCTAATATATATATGAATTTGCTAATGACACTGTTTAAGAGTTAACCAGTAAAAATTCATTAAAATAACACTGAGAAGTAACAAGTGAGCAGTCACCTGCTCTAACAAAACACAAAAATCAAAATGCTTTGTTCATCTTCTTAATGTTGCTTCCAGGAATGGCAATTATATTTCTAATTTTCAGAATGAAGGCAGATCTCTTACAGTTACCTAAGCAGACCAAGCCAGACAAGGTTCAGAAACCAAGATATCTGAGATTAAAGTGGATGCATGTTTTGTTCTCTACTTAAGCCAACAAAGTCGGAATATGGTTTAACTTCTAATATCTTCTGTATAAATGGTCTAGAGATCATCCACTACCAGGAGATTCCACTATTACCTGGATATGGATATATCAAAGAAAGCAGAGGATGGGGCACTGGCTTTCCCTCTGGATTTTATTCACTTCACCACTTGAAGTTAAAATCTTAAATGCTTGGAAATAGATCTGAGATTGCAATACCTGTTGTATTTGCCTATATATGGGCAAATTTGGTTTCTTGAACCAGAACCAGAAATACCAGATAGCAAGAAGAGTTAGAGGAACTGTGCTCTAGTGATGAACTAGTGAGGGGAAAAAGGACCTTCAGTAAGTCTCATTGCCTTGCAGGGGAAAAGGCTCTAATGATAAGTGAAAGAACTATTAGGTGTTTCTCTCCAGACAAGTCTTACTTTTAACCAAAACCATTTTGGAATGATTCATCAAATTACTGCAGAGGTTGTCAGTTTGGAAGTGGGGAAAGGCTGAATGAGAAAGCAGAACTTTTTGACCTTCCTCCAAAGTCTTTTCTACTCAAGGCACTTTTTACCCTTTTAAATATCCAAAGCATGCAAAAGAAGCAGTGCACATTTTAAAAGCTGACAAGTGTTGTAATTGAAGGGCAGGGGCCCAGAGGGAACAGGAAGCAAAGCTGGCAGCTAAATAAAAATCTCCCTTTTCCCTACTGCAGTAAAATTATTTCAAGGGAAGTCCCCTTCACACAGTGGAGAAAACCATTGCAAGGAGATTTACAGTGTATCACTATCGATCAAGATAATTTGTCACTATTGATCAAACCTTTCTCTTAGCAGAGATAATCCTTCAAAGTCTGCAAGTCTATGGCATAATAGGAATTTCTCTTAGATGTAAAAAGCCTTGCATGATGGTCAGCATAGGCTTCCCTGCTTACTTCAGAGCTGCATTCACAGATCTCTCTCAAATCTCACCGAAATCAATGAAGAGACACCCACAGACTCTGGTAGCTTTTGAATGAAGTCCTTAATGCCACTGCATGTATTTCCTCTACAAAACCAAGTTTTCCAGGCTGATAAAGCAGTGCAAACATATATCCCACAGACACCATTGTGGGAATACTTGTCTTGCCTCATTAGGCCAAACCCAAATCAATGAGATTTGCCAGCCTAAAAGCATCATTGTTGAAAAGTTGACTTGCAAGTTGCAGTCATTAGGCTTCCATGAAATGAGTATTATGGGGACAAAGAGGAAAGAACTGAAACATCTGAGTCAGCAGACATAACTCTCCACTCTTCTACTTCATTCCACAGGAGAGTGACTGGTACCTACTGCCAGACTAGGAAGACAAGAACACTGAAGCTTATATATATATATATCTTTTGCAAGGAGGTTTTTTGTTGTTGTTGTTGTTTGGTCATTTTTTTTACACAAATACGCTGTTCCACAGTTCAGTGGTTTGGAGAGCTGATCTAAGCAAGATTTAGGAGTACTGTGGATGCATGTTATTATGGCTAGAAAAAGAAATCATGGTTGGGGGGGAGCACTAAGGTTTGCTTTAATAACTTGCTGTTTTCATTTGGTTTTGAGCAGTATTATGTTAAAAGCAGTGTCACTGTATGTAGTCTTTCATGTTAAGGACATTATATGTTACCCTTCTCTTTTTTTTTTTTTGTGATTCAGCTGCAAACAGCTACCAAATAACACTATTTAGGATTAGACTGTAAGAGGACTTTGGGGCACAGGACTCAACACTGCAAGGCTTAACTTTTAGAGGAAGCTTACAGAGCACAGGGCTGCAGTGTGCTGAGGTGCCTGCAGGAGATGAAAACAAATTAGCCTGAGGACCAGAAAGAACCCAGTTACGTTAATAGAGTGTTGCATAAGCACTGCTGAACATGAGTTATGCTGCTTCTAGAAGTCCATCTAGCTTTTTAATGGAATAAACAACCAGACTGTCAGACACTGGGCCCTCAGTGACTTCAGGATGATTTGTTGGTGCTTAAGACAACTTAAAATCTGGACTAGGATTTTAAGTACCTCTTTGAACATAAATTTTCACCATCCTGTTCGGATACCTTTTTCATGTGATAACTGAAGAATCTCAGTCATAGAATTATTCACTGACTTACTCTTTCTGTTGATTGTAGAGTAAACAACACAATCAGTCTCACCTGCCTACAGTTAGCTTTTGTGAAACTATATGTTAAGTAACCTGTCCTTTTGCAAACAGGAGAGCTACTGTTGTTTTAAGGTAGTCCTCAGCAGCAATAAGGATAACAAGTTACAATTCATGAGAAAAAAACCCTCTCAACACATTCCTACTGGTTTCCAGTAACTTTGGAAAGTCACAATAACCTTCTGTGCTGTGATTAGCAGATAAATGTTTTTTTTTCTTTTTTTCTTTTACCTAAAAAATAACTGAGTGCTTCTGATAACTGTGTTGATGTGATCTAGTCACTAGGGGCATTTTACAAGTGCATAATGCTGGATGCTTCACCTTCAGATTGGGAGTAAGAGTAGACCTTTCAAAGCAGACTCCCGTAAAGTAAACTTTTCAAAGAGTTGTTTGACCTATTATTGCTCATTGTTGTACTGAAGGTTAATACTCTTCTCATTCAAAACATTCAGTTCTTGGAAGAAATAGAAGGACATTTATCCTTTGAAAGCAGTTTCTAATCTAATCTAAACTGAACAGATCTCAATTGTAAAGATCGTTTTTGCCCTTCATTTTTTATATTAATATTCTACACTTTTCTGCTATAAATTAGCACAGTAAGAGAAAGGTCTTGGTTGGGTTCTGGCTTAGTAAACTGAAGACTAAGTACAGATAAGAAGGAAGCATGAATGAGTTTTCTTTATATGCGTAAGTTTGCCAGTTTTTTCTGCAGTCCTACTTCAAAGCAGTTTGAGATTAAATGTATGCTTAAATGATACAAGATTAACTTCTGAAAGTCAGAATGTCAGCTCAAAACATCAGTGCAATTCAAATGATATTCCTCATAATGACATAAACCAGGACATTTTAAAGGATGTTTTCTCTTTTTTGGTCATAATTCACAGAAGATAATATTATTGCTGATGGAATACATCTGCTGCAAGGAAAGAAGATAGAAGAAACAACATGCCAGGTGAAAGAAATACTCTTTCTGAAATCTAAAATTTCAGTCAAATGAAATGCATATTTCTTGTTTCCATTCAGCGTTTGCCTAATCTTAACTTTGTACTCAATATACTTGTGTATTTTAGAAGCTGAGTTTGAAAGAAGACTCTGGTGACTACCACAGTTGTTCATGATCTTAGATTTTATTGCATAGCAAACCCTCTCTTTCTCTGAGCAAATACATTTCTGTTAAATTGATGTGCTAGAATTGTGTCTAGCAAGATCTATACTAAGGGTTTAGATCAGTCTTGCATGATCCATATTGGCATATGTATCCTACTGCTCTCTGAATTTCCATAAACATATACCATATCTCATCTTCCTAATACTACATCAATTATCCCACTAGCATGAGCAATTAAGGAATTCTAATCCTTGAGTCTACATAATCATAAGAACAACATAAAGCTGGGTAACAAGACATCAGCTGGCAAACAGCAGAAAGGTGAGGAGAAAGACTTGTAGCTCTGGAATTAGCATGACTGATATTTGCCTTTTATTCACTTCCAGTCCAATCTTTGCCCTAAAAATATGTTACTAAAAGGGCCATTTCATGCCTGTTGCAAAGCATCTTAGCTCTGCTGATTTCACATGAGATAAAAGTTTACCCAGTTTGGGAACATGAGTAAAATGTGTAACACACCTGTCCATATGTATGTGCTCCAAATGAGGAATTCATAATATAAATTGTTTAGAAGCTGAAAATCTATTAAATTTTCCTTTGTAGAAAAGTGTTAAATTCAAGGTGAGCACTAAACTTTAGAAAAGGATCCAAGCTGAGTTTCCTTTGTTGTTTCTATACAATGTCAGGAGTTCTTTTGGATGTGTAGGTTAAAAGCAAGAAAAAACTGTACATGCATCACCCTGAAGGCATCTGAGATAAGAGAGAGAGATGAGAAGACCCAGTGTTCAGGCAGTGCTCAGCTCCAGAGCAGGCCAAAGACACAAGCAGGATTAAAAAGTCAAATGATCTACATATCGGGGGACAGATGACCGTATTGGAAACTTGAAAGTCACTGTGTTCCAGGTTTCTCCTGCTTTCCCTCAGGTTTTTTTCTCTCTCTGTGCTGTTAGTTTGTTCCCATGATTATCTCCTCTCCCAGATGCCAAAAAAGTAGCCGAGAAGGAAGGAAAGGAGAAAAGGACTCTTTCTTTTCTGCATCTCTCTTTCTCTGATTTCTTCCTCTCGCTTTCAAATTATTATGAAGAAAAATTGCTCTGTGATTTCCCACAACAATTGTTCCCTTAGTGTGAGGGATCTCTGGCTCTATCCTGCCATGGAAGCTTTTGGCCTGATTCCTGGTTTAGATCCTGGAGGTCATTCCCCAGACATGACAAAATATGGAGAGAAAAAGGGAGGAAGAAATAGGGAATAAGGTCTATGGTTGCCTAAAGTATATGTTTCCTTAAAATCCCTTAAAGTTTCTCTCCATGAACTATTTGTCCCATTTTAGAAGCAAAGTTCTATTTTTCACTTCTCAAAGTATTTGAAGACACTTTTTGGGGTACTAAAGGCCAATGAGCTGCTGGGACTTTGATACCTCCAAACTCCAGTATCAATTTAAAACCTGTTACATTTGCTTTTTAAAAATGTCAAAGTTTGTGCTATTATTCTGAATTTTGGTGATTTTTACCTCTTGCCTTTATTATCATCAATATAACATTAATACAATGCTCTTCTAAGCTTCCAAAATAGTCTGATTAAGTCTGTGTTCATTTGCTGTGCTACATTATGTACATGAATAAGGAAATGCTGAGAGAACACCATCAGGAGAAGCTCTCGCTCTTTTTCTGCGAAATCAGCACAAATGAGTGCCTGTATGAAGTGCCTGTTTGCTGATGCACAGAGCATGAGGAGCAAACAGGAGGAATTAGAGTTCTGCATGGAGTTGCCTGGCTACAGTCTCAGGATCACAGAAATGTGGAGGGATAGCTCTGTTACTGCTGTCTTTAAGAGGGCCAGAGAGAAAGTTCAGGGAACTACAGGCCACATTGTCTTGCCTTGATCCCTCAAAATGTGATGGAGCAATAGGTACAAACTGAAATACAGGAAATTTCCCTTACAGAAAGCAGTTTTCTAGCATGAAGGGAGGTCAAATATTGAAGAGACTTCCTAGACAGGGAATGAGAAGTTCACCTTTGGAGATATACCTGTCAGGACATAGCCCTATGCAACTTGCTCTGGTGGTCTATTCCAAGTGTGGAGTTAGAACAGACAATTCCCAGCAGTGTATTCCTGCCTCAGCTGGTCTGTGTGTGTTTGTGATTTTCTAGGACTTGAAGAAGAGGCAAATTTACAAACAAGAGTAAATGGTGTAGATGAACGTTTTAGGGGGTTTTTTTCCTTCTTCTTCTTTAAAAAAAAAAAAAAAAGAAAATCAAAACAATTAAAAAAAGCTCAAAAAAGCAAATACATTTCCCTGAGTGCTTCACAAAAGTTTTAATTCTTCTCCGTTTCCTAAAATGACAGTCATTCATTCCATTCATTCTTTAAGTGCTGGAAAACAGGCTTGAAAGAGAGGTACAGGTTGAGGGACACGATCTGAGGAACACTGCAATAATTGTACCTTACCAGAAAAAGTAGCTTCACATTCTGCATTTATTTTTTACACCTTTATTCTTGTTTACTCATGTCTAGCAGGGCTCCCTTGATGGCTTGAACCCTTTGTAGCATATTGGGAAGGATATAAAATATCAAGTAATACAGTCTTTGGGCTAGTACATTTTCAAAAATGTTTCATGCCTCATTTCTCACATAAATTCTTAGATTGTATTCAGCCTTCAAAGTGTCATTCATATTCATGGAGAAAAAAGGCTAGTGTTCATTACTTTCCTGATAAGCTAGTCAGGGAAAGTGTATTCTCATGGTGTTCCCATCGTGAGGACATTGTGACCAAGAAATGGCTTATGGACAGATGATGGCAGTGTGTATAGTCTTGTCTTTGCTTAGTTCTGAGGATCGTCCCATTTTCTCTACATTGTTAATCCAGTTCAAACTCACACCCTTAAGTGCTCAACATCCCAGGCAAAATGAGATGAACTGAGCAAGAGCCTTTTTAGAAATGCATCAGTGAGCTTGCTCCGAAGCTGGGGGGTTGCTGCTGAGGAAAGTTTCTGGCTTTCCTGCTCATTGAGAAAGGAAAGCCAAGATCTAGGATGGGACTCAAAGATCCCATTCTGTAATACATGGCTCTGCCACTGCACCACACACACTGTGGTGTCTCCAAGATGTTCCTGAGTCCCAGATAACTCAGGAAATTAAGACAGCTCCATATCAAAATTATTTCACTGGGTGCCAGCTGGTGTATGTCAGCCATTTACTTTTATTTGCACACAGTACTGGTCTGAAAAGCTGCTGATCTCTCATCTGTATTCATTTACATGGTACTAATTACATTATTGGACTTCTTTAAGTTGGATTTTTTTTAAACTCACTTTAATTTATTTTATTTTTCTTATGATTTAGGTGATAAACTATGAGCAATGGATTCCACCACAAGTTCACAATCCAGGTGCACCTGGTAACAGTGAAACAGTGAGTTGCCATGAAAATTGTTCATTTTTTCTTCATCAGCAGCTGGGAAGAACAGGTTGTTTTAGTAGAATTTCCTGTACTATATGTTCCTTCCCCAAAAGCTGAAAGATCTTTATCCATATCCCTGTTATTAATCATGATATCTCTTTGTCTTTTATGGAATATCTTATTATTGCTCTGCTATTAATAATATTTCTTTATCATTTTTAGAATATTGTATTATTGCTTTGTGATTCCCAGGAGAAAATCTGTCTGTAATCCCTTGCCTGCTTAGTCTGACTCTGCACTCATTTTAGAGTAGTTGGAGTACCAGACTAAAATAATAGGAATATTTAAAGGTCAGATATATATGAACAGAAGCTTTATCCGAATTCTGTGCATTTTACAGAACTCTTTCTATAAACAGAGCACAAAGTTCTCTATCATCATATACTATCTTAATAGTCACTATGCACTGCCAGGTTATTACTGAAACTTTCTGAAAATTTCTATGGTACAATAACAGTAACACAGTAAACATACAGCAATTTTTGTCTTCTCACTGTTGCACTGTACTTTGAATTTAAGTGCATAGGTAATCATGATTAAATCATTGCAGTTCTTTGGGAAAGGCAAGGCAGTTTAAGAAAAATCACAGAGATTATACTCCGCTGTGACTAAATTCTTTATGCTGAGAATTGACATGCTGTGCAAGTAGTTTTATTGAAATTAATGCAGTTACACCCAGGAAAGAGAGTGCTCAACAGGACCAAGATTGCTGGAATCTGACCAACAGTGTTTTACACTTAGCTTCCAAATTGCTGTACTTCTGTCACCAGGTTAATCCTCATAACATTTCACTGAGCAAGGTTTATCAGACACAATTTAGGTCATTCTTGTGTAATGCATTTTTAGAAGTGCATTTTTTAAATGTGTGGGGTTTGTCCTTAAATATTAATGTGCACTTCATGCAAATTATTTGCAACTAAAGGGCAGGCTGTGATTTATTTTTTAACGCATTTTAATTTTTATTTTTGATGTAACATGATTTTTCATCACTAAAACCCATTATGCAGGGAAATAAACAATATTGTTGGCTCTTGGTCATGAGGCAATGCCTTACTTATAGATAGCTTTGCTTATAGCTTGGGGAAAAGCACAGTTCACCTGTTTGTCTGTCTGGTTTCTATATAAAAAATGGTTTTAAATCTATTTGGAGAGGCAGCTAAAATTCCAGCTTTAAACACTCAGGTAAATCAAAATAAAATACTGTAAATTTAAATGCTATCCCAGCACCAACTGATAACTGCATGATCTTTTTTCTCCATGAAAAAGGGTTGCTGCATTTATTATTTAAGCACTTATGGCTTTTCCCTAACGATAGACTCTATGAAATGAGTGCTTTTAAGGCAAAGAGGATTAGAGTTTGCCATTAATGAAATTATCTGAATAGATTATCTTCCATTTATCTTGATGTCTCCAGGATGGAAATCCCAGATCATAACTCAAAGTCATCATGTTGCTTTTGTGTCGTTACTTATAAGTGAACAAATTATTATTGCTACAAGAGATCTTATATGAGAGCAATATTAGCATTTTAAACCACTGTGATTTATTTTGCAAAGACATCTCACAATGAGAGACTGAAAAATTACACCCCAGTTCCTCTGTTTAGCTAAGATAAAACTGCAATCCTACTGTCTTGAATTTGGAAGAGAGACAGAGGTTGAAGTGCAAATCAGACCATGACCAATCAAAGAATGGTTGGATTTGGCCCACAGTGGATAATGAATATTTGGACACAAGCTATAAAAGGGCCCTAAGTTGCCTAGAGTTTTAATGTAGATCTTCTGAGATCTTCTCCTGCAGTGAAAATCCTGAAGAAGACCTAAATGATCTTAAACTCAAAAATGCTACATTTTGTAAATCTACAAAGTAATGAAACCATGGCAGAAATTGAAAACACTTGGGTTTTGTCTATATTAGTAACTGACACAGTAATATATGGCCATCCTAGCACTGAGGAATACTGCAGCATGACTACTATATTCCCTTTTACCTGTAGATTCAATCATAGCAGGATTTCTGCCTGGATTGCATGCACAGTGTGCGTCTAATCTACACACAGATTAAGGAAAGATGAAGACCAGCAGAACAGTTGATGCTGATGATCTGATAATCTGCACTGTGTGTTTTGTGGGATATCTGCCTGTGTTCACATCCTCTTTGTTGAACACCCAACAGTAGCTAGAGTTGGTCAGCTGAACCTCTGGAAAGTGTTTTTCATCTTACTTTCATCTGTGACAAATTCATTTTGCGGCACTTCGAGACCAAGTCACAGCTTACAGAGATAGCTGTGAAATTGACTTCAAAACTAAAACACAAATGTATCCATAAATTACAAAAGACACTAGAGACATGGAAAGGTGTTTATATTCAGTTTCCTGACTTCCCTCTATGTTCCTGTGGTTGATTCCCAGTTTCCAGGACTTTAGATTTCAAAGAATGTAACATGCTGCTGAAAAGAAGGGAGTTTAAACCCAAGCACTATCCACCATGGGAACTTTTGCTTTTTTACTTTTTGTGATTAACAAAAGGAGGAGTCCTAAGGTCCTATCCCTAAGGAAAGGAGTCAGCATAAGCTATTAATTTCTTATGCCAGTTTATAGCTGGAACAAGGTGAAGTGATCATGCAAATCATCTGGTATGAACCCTTTCAGGGTTTGAAATCAAGCAAGGGAACATCTCACCTATTCTCACTTAGCTTTCACTAACTCTCTGCTTCAACAGAATATAATATCAACACAGTTGTCCCGTGACACAGAACTATCTAAACACACATAAAAATGACCTTTGCCTGGGCATAGATGTATTGGATTTCTAGTTGTGCTTAAAGAACCTCATGTCTTTATAGAAAAATATCCCAACTTCCAGTACTTGAAGAACAGCAACCTTTGTAAGTAGTTATCTGTCAAGTGAACAGTAGACTTTTTTTAAATCTGAAATCAACATACACCCTCTCCCTTATCAGTGCTGCAGGCGATGGTTGTAACTTGTAATATGTGAATGCTGGAGTTTCAGATGTGCTTTGCAAAGAGGCTTTAACCCAAATGAGAGCTGGGGAGTTCAGAATCCCTCGAGAGCCATCCCTAAGCAGCCTGCCCTCTATACATTAGACTGCTGGCAAACTCCTGGATGACTTTGTCTCAAAGGATTATGCATATGAGGGAGAAGGAAGCAATAGGGTCCTCTGCATTTCTACCTTCTGATAACATCTGCACTAGCACTTAATCGCTTGCAATATTGCCAAAGACTTATTATTACAATACAAATTCATTATTGGTGTAAATAGGTGAATATCCATAGAAGCCAGACAGTATTGTTCCAAAAAGTAGCCATCTACAAATTAAAATTTTAGCCATTTCTAATTTGGTTTTGCTTTGTTTAGTTTCATTGAAAATCAGATATCCTATGTGACATACAGCATGTGATTATGGAATAGAAGTTATTTGCTGAAATTTCTCTCTGAAGCTCGCAGGCAAGATCAGAGTCAGACTGGAAGAGAACTCCAGTGTTTCTGGACTGATTTTCAAGACAGCAGCTGGTTTAACATAAGTGAACATATATCAGATGGCTACATGTTCATGAGGCTCCTGCTCTGGGAGCTTGTAGTATCTAAACCTTGAGTTTCTCAGAAGAATGCTATTGGAGTGTACAATAACAGATTGGAATTGTTTTTTACATTATTGTCTTTAATCTAGGAAACAAAATAAGATCTTGAAGAAAGGAAGCCATGAGTACTTCAGAACACACTCCCACACAAACTTAAATGCAGCAGCTCACCACATCTGGGATTTCTGTGCACACCTAAAATGCTTCTAGATAATGTAGTGGATTCATATATTAAAATGTTTTCTGGAACAAATCTGTAATTTAGTCTTAAGTAATGCTGGAGTATCTAAGAAAAGTAATATGTAAACAGCAATATGAACAATAGGCCAAGGTTTAATTTTTTTTTACCTATTGGCCCCAAGTGAGGAAGTGCTTAACTTCTAAATCGTTGTGTCGATGATCAGTTCTTTTAATCTGAAACTTTGTCATTCTCAAAATAAACACCATGGTACCCTTAGTTTGTATTTGCAGGGTGTGAATAATTTTAATGTCTTTGGGGTTTTTTTGCCAGGGTACAGAACCAGATGATAAAGCAGAGTCCGTGGGAACACTAAAACGATTGCAGAAATTGGTCCGAACAAAAAAAGCGAGTACACAAAGCTTGGAAGATGTCAAGCATGTTTTGCTGCCCCTCAGTAAGTACAGCATCATATCAGCATTCTTTCCAACATTTGCCAAATGACACTATTGAACATAACTGTAAACAATCCTGTCCTGATCTGTCATTCACCGCCCACGATTCTCAAACCCCAGCTGAGACGTTACTGTGATACCACTTGAGAGCTGACTTCCTCATAGTGTGAAAACCTGTTTCCTGTCACACTGGCTCGAGTTTTGTAACAGTATATCTCGCAAGTGGGGTTTTTAGATAAATAGTATTGTATAACTGCGGGGCCTCCGTGCTGGGGAATATTTGTTCTTGCAGTAGTTCCTAGTTTTGTATCCCATGTCTGATCAGAAAGGCAAAACTCACAAATTTGGAGATAACTTTCAGAGTTAATCCTTGAGTCAGTAGCAGTTGGGAGTGCAGGAAGGTCTGTGGTATGATAAGCAACTCAGCCTCTCCTTCTTATCATACCTGATTGCCTTGGGCCATAAGACACAGGAATTCTACACCAATTCTGGGCTCTGGTTATATTCTGGAGTCTCCTATGGATTACTGATCCGTCTCTGCAACAGTTCTTCCTCTGCACTCATTTTGCCAATTTTAAAGTACATGCATTTGTTATACAATGCATTTGTGTATATGATTATTTTTAAACCAATACTGGCAAAATGCACTTGAACTATCTGATGAACTACTGCTCCAGCCAAATCACTGCTTGGGCTGAAACGTGTGAGGAAGTAATGGATTTCAGCCACTACTTTGTAGCTTCGTACTGGGAAGGGGTGGGAGAGGAATTATCCAGAAAGTTTCCTGAACTTTTCCCATATTTAGGCTAAGCTTATGCTCTCTGCAACTATGACATTCAGTGAGCAAATTTTCATGATCAGGGCAAAATCACTAAAATTTTCCAGGCTTTTAAGGAAATAAGACAAATTTAATAAATGCAGAATAAGTCTTACTTTTAGCTCAGATGTCTGATCCAATACAAAATCCTTTCCATCTCCCCAATTTTCATTATTATTTGTTTTTCTATGGAGTCTTTGTTTTTTTCATTATATAGAATGCAAAGGACAGCATTAAAAAAAGCCACTTTATGAATTGCAACATATTACAACAGAGGTATTTGTATTTTTAAAGATACATTAGAAGACGCTTATCTCTCTGAAGAGGATGAAGAAGCACTAACTTCTTGTATGAAGCTGACAAGACCTCAGGAAAAGAAGACCTGGAAAGACAGCTCAAGGAGAAAAGTAGAGACTGAGACCAGGCCAGATTTTATTTCTGCATCACTGGGCCGCACATACACTTCCAGACTTAATACCTTAGGAACCATTTCAATTCATTCAGAAACCGAATTTCACTTGTGGAGTGACTGGAAGCCGTTTCCTGACAACCAGCTCTGTCCTTGTGACTTCTTGATTTCAAAAATAGAAGAATGGGAAAACTGTACTTGCTCTTCTCACCAGCCACATCTCACATATTCCCTAACTGATATGGATCTACAGTACTCCTGGGTAAGTGGAAGTGGTTTCTTTTATGCTGATATGCATAAAAAGTGGAAACTTTTTGCTCTGATTCAGCATTAAAGGGATGCTGTCATTTTCCATGTGGTTATGAAATGCAGTAAACCAAATTTAGATTTCAGGTAAATGGATGTGAATGCATTGTTCAGGCTAACACCAGGGTTCATATAGCCCTAGGTAGTTCATTTTTAACCATGCAGACATCAGCAGCATTGAGATGGAAGGCTTTAGGCTATTCTGTTTCTCATCAGCACATTCCTGGGTTTTCTTGGGTTTTATCTGTATGTTAAATACTCATCCTTCCAGGCTTAGAAAACTTTCTGGAAGTCTGTGGTAAGTCAGTAAGGGAAATGAAGCAAACAGGCTTAGACCAGGCTCCTAGATGTCACTAGTAAAGGACACTAGAGTTCTTTAGGCAAATGTCAGAGGCTGAAGTGATATCTGTGCTTCTGCCTTCTCGGATCAGCTCAGCTGGTAGAGCCTATTTTTGCAGTAACCTGTGTGGCAGGAAGAGGATTTTAGGCACAGAAACAAAGAGAGTTTAATCTTGGTCTGAAATTATCCTTTCAGATAGTTATCTGGGGGAGGCTTTAATATTTTAATTGCTGTTTTTTTTAAAAGGGCTATTTGAGACTAGAAAAACAAACCCAAGAAAAGCTTTTGCTGGTGAGAGATATAAAATATAGACACTGCAATTGAGGCTTTTCTCCCTCTCCTCGGTGGGCACAGCAGGTCTTCTGGCACTCCATATAGTGGTAAGCACATGGGGAGTGACAGGTTGAGTGAAATAGCTCAGGGAAGCAGTAAGGAGTAGCCTCTTTTCTCTTCGTGCCTGTTCCCTTGACAGTGCTCTGGGGACAGAGCTGTCTCTCACTGTGAAATAAGGCCAGCTCCCAGGAAAGTGCCCCTAAACCACAGGGGACAAGATACCTGCTGAAACCTGCAAGCTGAGAGTTCAAAGGGGGACCTGAGCAACCATAATCTTAGATCAGGGAGTCTTTCCTGCTGAAAACACCATATTCTGTAATGTGTGCTCATATATCAATAGGAAAGGTACACACGTGTGTGTCTATATAGCAACCATATTTCTGAGTACATGGAGGCAGTAATTTGGTTTCTTTTCAATGACACAGTAAATAACATAACACGCAGTACCCAAAACATGGGATTTATTTAGCTGCAGATTTTCCTGGGATTTGATGTAGAAAACAGAAAGTCTAAAACATCCATTGGCAGAACTGTAATTAGAAAAGAGAGGAAGCAAACAGCCCCTAAAAAAAGCCAAGGAAGGTGCAGCACTGTAACCCTGGACAGCCTTGGCACTGCAAACCCCCAGGGACAGTGCCTGGAGACAGACCTCCGGGGCAGAGCATGGGCAGAAATAGGCTGGGAGCTGTGAACAAAGACTGTGCTCTGTCAGGTGAGTCCTCCTGCCTGCCAGTAAATAGGACTCTCTGTAAAAACTGAATTGTGTCAGGGATGCTGTTCTCCATCCTATGCCTCGCTCCCAATGAAAGCAGTTTTCAGTATCCCAAGCCAAGGCTGAAGTCCCAGGTCAAAACAGTAATAGATGTGTTGGTCAGATTTATGAGACCATAAGTGTCAATTCAAGTAATTTTATTTCATTTTGTCACAAACAGGCTGTTAACGTTCTCTGCCCTGGTGAGATTTGTCCTACCCATGTTACTATTAAGTGCCAGCAAGGGGTTTAGTGCTTTTTTTTTCTGAATTGTTTATTTTGCCATCTGCCTTCCTGATGGGCTCCCTGACTTTAATGTATCTCTGTGGGCTTAGTGTCTTTAGATTTAGATTACAGTCAATGGCAACTCATCTCATTCTTTGCATTCGCATTCTACCAACTGGCTCAACTGAAGATTACGAAGACTGGATTTTCAGTTTGGCTGTTTAAGGATCAAAAACTCGACACTGGTGGTTTTGCTATGACAGGATCAAACATTGGGGGTGATGCAGATATTCTTTCTGATGTTGATTTTCTTATTAGAGTAAAATCAATATATTCCATGATACTCTTTCTGATTCTATGAGTAAGAAGGTATCACTTAATTTTCTTGACTTGGCAGCTACTCTGCTGTCTTTACTGCAGGATGTTGTGGAGGAGATAGACTGAGAGACACTGCTGAAATGCTTTTTGGTTTGTCCTGAATTGAGGGAAACAGGCAAAACTGGCAGATGCAAGACTAAGATCCAAGACTCTGCTATTCCATCAGCAAACTGTGACTGAACTGGCTTGAGGGACAGACAAATATCCAGGCTGGACACATATTACCCAGACTCATCTCAGCACCATGTGTAAAGCTGATTGAGTCTAGTTTTAATTAAACCTTGAATTGCAGATAGTAAATTAAGTAGTGCTCTCCCCTAATCACAAGGAATAAGATCTGGATCTCTTCAGGAAAGATTTCTGTTTAGAGAGACAAAATATGAGTAATCCTAATTCCCTTCTCCCGTTTCTTCTCTTGGCTCCTTTCTTCCTCTTCCTTTCTTCCTCCTCAGCACTTTACACAGCCTCCCTTACAGTGTTTCATATTACCATTTTTTTTCCACCTAACCAATAAAAAGGCTGAGAGAGGTCATCCAAGCCAGGCATCTAAACAAGAGCTGTGAGAACAGACTGCAGAAATGTCCATCTTTAGCTACAACAGGCTCCTCCAGCTACTCTTCCTTCAGCCTCCCCCAGTTAAGCAAACAATATTCACCTGCACTGGCTGGACTGTCCCTGGCAGGAACAACTCACATCTCCCCCCTGCAGCCCACCCTCATGTATTATGAAATATTGCAGAAATCTGTATTGCTGTCCTTTAATGAAATCCAGAACTGAGTGTGCTGTGTTACCGTTTTGTAGCCACGGTGCCACCATTAGTAAATTTGTGCAAAGCTAACTTAGATATCAGAGGGGTTTTGGGGTTTGGGGTTTTTTTTGGCATTTTTTCAGCTATTCACAATATAACTGGTGGTTGGTCAAAATTTTGCTAAGGGCAACACAGAGCACTGCTTTCTTCAATGGGTCAAGAGTGCCATGTGAAATTATTGTTACTGGTATTCTTTCCAGACAGATGTAATTTACAAATAGTTCTTCCTTAGAAAGTGAAAGAGTATATTTTAAAAAATACAAAATACTTCAGAGAAAAAAATACAAAAATAAAAACATACTTGTATGCTTAAATAAAGAAACTACTTTGTTGCATATTTTCTTATTACCACAATGTATATTGGGGGAGGGAAATGAGTGATGCAGGCTGATGTTTGTGATGTTATGAATCAGCTGAAAATCAGGCAGACGATGGAAGAAAAGATTGTCCAGACACCACTTTAACAACCACTTGACCTTAATGTGAAAGGTTATTGGGTTTTAATGCTTCTTTTTATTCCTCAAGCTTAGCCCTGCAGAAAACAGTTCAGCTGTGCCTCAGAGTTTTTCCTTTTTGTTTTTATAAATTGTGATTACTAGAAGCTGCCCGTCTGTTATTTGTATGCTAAGATCCTCACTACCCAAACAATGTAGTATACTTAGAAGTACCATGCCCATATGACTCTTATACAAGGTATTTCAGCCTTCTGTTGCCTTTTCTCAATCTGTGCAATTGCTTAAGACTTTTGCAACCTCATAAGGCATGAAAAATCCACAGTCAGAGGCTTGTAAAGTGCATGACCTTGATAGACTTGAATGGACCTGAAACAGGCATAGAGTGGAGCATATAGGGAGGTCACAGCTGAGGGGTTCTCTTCACATAAGGGTTCCCAGACTGTCTTGGACAGCCTGAGACAGAGAGCAAAAAGTCGACGAGTCTCTTTTTCCTCTCTCTCAATACTTTAACATGATACCTCACTGGCTGATCTATCCACTCTCCCAATAACTGTGCCAAATGGAAGTTGTGTTTGTAGAATCATCCAGGCCTCCTTGACACAAGAGAGCAGACAACATCTCTGTTGGAGACAAATCATCAGAGAGTTACTGGAAGTGGGGTTCTCTTTTTGACACATCTTACCAGCATGGTTAACTTTACAGAAGAAGGATTTAGTCATTGACACCATAAGAATATTTATCTGTTGCGGCCTGTGTTTGGTGTTTAGTGAGAATGAAATATAAGGGACATTTCCCAAGACTTTGATGAGGAGATTTTCATGAGGAGAAATAAAAATACATCTAAAGGTAATGCAGAGAAAGACACATTTTCTCTCCCATTTACAGGTAAAGAGGAGAGTAGAAAGCTTCAAAAAATTGGTTTCTATCTGATCTGAATGCATTACATTGTGATGGAATGAACAGTAAGTTTGGGAAAACTGCAAGTGATTTTATACCAGTGCCTGTGTTCATGCTCTCTGTATTCCTCACAGGAAAGTGTCATGGTCTTGCTGTGCTTACGTCAGCCCTGCTGTTGTGTTCATGGTTCTCTGCCATTTCAGTAACCTTGTGGCTTTTTGCTTTCCTCCTGGTCTGACTTACTTTCTTGTCAGACAAGTCATTTCTCAATATCTTTCTTTGACCCCTAGTAGATATGTCTAGTTAGACTTTTTTTTTTTTTTTTTAAGAAATAGTCTTATTCCTCTTATTCTCAGCTCTGGTTTTGGACATTTTCTTATCTTACCTTTTCCTAACATACTGTACTTAATAGGTTCTGGTTCCCAGTTGTCCCATAACAGCCTTGCTTCCTTGCTGTTGTTGCTCTTACCCTCTTGCCTCTGCTGCTCCTGATCATCTTGGTTCTCAAAAACATGGTGTATATTGCCTTGAGGTGGATGCAGGTTATTGGATCTCTGTAATACCAGAGCATTGTTCCCTAGGTTAGTGAAGTGGGGAGGAAGGGTATGGACAGTCAGTACCGAACAAACAGGACAGAGTGTTCTTCTCTGGCAAAATGTGCTGCGAAAATGAAAGTTGTATGTGACCATTTATACAGCCCACTTGCAGGAAGATTTCTGCTCCATTTCAGCCAGTAGTTTCTCCTGCACATTAGAATGCTGTGGGCTTTAATGGACTTTCTGACTGCTCAATTTTCTTGAGCAATTTGACTGTTTTCTGCAGTTTTTCCTTTCTTTAGCTAATGTCTTTCTGTTGAGGGACACCTGAACGGGCCTTTTTCAATTGCATTTTGAATCCTCATTTGGCACAAATATAGCACTAGAAAGAATGCCTGGAAATCCCCAAATTGCTTTTCTGAGACACCAATTTTCAAATGCTCTGGTCACTGTAACTGCCTCACTGTCAGAAATAAGTGTTCTTTTTAAAAGCTGTAGTTCTTACTTGTTCCTATTTCCATGACAAGGTAAGAAGCCAGATCCTCACCAAGTATAAATCTATTTCCTACTGGTGTTAGAGAGTCTTGCTCAGCTGTACCCAAGCTGAGGCCCAAAGTCTTTGTCCAGGGAAGAGATAAAGGGCAGCTGAAATGATGGCAGTAAACAAAACAGTCAAGACCATGATGATGGGTGTTCAGGTGATAAGCAGTGGTTGAGACATGAAAACAGCATTTGTTTTCTAAGATATGAAACTGTCCCCAGCTGCTTCTTTTTCATCTTATCAAATCTTTATTTGCAAGGCTCCCAGCAGGTTTCCTGTTGCTTTTTATAACATTCTAGCTAATTTCACCTGTTACTCTGCTCTCCCCTCCAGTCCAGCAGCTCATTCCTTCATCCTCTGTACTCAGCACCTCTCTTGCAGGGTAAAGACATAGCTAGAAACACCCCCATGCTCCCCAGACTACAGACTTTGAAGATACATGAGCTGACAGACAAAAAGGAACAGTGCTATAGTTAAATTTAGCACATGATTAAATTCAAAGGCACTCCCTTTTTTCCCAGTCCAAACCCTGTATCAGAACCTTGTGAAAACATATTTTTGAATTTTAAGACTTGTGACGGGGTAGGGATTGAGATATATTTATGCAAGTCTGTTGTGGTCAAATCTTGGCGAAATTTGAATGGCGCTGTTTTTGCAGCTGGTGAAAAGTCAAGAGCCAGGACTAAATTTCAGGTGTTTACCTTTCTTGGAAATGCCAAGCAAAATATGGGCTCAGACAAAAAGACACAAATGCTAGTGAACTTAGGAGCACTTATTTTCTTGATGCTTCAGTGTCTGTAGAGATTTATTTTGTCTCTTGTCACACAGAGCCTTACCTAAGAAACAATTACTTCACTAGGTTGGGAAATATTATATGTGTTGCTTTAGTTAAGTACAAAAAGTGAGAAAAAAGTCAGCTCTTACAGTGCAAAGCTTCATCTCTCAAGCTTTGTGCTTGGAAGACAGGAGCCCGCAAGGGTGTCCAGCCTCGCCAGAACTGCACCATTGCCCCGTGCTGATAGCAAATATCTGCCACTACCTTTCCACATCCTACAGTGATTTTTGCTATTTCCTGCATAATAATGTGAAAAATTTTGTGTCCTCATCTGTGGTGACTTTGATGTTGCAGTCTTAAAGCAGGTTTTAAAAATATGAAAACTCTGATGCTGCTGTCCTTCACTATGGTAACTCTTGTCCTATTTTATATTTTTAATACCTTACTAGAATTTAGTAGGGGATGATGTAATAGTTTCCATTAATCTTAAAGGCATGTATACGTTACTCCAGCGAACATCTTTCCAAACTTTTTTTCCCCCACTCTTCTGGGCTGTTCTGTGAAACTGGATTGCTTGTACTTACTTGTATATGTAAGGCAGAATGATAATGAAGTTAATTGATTTGTACTAAAAGATAGTTTAGAATATCCTAACATTTTTAATATGGTTACAGATAACTGCAGAAAACATTGTAATTCACCTCAGCAGATTTCATGGGGTGCTAAGTACTGCAGAGCTCCAGCTAGAGAGAGAAAGGAAAGATTCTGGATTACTGTCATGAATGTAGTATGAAGGGGACTGTAATTGTTGAAAGTGTGGGCAAAATCATGCATTTCCTATACTTATTCTTTGTAAATGGCATATGAATTCTTAATAGAAAGAGAGGAACGCTACCTGCTTCATGAAATATGATTAAGAGTCAAAATATAATTAACCTAAGTGCAGTTGTTGATAACAAACTGTATGATGAAAGGATGACTTCCTGTTAGCATCCTTTAGAATTGCCAAAACGATGCACTTTTGCATACTGAAGGAAATAGATTGTATGGCCTGTCTGCTGCTTTATACACCTACGCTGTGATAATATTATTCTTATGTGGATCTGCTGTCAGCCCAGTATTTTATAACAGACATTTTTCTTGGGCTTTTTCCTTAAAAAAAAAAAAATTATAAAGGTTATCTTTCTTCCCATACACCACTGAAAATAAAAAAAAAGTACACATTACTTTGCTTGATCAGTGCTCTCACCTGATGAATCAGCTAATACAGGCTGTGTTTTCATGCTGTGTTGTCCTAATGCATCAGCTCCTGATGCTGGCAGGAACATTTTGACCAACAAAGCCATCAGGTGCCTTGGGGTATGCTTCTCCAAGTCTGCAACTTTTGAAGTGCAATTTATCTTCTCACACAAAGTAATGGAGTTTTACTTCTGCATAGACTCACTTTTGAAACCTAAACTTTTTCCTGATCTTGTGCTTGTTGAGTTGGTGAGGAGCTTCCCATTTGTAGTCAAACTGTTTAATCTTCACTGTGCTTGCATTAGCTCAGTGCACATTTTATTTGTGCTCGTCTTCATTCAGGAGAACAAGCCAGCTCAGCTTCAGATTTCTTCAGAGTCCCTGATGAAGCTCAAATTAAAGTGCTACCCACATTACTAATTAGGTAAGGATTTTGAGGCTTTGGTAAGGAAGCCGCAGCTGAAGATGACTCAAGGATCCTTAGTGACCTTAAGTTAAAAGGATATGTAAGTGGTGGGTAGCAGCGCATACCACAATGCCTGATGCTCCTTGTCTTCTTCCCTAGGTAATTCAAATGACTTTCCTGTGGGCAACATCAATTTTCTGGAAGTTCTGACCTGGCTCAGAACTTGATTATGTTTGCTTGCTTGTTTTGTGAGAGTAGTTTAAGCTAGTTTTTCTCTTTGGTAAGTCATTTTTGTGTGTTTTAAAATGTTCCTGTAAAGCTTATTTGTAAAATAAGGCTTTCATTAATCAAAAGAAATTAGTTCTGTTTTCATCTGCCTCATGCAGCAATGAAGGGAAATCACACGCTATCAGTGCTCATCAATGGCATAAATGGAAGAGTGAGGGGTTTCAGTGCCAGAAAGGCATTAAGGTTTCCAGGGCTGCAGCATTATTATAATTAATGCATTTCAAAGTCCTTTAAAAGAAACACTTTTGTTGTGACATTCTCCAAAAGTAGGGTATGTCTTGCATAATTTCACACTTGTTTTTAGAGACTGAAAATTTAATATGAATACTGGGTGTTCATCCAACTTTGAAAAAATATTTGTGTGTGAAATGAACAAGAATAGGGCCTGAAAAATAAGACTGGAAGTGAAACAATGGACACACAGTGGACACACCTCTAGTTCTGGTTTTTAAACACTTTCTGGTATTTAGAGCATTAGGAGACAGACCAGGACTTTTCAGAAGACACTGGAAAAGGTTTTGTATCTGACTATTCTCTTTCATTTTGAAAGGAATTCACCTATGGTAATGAAATTTCTGGACTGATTTTTTGTAGATATTTAATTGATGGAAGAAGTTCACCTTCCCTAATACATAAAGAAAGCAAATTGGAAACATGAACATAATATAATTCTTGCTGGA
Source organism: Sakesphorus luctuosus (assembly GCA_013396695.1). Lineage (NCBI taxonomy): Eukaryota > Metazoa > Chordata > Aves > Passeriformes > Thamnophilidae > Sakesphorus > Sakesphorus luctuosus. The sequence continues at coordinate 456,814 of VWZD01005370.1, forward strand.
AGTGCTTTCACTCCAATCCATTTGAAGACATCTGGCTGAATATTTTTTTGAAAAGCACCAAATTAATTAGGTTAAATGACATGAAACTTCTTGTTCACTTCTACTCACAACTTACATTTGATAGCACAGCACAAGAAATGATGACAAACAGTGTGTGGGACGTAGGAAAATCAAGTGTTCAGATAGTTAAGATCATGAGACCGAAACTTTTGCAGATATCTTGAGGGATTCTATATTTAGTTCTAGGTTGTGTAGGTGTGTTAATACCTAGCTTTCTTCCTTCACATTTATGCTTTCACATAATTCCCCTAAATATTACAGCAAGATAGTATTCAAATTTTCTAGTCTGAAACTCCCCAAACTTTGCTTGTAGCTATATTTGCTCACATTTTCTGCATATCTAACCACAGGGTCAAAATCTTAGAATTACGTGTGGTCAATGTTCAATTGCAAAGTAGATAGCTTTTAACACAATTTCTTAATGTTTTCCTGAATTAGAACAAAATAAATCCATATTCCAGTCCTTCATAACTTCCTTAACCCCATGAATCATTATCCAGTGATTAAGGATGTAGATAATGCAGGTTCAATTCCCTGCACTTCTACAGACCTCTTGTGTGATATTATACAAATCACTTCACTTGTCTGCCTCAGGCTTCATTTACAAAATGGGGATAGAATGTTATTCTGCACATCAGATGGTTGTTGCACGAGCAAGAATACACATACCAGTGTACCAGAAATGCAGGAGTTCAAACAGTTTGTTTGCAGGCTCTGACACTTCTATTTAGATGCATCCTTTGCAGTGAATGGGACAGATACTGAGTAGAGAAAAAGTGGTAAATATTAAATATACATTATTAAAACTGCATCATAAAATATGCACACATAGGGATGAGATTCAGGTATCACAGAGCATTCATTCTGCCTTCCCTTGGTTTTGAAACTTTGTTTTCTTAATGCAATTTGTGTGTGTGTATGGTACATAAAGGTGGTATTTTTTTAGGGGTTTAGGTATTATTACTTGGGTTTTCAGGGGTCTTTGATCACAAAGATATTTCAAAGATTTTTTTGGTGAACTTTCTCCTCCCAGACTAGGGGAGCATAATATTAATATTTCTCTTCACCAGCTTGTACAGACATTAAACAACCCAACCCAAACCAAACCAAAAAGCCAAATCCTCAAAAGACTTTGTGGTAAACTAGGAGGCCTATATCTACCTTTCAGAGTTTTGCTGCTCCTAGAGTGATAATCTTCTCCAGTTTGGTATAGAACTACTACGGCTCAGAACTTCTAGCAGATCATGGAGCTGTGAAGGGAGTAGTTTTGTTGCCCTTCATCAGTCTCTGCTTCTTGTAGCAGCAGCAAGACAAGAGAGACAAAAACCACACATGTGATAGAAGTAAAAAGGATCATATAGGTGAGAGTGGTAAAAAAAAATTCTCTAGAGAAGGGGTATTCAAGGTGTGAGTCAAAAACTCACACGTTTTGTGGGAAGTGAGAGAGGAAGGAGTAGGATGATACAATGAAAAATGGTCAATATTAGTTGAAAGAATACGGAAGAAAAGTGGGGTGTTTGTGAAGAGGCAAAGCATTAATCTCTTTCCACAGAGCAGTCTCAGAGACAGTCTCCTCTTTCCATTCCCTTTTCTCCCCAAAGACAAGTTACTGACACATAAGTAATCGCCTTAAACATACTGAGCACCATGACTGTCCCTGGGAGTGCTTTTAGCCTACAGCCCAAGATAAAGCATGTTGTCTTAAACGCTTAATGAAATAAATTTATGTTACTGTGCTTCACTTCATCTTGTTGATGGGCTAAGAGAAAGTTCCCACCCTGTTAGCGAGGCTCAGCTTACTCAGGGCAGCTTAGTCAGTTGTGACCATTCAGCCACAGCCTGAAGTGTCCCATGAAATCCTGAGTGAGGTAAGTAGGACAATAACCATGACCAGGACAGGGTGCAGTGATCACCTTGCCAGTCCCCCTCAGTGGGGCACTCAGTGCAGAAATCCAGCAGAAAATGTGCCACCTATTTTATATGGGGGAGCTCAGCATGGCTGCAGCTCTCCCAGCCTCCATCACCCCTGCCCTGGAGCTATTGGATCGAGGTGACCACCTACACCTGCCAGACAGATGCACAGAGCAGGAGCCAGACCTCCCTGCAGTGAGGCTCAGGCCTGGAAATGAGAGAAAATCAACCACTCAAGTCTCATTCGCAGTATGTGTTATTTGGCAGGTCTGCTGATGGAGATAGTTTGACCCACATCCTGCTTGATTTTTAAGGTATTGCCATGAATGAAAGAAAAGAGGAAAATAAAGTTATCACCATTTCTTGTTGATGAAGACTTTTTACATTTCTGCTGACTATCCATCAGGTAACACATCAGTTAGATGGATAGAGAGTTTTAAGGCCAGTTACAAATAAAGACATCTTGTCCCTCTCTGTAACTTCCAACTGATGATTTTCACCCACTTGAAATCGTATTCAAGGAGAAGGGAAGAATAGTATTCTCCCTTAGAAACCATATGAAATTAAACCCCTGTAAGTGAATATGCAGTATGTCATATTCCTTTTCACATCAGTATTTGCACAGCAGTCCTAATGCTGTGATGGCACAGCAATGTGACACTGACACCAGTGAAGAAATTCAGCAGGAGATATTTACTGGTAAAAGATGGTTCAAACTACAAAGAGTTTTCTGACAGCGGGTTGGCATTAGAGTTAATCAGAATTTACTTCTGTTGATCTTGATTCTAATCAGAGATAGGCTGGCAGACTTCATGTATCTACCTTGAAAAAATCCCCTACTGCACTGTCAGTGCTCCTGCATTAAGCTGGTCTAAATACCAAATGAAGCATGTCATGTTTTGTGCATGAGATTAAAACATAGAACCTAAATTTATTTTTATATCAGTCTCCTTTATCCAAAATCTCATATTTGAGCTTTCTGAATAGATGTATGAGGCAACCGTCACTCTTTATCTGTAAATGCATTTCTGGAAGGCTGAGCTTCAGCTGTATGATTATAAAACAACAGTCATATAAACCTGCAAATTATGTGGCATAAAATGCCTTTGTAGCTGATTAGTAATCACAGTGCTCACTCATGGAATCCATTGAGATGTTCTAGGTATGAACACTGAAACGTAGCCTTGATTTTAATGTTCACCCAGACAAACAGTGTGCTCTTTGCTTGCCCGGCAGAACTCACAGCAGCAGCATCCTGCCAGTTACTTTCTGTTTTTCATCACTGACTCTGCTTACAATAAAATGTACAGGAAAACCACCAGTGACACACACATTTCTGTAGGAAGTCATTACACAGATTCTGGATAAGACTGTGGCTGTGTTTTACAAGACACCAACCTTGCTGACTTAAGAGGTTTCTCAACAGGAATACCTAGAAGGTGTAGACACAACTTTAGCTCTTACTCTTCAAGGTAATAAGAAAGGGATTTGTTCAATAGGTGAAAGCCAATCTCCTTGAGAATCCTTTTGTCACAGTAGTATAGATTTTTATTAGTGTTAGTGCTAACCTGACATAGTGTAGGTGTGACTGATCTGTTCATCTACTGCTAATGCAAGAGAATGTGTTGGGATCAAAGCTTGAGATAGGTTCTCGGTACTTCATTTTCCCTTTAGACCAGGCGGTGTTGGGAACATGCCAAGGACACAATCTGAGGGCCTGGCAATGAGACACTTTTTCTTACTCATCGAGTAACAACCACTTTTTTGTACCAGACACCTCTTTAAACTCAGTAGGAGCTCCTGTGGTAATACTTTATTAGCCTGTCCCTACCATATTTCCTCATGACGTAATTGAAGAATAATTTTTTTTTCAAGAAGAAAAGAGACACCGATAGTCCAAGAAAGGCTAAATCCACAGTTCCTGGGACTTGGCATGGTGGGAGTATTCCTGCTGCTTTGTGCCCTCATAGTTGCTTAAACAAGCTTAGACTCCGACTCTTTGTTGGTGTCTTACGCCTTTTCACTGGGTATATGTCATTAAAAGTCCCCCTCAGTGTAAATTATTTAGCAAAGATTAGGCTTTTGGATCAAAATTCAGGTCTTAGTTACTCACTTGCCTGAATAGGCAGTTTCTGCAGGTTTTGTAAAAATTGTACTTTCTATGGCATAGGAATCTTGATACAGTATCAACAAACTGCCAAATCAAAGGTGTAAGCTTGAGATATTCTTTAATTGTGTCTTGTCTCTCTAACACTCTGAGTTTCTGTAGCTTCTCCATTTCCTATTCCTGATGAAAAAAAGCACATAGGAGCCTATTCAATAGGAAATTACACACCTTGTTACATGAAGTCCTGAAGCATTTTGGACTGATTTTCAATATCAGGTTCTGGATGCTCATAGTGATCAGTTTGCAGTGAGTGTGGGAGTCTCAAAGACGGGACCTTAAGCATCCAGTTCCACTCTCCAGCATCTCAAAATCACAGTGAGTGTGTTGTTTAAATAGTTATAAACACAGCCCAGCCTGCAACCTCTGTCTTCCTTCATGGATTGGTGTTGTCAGGGGAGGGAGGAGGGAAGGCTTAACTTCACTTTTTCACCCTTGTTCCTTCCAGTTTCCATAGAGTCTTTGCCGTGGTAGTTCATGGAGAGAGTCTGTTGAGGATTAGCAGTGACTGAATCTGTGGCTGGCCCTTGCTCAAATCAGACCAGGAGAGGGAAGTATCTAGCTAAATTCTGGCCCATAATTAATACATATGAGGAAATTGTGTTCTGCTCATGAACATTCCTTGAGGAAATAAAGATTAAATTTTTTAAGTAAATTATTCACTGCAAATTACTCACTCAGCTTCACTTGCTATTCTGAGATTTCTGCAGTATCTGAGTTAGATCATTCAGGGAGAGGCATGGCCGTAAAAGCAGAGGCTGAAGGCATGATTCCTTTCTTGTACAAAATATAAATCTTCTTTTAATTAAAATAAACAAAGACACTCTGGGATTGCTTAGCATTAGGGAAAGAAATGTACAGCCCCAAGGTATCTTTGATTCTCCAGTTAAACTTGGACCAGATTTGTCTAATGGACAATGAAAAACAAGTTGCTAATATGAAGAAAGTCTCATTTCATTTGCTTTTTGACAGGTGGCCAGTATGCTAAACCCTTCAATCTACTTCACACCCTACTTTCTAGTTTTATCAGAATAATCGAGTTTTGAAAGGATAAGTTTACACTGGCAGTTTAGACTTGAAGGGATCTCTCCTTTCAAGGCAAGGTTACTGGATGGAGCCTCTGAGGGGTTATGGAGCTGTTGCAACACTTTGTTACCATGTGGGAGGGAGGCATATAACACACTTGAATATCCAAGACCATTCCTCATGGTCCATTCATTAAAAATGAGTAATGATAATAATAAGCTATAACTTATGTTGCCTTTTATAAATACAATGACAGTGGGAACCATTCTCATGGGGTCATCTTAATTACTTTTAAGTGGATAGCCCTTTTTCCCCATAAGACTTTCCAGATAGAAGAGTGACATTGTCTGGTTATTTCAGAATAGAGGAGTCAATCCAAGCCCCATAAAATTCACCTGAAAAACTTGTATTGATTTCACTGGGGTTTGGATCAGATTCAAAGTCCAGCAAGGAAAAAGAATAAGTTACCTGCACTCATGTCCAACAGAAAACTAAGTATAAGAATTTTTCTTTTAATTCTCCATAGATACTCATTCCCTTTTGAAAAATTAGCTTCAAATACAGAGGATATAAGCACCAAGCTTATTATTAATTTTTAATTCAAAAGAGCTCCTTTTGAAATGTATTGGTTAACTAAATGAACTTAATGCTATATATGTTTGATTTTCTTCACTTTGTTACTTTTTAAAACTAGTGTGGGTCACCTTTCCAAGGGCAAGAACATAATCAGGTCAGCTTTCAAGCTGCTATAATTTTTCTGATATGTGGATGAGGATAGGAAATAGATATGGGTGGGTACTATATCTCTTGAAATAGCCTCTTTCCTCCTGTTTAACAATAAATATTCTACAGAAAGGAAGCTCATATATTACTCTTCAGATGAGTTCCCATTTTATTAATCATGAAGATTTTAACAGTGGCCTGAGACAGGAAATCACAGTGTAATGATCAGCAGTCTGATTTAATCCTCACGTTTGGATCAGATTAAAAAAAAAAAGCCCAATATACTGCAATGTAAGTCTAAGTAGATAAATAATCAAGTTTAATTACTATTAAACATACATATAGCTTTTATAACAACATATGGCTCTACTGAATTACTAAGGCTGTTTAAATACTCATGGTAAAACCTCCTTATGCTTCGAAACTTAAACTGACACTTCAGGTGATGTTTTCAAATATAGAAAAGAAATACATCTCTTAGAATTCATAATAATTAATAATTAATAATAATATCAATTATTATGAACTATGATGAGTATGTTATTTTTAATAATCAAAACCTCCACATTTAACTCTTTTAAATTAGTGTAGCTAGGAATAACACATGAAGGGAAATATCTTTGTTAATGGGTTGATGTTCAACATGTACTCATTTGCAACCCACTAACCTAGAAAGTTTTTTGTTATATATGACACAATTTCTGTACTTTGTCTTCAGTTCCTCCTCCCCTTCCTCTTACCAACCCCATGTCTTATAAGGCCAAGAAAAGAAAACCTCATAATAACGTTAGTGTACAATAATTATTCTTTCATCAGTCAGTCTCTGTCCATTCAGTTGTCTGTCCATCAGAATCCAAGAAACTCTCCAAAACTTTTCTTAAACCTTTAAATAGAAGTCCAAATAGCCAACTGACATAGGAATACATCTGATGAGCACACCTTTGGAGTATTCATATGGTAGAGGAGTAATTCAGCCAAGAGACTACTTCCCTATCTAGCACTCTCTCATGCATGTTTCCAAAGGTTGGAGGTGTTTGTGGGACTGTGAAAGGCAATCCTACAAAACAAGACCTGGGCATTTCTTACCAGCTTTCAACCATCAGTACTTTGTGGTTTCAGATTGGATGGTTTCTTGTTTTAGCTTTTCTTGAAATCTGAGCTCCATCAAATTTAATATTAAAAGAGTGACATAGAGAAAGACAGGTCTGTGCACTGATTTGGACTCAAAAAGACTTTAGAATTTTTATTTGGTGCAAGAGACCTGCACAGTGGCATGCTTTTTTAAAAGTGCTTTTATTTATGCAAAACTTACGAGTAAAGATTCGTTACAATATATTTACCTGGAGGGGGGGGAAGGGGCGGGGGCGGGGGAGAAAATATAGTATCAAAACTATGGGAAAAAATACTGAAATTTTTTCTTGACACTTACTAGAATCTTTTTCTTGCAACTTACTGAGAAATATAATTTTTTTTAGTTTGTAATAATCTTAAATTAAGCTTTAGTTGAAACTCTGTGGGTGGCCCAAGAGTTTGGGGTTTTGAAATTAAGAATTTCCCTCCATCTTTCAGCAAAAAGTTGGGACAATTTCATGGTTTCAGGTTTTGTGACCTATGATTCACAACAAGTAGGTATTACTTAGGATACTCAAGACTTTTGTTTGTCTTTGGCAAATAATATCAAGCAAAATGAAGCAGAAATTCAAAGCTATCTTAATACCTCCACTTTCCTTTAGCCTTTGGGCTGTTTTTCAAGAGGGTGTAAAGGACCCCTGCCATTCTCCTCTGTCTCTTTGTTGTAAGCCTTCTGTTTTAAGTCTTGCCTTTTCTCCATGCGACTTTGTCAGCAAATCAAGGACAATGGAGGACTGAAAAGTGCTGTTTCAGGGAGTCCAAATTCTGTGATGAATGACAAAAAATTATTCCACCATGCAAAGGATAAAGATGGCTTTAGATACTTCCCTTCTCTACCAAACAGTGACCTTTAATCTCATTGCTTTTATTGCATTAATGTAGAGCTAAGAGAAGGATGAGGTGTTGGGGATCAGCTGGATCACACACCCAGAGTGCAGTGCAGATCTGCTGGGCAATAATATGCCTTAGTCTTCTGAACATCAGCACACCTTGTTCACAATTGAATCCCAATACACATTGAAATGAAGGTTCAATTAGTGCCATAAGGCTAAGAGGGGAAAAATGAAAGAGGAAAAGAGGATGATTTTCCAGAGGTTGCCCAAAGTCTTAATGAAGCCTGATGGTGACACAGAGGAAGATAAGTTTTAAAGCATTTCTCACTTTGAACCCTGTCCTCCTTTGCAACTCATCTCCGTGGTGCACCTCTCTCTCTCTCTTTCTTGTCCCAGTCACTTCCTTCCCCACTTCCTCACCCCCTCCCCAAAAGAAGTGTTCGGTTTGCTCCCCATGCAACAAAGCAGCTTCATGAAGTCATATCCTGACAGAACAAGGAAGTAACCAATGTACTTGTCTGTAGTACCCTCTGTTGCACTCAGTCTGGTCACAAACGCAGCAGCAGTTGCACATCTGCTGGATAAACGTGTGTTAAACATGTTGAAGAGAAAACCATCTAACGTGTCCGATAAGGAGAAAAGTCAAAAGCCAAAGGTAAGATTATTTCATTTTTGTTGTCAATAAATAATAACAGCATTTTTTACCAGTTTTTAAAAGGAAGGTTTCTTTTTAAATCCTAGCTTCAGGATTTCCTGATGTGCTAGCAAGTGCCTCACTGCTATAAGCTCAGGAATCTATTTGTATACACTTTGTAACAGTAGGGATCCAATTCAAGTAATCATGATTATGAGGCTGCTATAGCTGTGCTAAAGAGTCCTGGTGCTGGACTTTGCCTATTATTTTATGTTCTTCATCAGTCTTTTAACAGAGGGGCTCACAAAATCCCCTCTTTCTCTTTGATCTATGATCAACTTGAAGATGTCCCAGGAAAGGGTGTGAGAATCTGGGAAGAATTAGAAAAGCTATTAAATTTGTTCCTTATTTTCATAAATTTGCTTTTGCATCACCAAAACCAAAGGAGAAAAGGGTTCTTGGCCATCAGTGTTTGTCATCTTTATTTCTCTGGGAATTATTAAAATTTCAGCCTGAAAGAAATGCTCTGAATAAATAGATAATTTGCTAAACTGGACACATTCCACAATCTGGAATTTTAAGAAAGGAAGGAAGAGTTTTGCAAGAGGCTTAACAATGTATACTGCTCTAGAAATTTATTTCACTCCCTGCACTGAGTGCAAAATGACTGCTGTGTGTTGTATTGTACAAGTTGTATTGTACAAGTGTATGGTAAGGCTCAAGTGAAATGGCTACTGCTTGACCTCAGTGCTTCGGTATCCATTTTTGCCTTAATTTATCCATGCTGAAAATTTAATAAGGAGGTTGGAAAAGCCTTTTAGTATATCTCTGCTCTCAGTAACTTGGCATCTCCAAGTTTACAGACCTATCTTCTCATTGTTTGGGAATACACCTCCCGTAGTGACTTCCGTGTCCTAAAAGATTATTGCAGACACTGTTTCAGCAAGAATGTCTTCTGGTTTTACACAGCATCGGCTTTTCCATATTGCGTTTGCAGTTTTAGACTGTGACTCATTAACAGTTAAAATTAATGGGGTTTTTCCATGGATTTGAAGCTATTTTGCATCCATTTTACCCCACATTTAAATGTTTTTTTTAAAAAAACATTGCACTGGTTGGTTTGCTATGTGTTTTCTTCTGTTCAGTCATCATACTGGTTTTTAATGGCAAAAAAGATGTACAGTTAATATCTAATTACACTATAGATTAAACAAGAAATTACCATGAAAGACTCTGTAGATGGGCTTTGTTTTCCTGTCTGCTAAATACTTTCAAAAGCCTTCCAGAATAAGACATTCCTTAACAATAGTCTGATTTTCATTTTTTTTTTTCCATCACAGTTAGTTATTCATTCATTAAGTCATTCTGTCCTACTAAAATGCTGGCATTGTAGCTTCTCAAGGATATATACATATATATAATATATATGTATATAATGCTCATGGGTTTGATTCAGTAGGTTAAAGCAGAGATAAAAGGAGTCCAACCACTTGACTGAGTGTCAAAGCTGCTGACTTTGCTGTGCTGTCTTTGTCTTGTTGTGTTTACAAAAATGGAAGGTCTTGGTGAAGTGTCTCAGAATGTCTTTCTGTCTCAGTAGTGTCCTTTGAAATACTTCACCTACTGTAAGCCCACTTTTGCACAGAGCTGTGTAAACTTCCCATGCTTTTGCTTAATGTGCTATTCACAAATAGGACATTGGAGAAGGCAGCCCCATGTTGCATAGAATAGAAATCTTACTTTGCTGTAGCATATTTTGAAACTTGTCCCATGGAAGCAACGTAAATACTTAACTTGCTTAATGCTGAATTGGGTAAGACAGGGCACAGGTCCTTACCTCCCAACAGAAGTTACAGGATTTCACAAGTGACTTCCCTAGGTCACATCCTGCCTGCCCTGCTCTGAGCAGACAACATTTGGTACCTCCTACTACTCACAGGTCAGGATTCCACTGTCACTGTGAAGGTCTTGGGATACCTCACCTTGCCTTTAGGCAGCTTAGACATGCCAGTGTCTCCAACACATCCACACAGGGCCAGCACAAGACCCATGGGAGAGCCATAAGGTCTGGTACAGCCATAAGGTCTGGAATGTTAAATGAAAATCAGGTCTGCTATCTTAGACCCTCAAAGAGGACACCAAGAAGATCTTTTAGATAACTGAATCTTAACGATGGTGACCAGTTGTATTTATCACAACTGTATGAATTTCTGTGCATTAATTAAATTGTTTCACCAAGATTTTCTCTTTAATCCCTTTGGTTTTATTACTTCCTAATTTGAAGAATGTTGGCATCCAGTTATGCCTTTTGATAAGGATGAAGGAATACGATGCAAAGCTGGTGTTAAAACCCTTCTCAAGGCAATTCACTGTTCCTGGATAAAGCCCCTCATAGTGCTGGGCAAGTGACAAATGCAGGAGTAACACAGGTCTTCAGTATCTAACTGCCAGTTCTCTATGGGCAATGCATTTACCTTATTTATTATTGTGGTGCTTAAGGGGCTTCTGCAGATATGGTAAGTGCTGCATAGACAAAAAGTCTATCTTAGGACTCAGTGTCTGCTGTGAAAAGGTTGATCCTAATATTGAATTAGTGGTTTTGCAGGTTTTTTAGTTAATGCAGCAGGATTTCAGTAGTGCTGCAGTCATGCTAATAACTTTTTTGAATGTCTAGCAGCTTCAGTGTATGTATGAATATGCATATAACTACCTAATGCATTTTATGTTAGCTATATAAACAAACATTCTTTGTTAGGAAAAAAACCCCAAACATCTACACCTGATGTCATCCAAGAGAAAATTGGGAGAGAAATGCTTTTAAAAGAGATACTGAAAAAGGATTCTGAACCTTGGCAAATGTTTATCATTGTAGCTGCAAGTACTAGTGTGGAACTGTACATTTATACCTTTCAGATCAGCTGAGGATCCCAGATAACAGAATTAAAAAGCAAAAGTCCTAAGGGTTAAAATTACCCTCCTTAGTATTGGAGGGCCAAGCTTTCTATTTTGAGTCTATCTTATCTAACCTATCTGTCTATCCAGGACCTTAAATGATTTTCTCTCATGACAGAGCCTGTGCACCTTCCATCCCTTCCCTTAGGGAGTCCTTACCTGCCCTCCTTTCATTTCTGCCAGATGAGACACGGCTTGGTTTATATGGTATTGCTGTTCTGAGTTGTGGAATTATTTGTGGGCAAGTGAGGTCAAACAAACCAGGTCTTGCTCATAGCCCTGAGGTTCATGGTCACGCTGGTGGCCGGAGTCAGCTCACTGCAGGGAGAGCTGTGTGCACTGACAGAGTGTTGGAGAGCAGGAAAGCAGGGAGGGGTAAGGATGCTTTTACTGGATGCGTTTCACCTGTGGGTCTGTGCAGTCTATCCCACAACCCCTTAGAGAGCTGGGGAGGAGGAGAGCAGCTGACTTGGAGGGTGAAGCAGACTCCTGAAATCAGGTGGATTTTAACCTCTTTGGCCCTTACAGTGTTATAAATGTCAATGCATCTGGGGAGTGGAATGAAGCAGAATTAGAATTATGGTAAGAAAATAGCTTTTTAAGAAATTATACAAGATCTAGTTTTCTTTTTTCATATACAATTCAGGCAGCACCATGCACCATACAGATACTCTGCATTCCACTCTTTTACACATTTGACCAGGTGCAAATAATCTGTAAAACATCCCTGAGTTGTCTTGCACACTTCACAGGACAAAATGTGCTGGGCAGAACCTATTCCTTTCTCTCTCACATTCCTCCAGACACAGCAAACTTGAGAACTGCCTGATGATCCTTGGCTTTACTTCAACATGAGACAAAGGCGACTTTGTGCCATTTTTTTCTGGCTTCACTGAAGAAAGTCTTGTGTTATTATTCTACATGACAGTTGATCTATGTTTATGCTAAAGGTTTGAGACGTTTTTGTTTCCTTATTCTGCTTCCAAATGTGCTTAGTGCTTTAAACTCAGCTTACTTCTGATGTGTAAGACAATTCAGGGTCAATGCCTCTACATTTTGTTTAGGCAAAAATGTGTCCAAGCTTCTAATTAAATCAATATTCACTTACTTAGGTGATAAACCATTATTTGTTTTCAGGGTTACGAGAAAATAGTGACAAATCCAATGGGAGGAAACACTTTAATATGCAAATTTATTCCATAGTACAGTTTCATACTAGTAATTTTACTTTTTATGAGCTTTAAATGAAACCCTGACTTCACAGAAATAAATGCACATTTTTGCCATAGACTTGAGCACAGAATTTCCCCTTTTTATAAAATCTTCACAGAAGGCCTGATCCTGATTCTGAAAACACTTAAATAAATAAATTAGCTGTGATCCCATTGATTTCAGTGGGATTATCTGAGTAAAGTTTATCGCTTGCCTAAGTGTTTGGAGTTGTAGTGCAGACAGATGCTATAAGCAAGTTTTTGGTGCCGTATTTTTCTCAGACAGTGGCTTGTGCCTCTCCAGTGATGAATACTTATTGAAGAAAAGAAAATAGAAAATAGGTACAGCAAACCTAACCACCAAAAATAATTCAAGACATAATTAGATCTTCTGTAGGACAAGATCTGCAGTCTAGAGATTTCTCGGTGTTAATGAATATTAACTAGGATTTATCCTTGAGTGAGGAAAGCTGAAGGTTTTAATTTTATTTCAAAGGTAAAGACTGGTAGAGTTATGAAGTTTTATATTCTTTTCTTTCCCCCTGAAATTTCAAGTGCATAATAAATGAGCCGCTGCTAATGTCACAGATGCTAATTTTCACAAGCAGGACTGAAGTGATGTTCGTTTCCATTTGCATTTCATTCTAACAATGATGAGAGGTGATGAGTTGGTGATAAGCTGTTTTCACCGTACTGCCCGCTGTGCAAATTTATGCTTATAGGCAAAGATGACACATAGTTCTGTCATTAAAGGTCTTTACTGCATTTCCTCTTGCAGAAAGACTGTTTGTCAAAATCCATTTGAACTCTGTTAAATAAGAAGAAACAGATGACAACATCTGGGAAGTATTTTTAAGAACCTGGTTTATAGTGTAAATACCTGTGGGCCTTTATCAGGGACAGTTCAGAGAAAGAAAAAATGATACTTGTAATAACCATGTGTGTCTAGATGGGGAAGGAAAGGATTACAGGTGACACTTCAGAAGGTGTTTTCTGTCTCCCTTAGGCTTCATAAAAAACTAGAACAAGGTGAGAGTTAACCTTGGGTTATTCTTCTGTGAATGGAAGACTCTACAATCATATTACTGCTCCTCTTACTTCTGGTACTTTTTCTCTATTTATATTATCATCTTGCTTCTTGCTCATCAGATTTTTTTTCCCAACAGCAATTTCAGAAAGTTGTTTATGTTTTAACATATATGTTAGCATATCTCTCCTAGTCAGGTGTTGAAATTTGAGGAATTTTTTCTTACCAGAAAGTCAGGGGCCAGAGGCTTTGTGGGGAAAGTACAGCTGTCTCACCTGCCTCGGCAGAAGCCTGATTAGGATGACTAGACTCTACATTTTGATGCTGACATGAAGACAGGCTCATTGAGGGCTCACATAACTCTTGATTAGCTTTTGTGTCAAGGGAAAAATTGTATCGGTGGCCTGGTCCAGTACTGACATCTTTTGTGTGTTCCCTTGATTACAGCACCTTTTAAATTTTCACCAACCTTGCACAACATTCGGGTAATTTCTTGTTTCTTCCCTGTCTTTGTTTTGCTTCACTAGCCAGGCTTAAGTCCTTAATAGCAGAATATTTTAAAACAAGCCATAGTAAATCTCCTCAAGGGAATATTGACACATTAATATTCATTTTGCTTAGAGTAACAAATCCAGTTCAGTTCTTTGTTTTCCTAAGCTAGTAAGAGCATTTCAAGAAGTATGTCTGAACAACCTTATCCGGCCATTTTTTGAAACCACATCATTTTTAACTGTACTCTCAGTTAAATACATCGCACAACTACCAAAGTCACATAAATCAGTATTAGCTGCTTTCTAATTTTTTAATTAGCTTTATAGATCAGTTGACTTCAATATTTTGTTTCTAGAAAACTTAAAATACCCCGAATTAAACATTGGCCAGGATGTCTGTCATTGCTGGGAAAAAAAATCAGTAGCTACTTATGGGCAGGACTGGCAGAGGATGTGGCCTACAGTTTTCTGTAGTTTTCAATACTCTTCTAGGAATTTGTGTCACGTCATAAATTCAGACCAAAGACATTATAAAGCCATCGCTTGTCAGTTTGTATAAGCAATTTGTGGGTGGCTACAGAGGAAACAACCCCTTGGTGTGTGGGCAAAACCCCCTGGGAATACCCACTCCTGGAAAGGGAAAAAAAATCTTCTGTGTCTCTGTACTCACAATATCCCTTAACCCTTATCTTCTGGAATGCTGCAACAAAGACAGCAGTTACTACAGCTGTTAGAAACAGTTATACTATATTCCACAAATCATCAGTGTCAGGGTTTTTGCTAGACATTTTGCTGCTTGGTACCAGGCTACAGATTATATATGCTCCAAATATTTAATACATCTTATGTCCTTCAAACCATCCTAGTGGAGAACTTTTTCTCGTGCATTGGATAGAAGTGTGTTCTATATGTGTTGTTATTCCATGGAAGTATAAATGACCAACTATTTTTTTTCCCAAGTGAAATATCTTCTGTATCCATGCACGCTCTTACCTTTCTAGCTTTTTAAAAAATCCTATTCCACTCACAGTGCACCCAAGACCATGTTCTCTTCTTCTCAGACTTGGGGCTGAAATTCCCCCTTAGAGTAAAGCTTTGAGACTGCTTCAAGGAAGTTGCTTCTTTGATTATACATATTACATACCTTACTGCTACTTTCTTCCCCTGGCCCTCTTTGGTCTATTCCATGGATGCACAGAAAGCTGGATAATGACTTTGCCTGTACATCCGCACAGGTTGCTTAATTACCAGTCATAGCAATTCTGACACCTCTCTGCTTAAGTTGAATGTCATCAGCAAAGGGTCTTTTATCTCTAATCATTACCCAGCACAGAATTTGACAAGTTTTCTCTTGGAAGATCTAGCGATCAGCCTCCTGTTTTGCACCATTATGTCTTCTGGATTGGAGTTTTAGTCCCATTTCTACTCTTATATGTCTTCACTTCTTTTATCTTCACAAGAACATCCACATAACCTCACATTCCTGAATATTTCCAAGAGATGTTGAATGGTTACTTCCTTGAGAACCATAGGAACTTGGAAATTCTTCTACTTGGTCATGTTGACCTCATTCAGAAAGTTTGCTGTTTTTTCAGGTATATGGAAAGAGAAGTGAGACATGAGGTTACAGGAGTACTTGAGGCTTTAGGTTTTTCTACAGTGTTTCTCACAGAGAAGAAAAATACTAGAGGAGTTCTGTTCAACCAGAAATCATAACAAGCCTATGGTGCAGTTTCATGTCTGCACTCTACCATAATGTTTCAGATAGAGATGGAGCTTTGACACTGATGGCTGCAGCCCTGAGATAAAGAAATCAGCTTCACTTAGCAATGGCACAGCCAAAAGCAGATGTGTGAAGGTGAGATGACAAAGTGGCTGAGACAGCTGAACGAGCTCTCCCAACCTGACTCTCTGCTGCCTTCACATGTGCAAGGTGGATGCTGAGCTTTACCACTCATCACTCACCACAGCTATGCTTTTTCTCTTATACTTCTCTCTGTCTGCCTCTTTCTTTAAGATCAGATGTTAAGTCTAAAAACCACTTCACAGATCTGGAAAGTGGTCATGGTTCACTGATGGATGAGAAGCTCAGAACCTCAGTAGAGGGTGCATGAAATGACTGAAGATCGTAAAGCAGGCATTCAGATCTAGTCACAAGCACATGGCAAGGCCCTTCTGATGTTGTCATTGGTGTGCTTCCATTATTTTCTTCCTGCCTGTGTAATGGAGTTTATGTTTGATTTGCTTTGGCTGTCTCTTGGTAATTGTGGTGAAATGTTTGAAAACTTTGTATTTTGGATTTTAGCCAATATCTGAAGGAATGGGAAGAGGTAACATCTTCCTACCTGTTTGTAAAAGCTTAAAACCTCGTAGCTGGCACAATTCCCTTCACAGTGATAGTGCTGATTTCAGTGGTATTTGGAGTAGGGCCTTGAATTCATGGTTCAGAGAACACCTCAAAGCCCTCACTGCTGTCTTTGTCTCAGTATCATCATCTCATTGGTGAGTGTCTCTCAACTACTTGTGGTTTCCATGGAGGTTGCAGGAGCTGAGGAAAGGAGAAAAGCTCAGTCACATGTCAGAAGAAAAACACACTTCATGCATCTGGTACATTTGTTTTTCATGTAATGAAGCTGTAATTTTCCACTGAGCTGTGATCACAATAACCCCATGCCACAGAGAAAATCAAATTGAGAGAGAGAGGAATTGATGTGCCCATACTGCTACCATTTTCTGTGCCCAGTACCCCAGGGAGCTGCTGATTGTATTTATTCCTTTCTGGTAAATGAGTGACCTGAACAGAATCAGGATGCTATCTTGTCTTCAGATGACTAGATTTTTTCCTAAGATTGCAGGTATAGAGCTTATACTACAAATAAAACCTAGAATTTAATGCATCCTAACTTCTAAACTAAGAGTTATTCTTACATAGTCCCAAATCACAAGAAAACTCTGAGCTGGCAACCTTCTTTCAGCTTTCATAGTGGTCCAAACCCAAAAGGTTACTGAACTTATTTTATGAGTTCAAATTTCCAAGGAGCACATTTTAGATTCCCAGGCATAACTTGTGCAAGCATGTCCAGTTTTTGTAGCCTGAGAGGCTGCCATGAGGTGCCACATGTACTTTCTTCAGCTGCACAATAAGGGTAACTTTGGCCCATGGATGACAATATGCCAACATCAAAACTCAGCCATCTGACAAAGCAGGATACATGAAAGGGAAAAGATGGTGACTCTGGTCTACATTTCAAAGGAGTCAAAAGTTAACCCACTGTAATGAATATACTATTTTATTTGTTTGTTGGCCTGTTTGTTTTGTTTTTCAAGATAAAAATAATTTAAATAAATGGACATATAGATCTGATGAAACACTAATATTCACAGTGACTGATGATAGACACTGTACTGAATTTTATTTGTCTATTGTAGTGCATCTCCATTAAGGCAATTTCAGCTAAGCTTGCTATGGATTCATTAATCAAGTGTAGTCAGAATGTCTGAAGGGAGATAATGAGGGGGAAAAATGGCTTATTGTTTGGATCTTATTCTTCAGGTAGTTAGTTTGTTTATCATGTTGCATAATGTTTGTACCCCAATAAATAAGTTGCAGTTGAAAGTAGTCATCATAACAGACAACTAGCATATTTTTATTTACTTACAAGTTCAAAATTATTCCCTAATAAATCAATTAAGCTTGTGTTATCTTTACATCACATGCCTAAACAGATTTCCAGCCTGCTGTATCAGTTAACAGTGACATGGAAACAAGGTGGAGCAGTATCATTTTAATATTTCCTCCCTTTATCCAAAGAATCAAGCATCCATGGAGACAAAGTCCCTAATCCTATGTCTTTTCTCTAAGCACTAACATCCTAAATGCATACTGCAGTGTCAGCAGTCCTTAGTGCCTTCCAAAACTTCTCCTCTAAAAAGCCTAAGAAAAGATTTGTTCATTTTTTACTTACTTTTTACTCATTTAGGATTACATATTGTATATCTACCCCACATAAAGCTGTCACTATATTACCTNGAGGTTCTAAGAGCCTGGTGGGGCTGGAGACTGCTGAAGATGGGAATGTTTATAAGCTCTGTGATATTAACTGCAGCACTCAACCTCAGGTGACATAAAGCATGCAAAAAAGAACTTTCTGTCAGTTTTATTATTTCTAAAAAGGTTCCCCTTGAAAGAGAAGAGTGACCTTGCTCTGCTGAGCTGACATATGCCACTGAATTAATGGCTAAGCTTTGCTGTAGGGAAGCTTGCAGAAACATTACAACTCCAATGGCTGGGTTTGCTGTGAACATTAATCAGGGGAACCAACATGATGTATCAAACACTCATTTAAAAGTAATAAAAACTAACTTCCTTTCTCCCCCCATCCCCCAAGTTTCTTAAAATTAGCTTATTGTTGGTCATTACCTGTTGTCAAGGGTAAGACTGCAGTACGGCAGTAAAACTTGTACAAGGGTTTTCTAGTTTGCTTACTCTTCAGAAAAAAAATAAGCAAGCTTTTAGGATGGTCAGTTTTGACTGTGACTTAGAGGTTATTTTTTTAATTTTGTTTCCATCTGGAAGGTCATTTAAAGGAACACCTTTAACATGCTTCTTGCCGTCAAGGAATGCAGAAGCTGCCTTTCATCCTCAGTGACTCTCTAGGAGAGGGACCAGCTCCCACGTCATGGATGAGCAAAGCCTAACAGGAGGCAAAGAGGCAAGGAGGCTTTTGCTGCTGTTGAAATAATCACTGTGAAGGATCTTGTGTGTCTGTGGTACAACGGTCAAGTTGCAGCAGCTCTGACCAAACCACTGTCCCACCAGGCAGGAATGTTTTCTGCCTATCCCGTGCCACTCCTCAGGCTTTCTGAAGGGAACAGGAAACCCCTGGAGCACACTGTGTCTCCCTGTAGTATTCCGAGTGTGGTCTATGGGTAGCACAATGAGGCGGTAGGCTCTTCATGGCCCCTTCTGCTGAGCATTCGTGGCAGTCACATTCCCACCTCCTCTGGGGGAGCACAGTGGCTGCCCTGCTCCAGGTGTGCTGCACAGGCATGGGGGTCCCTTTAAAACTGAGTCCTTGGGGGCTATATTCTTCTAAGCTTGTTTTTGGACACATATATTTTTGTCCTCACTTAAAGCCTGCAAACATGCTTGTGAGTAATTTCTCTTGCATGGGAAATCCAGCCAAACCCTGCAAGGTCAGGACCTAGATAACACATGGCATTAATAAAATCATGCTGTATAAGTAAGCAGGGAAAGGAGTTTAATTGAAGTTAGGTGATTTGGTTTTGAAGTATGAGAATTCATCTGCAAATTCATCTGGTTTGAAGAGGAGAAGGTTTCAGGACAGGAAAGATGTTGGTATTTAAGGGATTAAAGATCAAAACCTCCAATGCTTTCATAGTGTTTAACCAATCTCTTCCCAGGCAGTGCTCCCCTTTACTGCAATGATGGTTTTGTGGAGAGTGGATTTCAAGGCTTGTCCCTCAATAATGTTTCTGCCCATGTGTAAATCAAGGGTAAAAAAAGGATAGCAGGGAGGTAGAAGTGCACATCATGCCAAATCCTTAACTGTCATTTTCATAGCTCCTCTGAGTTTGTCACACATCCTTAACCTTCTTTTAAAGTCATTTTCTTTTCATGGTTTTGTGTGCCACTGAAAGTCACTTTTAATTAAATGTCATATAAATAATAAAGTCTTAATTACATAATTATTGCAAATACCTGTGTGCACACTCCCAGAATTGGCCAGACTGCCAGAGCACTTGGAGTGACTTTTCTCACCAGGAACTGAGAGTGCTCTGCAGCAAGTGGGCAGAAATGATGGCGCTGAAAATTCAGGGTCAATGTTCATTTAAAAAAAGAGGAGTCAGATCCCTTCCCCCCTTGCACATTTTGCAACACTCACTCGCACAAAACTTTTCTGCTGTTAAGATTGATGTTTCTTAAATTGCTTCTTTATTTAGTTTCTCACAAACTTGTTTAATCAACACAGCACAATTTTTGCCAGATGAAATTGCCTTTTTGCTCAGACATCCTGTGTGGCTTGCCTCTGCCTGAGGAAGACTTGCAGACCTTAAAAACCATCTCAGTCTCATTTAGCTTCAGGAATAGCAGTTTCCCCGTTGCTCTCAGCTGCCCCTGTGCGAGGTGCCCCTTGAAAGCACTCGAGAGCAGGTTTCTGGTGGAAACTCTGACGTGCAGGCTGGGTTATCTGGAACTACGTGTCAGCAGAGCTTTAGGTTTGAGAGGCCGAGGCTGGTACCAGATAGAGGTACTGATAAAACAGCTGCTTGGTGTTTACTTTGGAGAGTGTAGTTTGTTCACCTGGAGGAGTGTTAGGTACGATTAACTCATCATTTAATCCAGCTTTTCTTTTCCAATCCTTTTCCATCACTAAAATATACTCTGGGGCTTCATGGTGGCAATTTCGCTCAAAGTCCACTTTGCCCCCCTCTCTCCCCACCTCCACGCAGTTACTGAATACCAGGCCACAATAACAACCAGTCTTTTATAGAGTCATTTTTAAACCAGTTAAAAATGCCAATTCAGAAGATTGCTCTATTTGACTTAGCAAGAACAAGCTGTATCTTTTTTATTGCTTTTGACTGGTGAAGTGCAAGGTTTAGGCCAGGTTTCACGTGGGCTATAAAGTTATATTAATAGATTGGTTAGTGGTCAGAAGTTCTCTATGTGTAACTAATGTGTAAATAGGAAAAAATCCCTGAGGTAGAAAGGTCGCAATTTCTTCTCTTTTGTTGCTTCTCTTACTCTTGTGAGAGTTGCTTCACCTTGTATGCAAATTGTCATTCTTTATACAGAAGTGAGGGGATTTTTGGTGGTGGTATTGTTGGGGGTGTGTTTTGTTGTTTTTTATTTTCTCACAGAACCTCACAAAAGCTAAAAATTGCTATCTTTACATCTGGGGAAGTAAGAGATAATTCTTTTGATTAGCTATGCAAGAAGATAAACTATCAGAGAGGAAATATTTATCCCTACTTGGTAACTCTTAATTTCATTTTCAGAGTAGTCCTCCTTCTGAAGGGACTAGAACTGTCAGAGAATAGAAGAATTGAAGCAAATTCTGATCTCCACTTATCTCCATCAATCAGAGCAGTAAGAACAGGCTGTTCTCTTGAGGACTGCTGTGGCTTCTTCCAAGAGAGAGGGAAGAATACAAGTGTCTGTGGCAGGCAAAAAAATTGAGCAACATGAGTTCCCTTTTTGTTACTCCCAATGATCACATTTGCCCCTATACAGCTGACACAATTTGGGTAGTCTGAGGGTGAATTGAAGCTACAAATGCAAATGCATGAGGGAATCTGAAGAGATTTACTTGTGTGACACAGTCAGTACAAAGCCACTGCATCATGCTGGACTTAGAAGATATTTGGAATAGGGCTGGAAGCAAAATATAATGGGGCAGAATTTCTCACAGCAGGGAAACAGGTCGCTGAGCAGAATGAATTGTGCAATGGAATATATGAGATGAATATCACCCATAATGATTATTTAGCAGGATAACTGCTGTCAGTTTTGGCTCAAAGGTTGTCTTTAGACACAGAGAAGTTCAGACCAGATTCTCAGAAGAACTGACTTCTCCTATGATATGTCCTACAAGGGAAGGATATTTTATAACAAAGACATGTATTTAAGAACCTATCGTTGTATTACTATTTGCATACCATACCATATTATTTTCTGGGGAAAATTACAGGGTATTTACAGATAAACCCAACCATCAACTGCAGACTGTCCAAATTAAAACAAACAACAATTACATAGCACTTATCCCTTTAAAAGGATTATTTAAAGTTCCAGGATTTCAGGGAATAAACAGTAGAAGAGAAGATGGAAGAAGGATTTAAAATACTGAAAAACATCTTTGATATTTTCTATTATGTTGATTTGGTATAAGAAGGGCAAGGGATGAAAGGTAGTGCATTGATTTATAGAAATTAGTTGATCAGTCCTTGTGTGGGAAAACACAGTTTTTTCTCCCCAGCCCACGCCTCCATTAGATTTTACTGAGCAAATTCCTATTTGTTTAACATATTCATTGGTAGCTCTTGCATGAATCAGGCGAGAAAAAACACTTAACTTTATAGGATGCTGAGTCCTGGTATCAAAAGTCAATAGCATATTTTCTTCTACAGCTTTGCATTTATTTTAAAAGCTTCCCTTCACCTGGAAATAAGGCCTGCCCCTATCTTCACAAAGTAGGTGTTCCCTGACACTAATGCAGTGACTGACGCTCCTGAAAGTAATAGTTCCATTCTCTTTGCAGCCAGGAGCTCCTCAATCTGCGTTTTGTTATCAGTATAATGGGGTTGGATACATTTTTAAAAGGTGGTGCCTATTGATTACTTAATGGAAAAAGTTAGTATAGAGAATTGCTGAAGCAGCCCTATTTAGTGCTCTCCAGTGCAGCAAGACCATTATCTAGAACAGTGGAAATCATCCTGTAACCCTTATTAATATTTAATAAGGCTGAAGCAACACTGAAGTACACTATTAAATAGCCCAAGGCTTCTCACATGTAGGATATAAGGTTGTTTCGAGGGTTGAAAAAGAATAACTGATTTCCCTATGCTCAAGCTGTTTAGAGGTAACACCAACAATAAACAATGTTTTCCCTCTTGTTCCTTTTAAAGTATTTGCAGCACATCTGCACTTTAATATACAGTTATTCCTACTAGACATATTGAAGTGACTGAATGCAACAGAAAGGTCAGTGTATGTTTAGAGATCTCAGTGTGAGACTATTTTATACTTTTCCAGCATTGCTGTGAATCCCAGCCTCCCTTCCTATCCCTCCCACTTTGCTGCAGGGCACATTTGGCTGGCTTGACAAGCTAGTGGAAGGTGTTAATCCTGTCTAATAGAACCATAGTCCTTGGGGCTGTGTTTTTATATCATACTATTTAGCTAACCCCTTGTCACAGGATATTGTTCATCTACTTAATAGCAAAGTTCTTTATGGGAATTTTAGATAAAATTAAAGTGTGCAATTCAAATTGTCCTTTTCAATTTCACAAGGTAAAAACAAACAAATAAACCCACAATGTTTAGCCAACAGAGATTTCCTGAGAGATTGCAATCAATTAAGAGGAGAGCTGTGTGTTTGTTTCTTTTCTTTTCTTTTTTTTTCCCCCTCAGTGAATAGTAAATGTCATTTTACTTGTCCAAAAATACTCACAAATCTGGGTCAGTTTCTTCAAATAACCTTTGGCTGGAAATATTTTTCAGGTTGGGTGTGCCAAGAAATGTAGGGGTGTAAAAAAAATGTTATTTCTCTTTCTCCTGAGCTGCGTTGCTTAAAACATGGAGCTGAAATGTAGGTAGGCTTTCCTTTTCCATCTGGCTGGGCTCAGGCCTCTCCCATCACTACGTCCACATTAATTTTTGGGGGGAGATGGCAGAGCTGGTTAATAAATAAGTATGGTAATACAGGCAAATGTAACAGCAAGGAGCTTTTATTTTCAGTTGTGTTCCATGAGGATGCTGATTTTCTTCTTCTCAAATGGAGATTTTAAGACTAAGTATTTTCATGTGGTTTCCTTGTAGCTTTTCTTTGTCACTTTGTTTTGTTTTATTTGACTCTATAAACTAGTCTAAAAGTGACTGCATGCAAGAGATAAGGGAACTAATATGGAGAGTAAGCCTGTGATTTATGATGGAGTCCTTGCTGCATGGAAACATCAGGGGAGGTATGTGCATGCTCGGACTAGCTGGTATCATTTTGATGAACTCCTTCCTTAAGATCAGGGTTGTGAGGCCTGAATGCCACCTTGCCACCTTGTGTGGCATCAGGAGCCTGACAGTGGTACTGGTGAGTCCCACAGGGAAGTAACTGCATGCAGGAGAGGTGAGAGCAAGAGGACAGAGCAGCAAACAGCAGCTCAGCAGCTGTGGGCAGAACAGCTGCAGCATTGTGCCTGCACTCAGAAACTTGCCAGCAGCTGAAATCCTGACTTGGTCTTCATTCAAACAGGTCTTTGGTTTTCCAGCTTTCCAGAGGACATCACTCACAAAGCCTGGGTGGGGATGTGGGGGACTGGCACAGCAAGGGCAGCGTTCCCTGCAGCACTCAGAGTTTGGGCGACTCTGCTCCTCTTACCATCGCTGAGAGGTTTCTCCTTGACTTGCCTGGAAGCAAGTCCATGCTGGCATTAAGTGTGACTGCAGTGCAAAGGCAAGCAATGGGACTGGCTATTAAACCAGTCCTTTTCTACTCCTCTTTTGTTGCCCAAAGGATGATCTACCTCAGTTTGTTCTGAGGGTACCTCATGGAAATTCTTGCCTGCTGAAGTTTGGAACCCTGTAACAGTAGAGCCAGGAGCTCACAGGCCTGTGGTGTTCCTGGTTGGAAAACAGAAGGAGGCAGCTGGGGATGCCAGGTGAAGAGGGCACAATGGATGCTTAAAAAACCTGGGGGAGAGGAAAACATGACTTATGTGGCTGAGAGTGGCGGAAGAGAGCAATGGAACAGGGAACTACTTTGGCTGAAATCACAGGGTAAAGGCAAAAGGATGAATAAGCACAGGAAAAGCTGAAGCCAGGTAGTCTGAAATCACTTATTAAATGAGTCAGGATGTATTTATTTTGTGGTTTGCTATTTAGTTCAGGTTTTATTTTGTTCCATTGGGGATTTTGAATGCTCAAAAATAGGCTGAGATGATATTGCATATAATAGTAAGTCCTATTCAAGAATTCTGATACTGCATTAACGACTTTCATTTACTATGGAAGAGTGAAGTACTTTAAAAAGTCATTCTGGATTTAACTTTGAGTATTGGTGAAGACATAAAACAAGCTCTTAAAGACACTGTAGAGTGGATAGATGTACAAATTCTGGCTGCTATTAGGGCTGCACTTAGAGGGACTTCTGACTTGTCATCACTGCCAATTTTATGCATTTTGCCACCATGGGCGGCACAGTGTCAGACAGCTCTGCCTGGGCTTGTCTGACAGGTATTTCTGTATGACCTCTCACCTCAAAATCTGCTGGGCCATTCCCCTCTCTTCTATGCCACTTATCCACACAGAAAGGGTGAAAATTAGAGGGAAGTAAGAGAAATCCCTTCACGGTCTCTTAATGCAAAGCTCAGGTGATGTAGCTTTTCTTATGCCAAGTAAAGCTGTGACTCAGAGAAAAATCATACCCATTTATGTTTAAAAATCAGACTTTCTATTTGGAAAACTGGGAAATAAAATATGCAGTCTGCCTGATTATTCTGCTACTCCCTCTGCAATGTATGCATTTTAGGCAAGATGTATTCATAATCCTCAGCACTCCTTGCTGATTCCTATTGGTAAAGAACCATAAATAGTCTCTGCAGCTGCAAAAGTCCACTGTATAAATTGTCACAATTTACACCACCATATCTGAGTCTATAGCTTGTATCGTATTTATGGGAACAGCTTTTTTCCCAAGCTCCTAGACAGCAGTGTTTCTTGCCTACAAGTAACACAGGTATCTGAGTATAAGTAATGTGAAACAGGTGTAGAAAAACTCCTAACCATATCCATTACCTAATTAGTATTGAAAGCAGTATTATTTCTCTTAATGATTTTTTTTTGCTTCTGTCTGTCACAATTTTTTTCCCTATAGTCACCTTCTAGTTTGTTTCTAGTCGGATGTAACAGTTCACTGTCCACTGATGTGGGAGGAATTTTTAACACAAAGAGGTGACTTGATGGTTGTATTTAAGTCTTAATAGCAGAACAAACCACCATCAGTTAGTCAAGGTTTGTCTTCTTTTCTTTTACAGCGCACAAGCAGCTTTGGAAGCTTTGACCGTTTCAGGCATCACTCAATATCTAAGACAGATGATTCAGCTGAGGTCTGTATAATATGAAGGTTTAATTTTTTCAGTTCACTTTCCCATGGCAGTTTTGCAAAAACATTGGGAAACTACTGTATGCATTTTGCACTGGTGAGAGCTTTGCTCGTGTACCTGGCTCTGTAGCTCCCTGTACCTGGGTGATTGAGGACTTGCCAAAACCAACAAGAGAGTCACACCTAAACTTTGCCACTTTGATGTGAAGATTAGGAACAATTTTGCAAAAAACCCCCAAAAGTGCACTTTACATTGATGCATGCCTGAAGTAACCTGCACTTTACCAGTAACCTACAGATATGTCACTTTTGTTTTTAAGAACCCTGCAAAAATCCCCTTAATTCTTATTTGTATTAAGGGCAATAAATAATGGGAAATAACATTTTCTAGCATAAAGTATATTTTCTTTCTGTCATTCACACATACTGTGGTGTGCTGCAAATCTGTTTAGGTACACAATTTCCCAGGAAAATGGCCATGACTGACTTTCATCATGCTGACTGTATTAGTGTCCTTAATGTTTCCCTGTAATTCCTATTCCACTACACTCCCTTTCATTTTCATGATGAGTGGTTCCTTACTTTTTTGTTTCAAAACAGATATCAGAGCTGGAGACTATAAGTGACATTGGAGAAACAGTGCAAACCAAAGCAGTAAATAATGGAGGAAGTCTAAGTAAGAAGATGAGAGCCATTTCACTCACCATGAAGAAAAAGATGGGTAAAAAGTACATCAAGGCACTCTCCGAGGAGATGGTAAATACAGCCTAAGAGCCTCGTGTTTGTTGACAATACATGTGAAGTAAAAATGTTACATGCATTTCTCCTGTTCATGTTTCAATTGTCATCAATTATGGGAATCCAATAAAACAGGGTGACACATACGGAATTAAACCAGCTTTTGGTAGGTACCCTTTCTTGTGTGTGCATGTTAGTGTACACACACATGCACAACATCACAGGGTAAGGCACCAAGAGAAGCTTTACATCATATAAGTTCATTTTTTCATCAAGGACCATTTGTATAAGCAGCACAAAGAATTTCCTCATACAGACACAGGGGAGTGTCCGCTGAGCCCCATTATCAGTCTCATACTCAAGTTGTAAAAAAAGCCTCATTAGAAGAATTTATCTTTCAACAGAAGAATTATTTCCAAAGTCCATTTTGTAAAGGTCAGCCAGCATCCTAGAGAATGACAACTCATATGCCTTATCTCCTTTTACTTTATCTAATCTTAGTGAAACTGTCCTTATTAAACGTAAAAACCATCATGTTTCTCAGACTGCCAACCCTGTTTTCTCAATACATTGTGCCAGTGAGTTCCAAATTTAAAAAAAAAATGGAAAAAGAACTTGCCACACTTAACAATCCTCAAACATTTAGCGAGTCTGCATCCTATCTCACATGGGTCAATATCAAATAAATAGTGAAAATAAATAAGAAACTTCACAAGTAGAAAGCAGTGTTTCACGGGATACCTTTAAACAGTTTTTGGAGGTCAAAGACAAGGATCTATATTTCATTAGCTTAGGGGTTTTGGGGAGGGTGGTTCTCCTAAAATTTAAGAGGTTGCAATCCGTGTTGTTCATATTATATTTTTATATTTTCCTTCTGCACATTTACAGCGACAATTCCCATGACAGAAATTCAATGGATTATCTGGTTGGACACACACATAGCATGATCTTCATTCCTGCAGATGATGACAATCAATACCAGCCCCCTGATTAATCTATGGGTTGTGTTGCTGACTGGTGTAACAAGCACAGGCCTCGTTGAAAACCAGTATAGTCTCATTTTGGTGCCTGATATGTACCTTTATGGGTCTCTACTTCATACATGCACTGTCATCTTTGCTTCACTTCATCATCCAACTGACAAATAACTAGTATTTCCCCAAACATAATGTAACATCCTATGTACTTCAGGAAGTTTCATTTGCATCAGCATATCACGCACGCTGACAATGTGATGAAATCTGCTGAAGAAATTCCTTCCTTTGAAAGCTCATCACTATTTCATTTAGCTGTTATATCATCTCTAACTTGCCTGTGACCAAAATATGGGTCTTATTATTTTGAACAGGCCGTGATTTCTGAGGTGTGAGTTATTGGTATAAACTCAAGGGGCCAATTTCATATACCATTAGATTTTGTAAGAGAAACCTGCATCAGTTAGTTGTGAGATGCACTGGATTTTAAGGCCAATCCATAGGTCAGGCAGTGTGGTGAGCACAGTCCTAGAACACACTGACGTCCTACATGTGTGAGAGCTGTCTCCTGAATGCCCTGGCTGTGGTTTTCAGGAGTTCAATGTAAATCACAGTTTTGTCAGCCACAACTTCACCACATGTTTTCAGAATTGAACTTTATATTTCCTTCCCTGAGACAAGCAGAATAAACCACCTTATCTGGCTACCTATAAATTTCCCATTACAAGCCTTCTTCTCTGCCATGGTATATTGCAATCTTCTGAGAGAATCAGTTTAGCTGTTTGACCAGAGGTGAAACTGAGTGAGTAGGACAGAGACAATCTTGGAATTTCTCCAAGATCATAAGCTTCTAAGGGTGAGTGCTGGACATCCATAGTACAAGGCATCAACATCTAAAATGCTTTGCCTCATAGCATGGTTCTCAATAAAGTGAAAAGATGAGTTAATCTGCAATTATGGAAGGAAGCAAAAAAATATATTTCTTTAAAATACATTTCTTGGGGGTTAACATCTGATTTTTGTGTTAAAGAATGAAGAAGGAAAAGATGACAGTGATCCTGGTGGTGGAATACACACTGAGAAGGTCTCCCTAAAAACCAGTGACTCCTTGGAAAGTCTCTATAGTCTGAACAGTGGCCAGAGCTCATCTAGTAAGTACGAGATATCCATGCTTCTTATTCATCCACTGGATCAATATGGTCATTGTTTAAGTTTGCAGTATCAGAGCTGGTGATCAAAAATGTGATTGTAGAGAGCTCTTCAGTCTGGCAGACAAAAGTGTAATTTGATTAAATGGGTAGCGGTTAGGCTAGATACACCTCTCTCCAGAAATAAGCTGAACATTTTCAAGAGTGGAAATATTAACTGAAGAAAAAAATAGTGTGGATTATAGGGGATGTTGCTGGTAAATGTGCCACAAATTTTTTGTGGGGTTATGACTGCTATAGTGTTGTCACCCACGGGGTTGCAATCACTGGGTGCAGCCACAAAAGCATCCTCTCTGTGGGCAGCGGCTGTGAGTTCATCCTGGTCTCTGCAGATGTGAGACAGACAGTGAGAGGTCTCTGTGAGATGATGGGTGATGGGGGTCTGACCTGGCAGCTTTGGGTCCTGACACAAAACATCACAGACCACTTGAAACCCACTGACCTTCCAAGAGGGTAGTCTCTGTTAGAGGGCAGATGAATCTTTGATAAGAAGTTTGCATCCACCTCTCCATGTGCTGGTCTGCTGTGGGCATTTGCTGGGTGGCAGGCCACAGTCACCCATGATGACATTGTAGTGCCACCTCTGCAGACACCACCTGAGCCCCGAGTGCAGGCTGGAGCTGCAGTCTGCACCATTTGCACTTAGTAGTTAATCTGGCCCTGAGATGGAGCTGTGCACTTAAGCAATCACCTCAAACAAAACCATTTTTATGATCATTTTCTATGATGTGATTTGTGAAAATCGCGTATGGGAGTTTACTTCCAACACACTGCTGCTCTTATCTAAAAACATATTTGGATGGGATATTGCAGAGCTTGCTCAAATTTGCTTGAATTACTCTGCTGATATTTTATTGCTCAACTTGGATAAAATGACAGGCAGAAATGTTGATAAGATTAAAATTTTCCTCTGCAATGCAGGTTCCTTTGATGTTTCAGCTAGCTCCGTAATGAAATAAAATAACTTCTACAGTACTTGTTTTCATTTCTCTGAATAAACAGGAGAAGTTCAGCAGAATTAATTCCCTAAATTGTACTTTTAGGGTACATTTTATTAATCTGCAGAGGTAATATTTCAAAAAATCTGTAAGTAAAATGTGTAGTCTATTAGTATCATCACCAGCAAAAGATTTCTGTGGGGAAGATATTTTCTTCTGACTCTTGTAGTATGATTTTTATTGAATGTATTTATCCTGGAAAGTGTCAAACCAACACAGAGTACACTCTGTCACTGATTCTGTGTTTTGAAACACTTTCCTCTTGGCTACTGTGCAGAATTGCATGTCCGGGCATTTGGTGCAGGACATCTCTCAACCTGACCCTCTTTCAGGTGGAGTGACCAGCTGCTCAGATGGAACAAGCAACAGGGACAGCCTCCGGTTTGATGACGAAGTGCCCTACAGTGGCCCCTTCTGTGGCAGGGCCAAAGTCCACACCGACTTCACACCAAGTCCCTATGATACTGACTCTCTGAAAATCAAGGTAAGACAACCACTAGGACTTCTTCTTTCCCAGAAATGCCAAGGGGGCATTTTTACGTGTGAAGAATATGCTTGAAAATGCGTTTTTAACTGTTAAGCATGTGTAACACCCTAAAAGCAAGACTGACCTGGATTTGCAATGCTTCTGCGAGGACTTGGTTCAAGCAATGCTGCAAAACCAGCTGCTGCTAAAGGTTTTTTAAGTCATAGATCCCGGGTAGGTACCTCATGGTATATACCTAGATACCATAGCTTTCCTCAGAGTAAAATACATGTTGCTTCCACATGGTAGGTCTGGAGTAAGAAAGACTGAAGCCTCATGGGATGTGAAATTGTGTCTGCAGCTTTTTCGGTCACAACTAGGATATATCAAAAGCCCAGTGGTATCCATTGGCTTTAATAGAAACAGTTTACCTTTCCATTAAGCTTTTCTTTAAGCCTACCTTTGAACTATGACTTTTCTATGGCCCAGACATGGCAGGGATGTCTGGGCTGTGTGAGTGAGCAAAAGGCCTAGCTGAACATTACTAAAAAAACCCCTGGCCCTTTTCTTCTCCTTCCATTCACAGATACATTTAATATCATCATCCTTCTGACTACTCATGCCTGTAATCTGGACTTCTTTTCCCTCTCTATAAGCACCTTTGTATCCAGATTATCTTCACACTTCAGCATCTTTTTTTCTTCTTCACAGCCTCTTTTTTTCTCAAAATCCTCATCAGTATCCCATGCAGACTCCCTCTCCTCTGGCCTATGTGACAGCCATTGCTCTTCCATTACTGGCAGTGTTTGCCACTTCCACCCACATCTAGGGCATTTTTTTAAAAACAATTGACCTGTTTTAACTGTTTTACTGGTCATGAAACAGCAAACATCTGCTGGTTCACACAGGTCCCTTTTTTAATCACTAGGGTGGCGTATTGTGGAATTACAAACTAATAGGGTTGAAATCCCCTATATTTATTTCACAAAATTTCAGTACCCTGAATTAGAATTCAAAGTGCATCTGCAGCTTGGCTTAGAGCCACTGCCTCATCCTGATCTGCAGGCACGTCTGAAGTTCCTGAGCCTGCATGAGTGTGTAGAATAACATGTGTGCTTATAGAGCTTTGAACAAACATTTATTTAGTTTACATTGCAAACATGCTCACAGCTCTGAGCTCCATATTCTAACACAAACAGTTCACTGCAACATAGTCATTTTCATCCTTGTGTTTGTACCAAAACTAGGGTGACCATTTGACTTGCAGTTTCTTGACCAGACCAGAAAAGATTTAGAAGTCTTGGAGTTGTTAACACATATTTTAACAAACTGAGTTTGATTTCTAATTTTGCAACAGAATGCCAAATGCAGCTGGCATTTTTGGATAACTCTTTAAAGACTTTCAACATTTTCAAAAGTTCTGTGATGCCTGTCAAGACAGGACTCCATTTTGAGGTCCTGGGAGCAACTTTTCTGGGGTGTACGACTTAAAAGGGAGCCTTTTTGCTGTGAGAATTACTCAGAATTACTGTTTTGCTGAGCTGAGACCTTGGTTCCCACGGTGTGACTGTGAACACCTTTACCAAAAAGCCCTTTTGAAGTAGCTGTGTTGTCACTTTTTAGCACCCATACTTGTTAGTAAGTACACAGGTGTGGAGAGCTGAAGTCTTCAGATCTGTCTGCTAAGGCCCAGTTCACTATTTTCTCTGTCAATTGGGATAATAATAGTGGAAGAATTTGCCAATCCTTTGGGAAGGACAGATAGGAAAATATTAAGGAAGTTAAATGATCTTTATTGCCTTTGAGAAATGTAGCCAGTGTTTTTTACTGTAAAATGGCTAGGTTCACCTTTCACATAGCTCAGCTATTGGTTTTCGAAGCCCCTTTAGAGGCTGGATAATAAGATTATTGTGTGAATGCTTTGGCACATATTCGGAAAATAACCTCACAGTGATCCCTTGCCTTTTGCAAAATCTGCGCCCACTGTCCATGGCAAAAGTCAATTGCTGATGCAACTGTATCCAAGTGGAGCACAAAAACGATGAGAGGGGCTGCTTATGCTCACTTCTCCTTCAAAAAGCTTTGGAGATAAGGACTAGCTCCATCTTCTGTAATTATTTTCCTGGGATTTTATAAAAGCAAAGGCTCTAAATGAAGGTAAATTTAAAAAGTTACTTCCACTGACTAGTGCTTGTTTGGGTCCATAGAGGAAAAGCTACATATAACAAACCACAGATGTAAGCAGTGGTGTTCTTTTTTTTATTGTTCTAGAAGGGAGACATTATAGATATCATCTGTAAAACCCCCATGGGTATATGGACGGGCATGCTGAACAACAAAGTAGGAAACTTCAAGTTCATTTACGTGGATATTATCTTGGAAGAAGAAGTTACACCCAGAAAGATAAGCCTGCACCGAGAAAGCACAAAGACCAAGCCTAAAACATTGCAAGAGCTCCTGGAATATGTTCACCTACAGGTCAGCCAGCCCATTTTCCAGTTCTACGTGAAACATTTCATTTTATTGTGCTCGGGTTTGGATGTCATTTACAGGCAGGAGTAGAAAGGCAAGTTTCAGCAGTTCTGATGTCAGCAAAGCAAGGCAGCTTCATATCTGTCTTTTATTTGATATGAGTTGCTTATAGAGCTGCGTTTTACCACCTCATTTGGTTAGGCTAAGAGGCTTCACACAAAAAGGCACAGCAGTGACTTGTCTGCTCACTGTAACCTGACTGCAATCGTGTGCCTAAGCGTAGGAGGTGTGTGACTGGGACACCTCGGGGACAGGACCGCAGTCTGACTCCAGTGCCAAAATTCAGAATTTGTGTTTCTAATGTCTTGTGCTTATGTTGCTCCTCTGTCCCTCTCTGCAACCCCAGTTCTCGACTGAGCGTCAAAGCGTAATGGGGTCATGATTTACAAGTAGCATTTTTAATAACAGTAATTGCTTTGCTGCTGATGCAAACACTCTTTCCCTGGAGTATGCACAGAGTTTCATACTGAGTCAACACACAGCTCAAGGGGGACCATGTGTGTGACACAACACTGCTGAGGGCAACCCCAGATTTTCACCCTTGCTTGTGTCAAAGGGCTCCTTCTGTGCAAACACAGAGCACACCTTTCCTCAGAGGCCCTCCTTGATCCAGCATAAGAGGCATTTGTAGAACAACCCACGAAAGTCCAGACACTTTGGAGATCAAATAATTTTGGCATAGCTCTGTCCTGGTCCAGTATGCTCCTGGAATGTGTTAGAGAGTTCAGACATGGATGCTGGGATGGTCAGAAGAATCCCCCAGGCACCTTTGCCTCTGTCCTCTCTTGCTCTCCAGCTTTGGTTTTATGCCAAAGGCAAGTCAAACAGACTGGAGAATGGAGCCCATTTCAACCCAAGAAAAAAGTCAAAGGGAAATTGTGCCTATTCGTGTCCTAAACATAGTGCTTTTTTCCATGAAAGGATTTGCTTGTTTCTTTTTGCAGGAATACACCTCAACCCTCTTGCTAAATGGCTATGAAACTCTAGAGGACTTAAAGGATCTACAGGAAAGCCACCTGATTGAATTAAATATTTCGAACCCAGAAGACAGGGCAAGATTGTTATCAGCAATTGAAAATCTACAGGATTGTGACAGTAAGTGTTTAAGCTTCATTAAGTGTCGTGCAAGCTGAAACATTTTTAAAGAAAAAGTGGTTCTCACAATGCTTTCTGAAATGATTTTTCTTCTAAATATGAAGTATGGAGTCAGATGGTTTTATTTGTTCAGATATCAAGCAGTGCACCTCTTCTAGATATGTATATGATTACTATATTAGTAAGGCATGAAAGATTTTAAAGGTCCTATGCTAGAGATTAGTAGCAACTATTGCTTAAGAACAAGCCTATCTCTGGCTGGAGAGTGAACCCTCCAAGAGATTAAGTGACTTCCCAAAAGTCATAAGGTCTGTGCAAGAGCAGAAAATAAAAGTTTCCAAACTCTGCACTAGTATCTTACCCAAAACAGAGTTTATTTAAAATAGCTGCAGTGAAGAATATTATTAATTTTTTTGAAGAACATTTTGCAGAAGAATACAGGTTTTCCTTCACTCACTTCATCCCACACTTAAATCCTTATCCAAGTTAGTTTCTTTTGTAGGAAGGTTTTGTAAAAAAAAAAAATACTAATAGTGGGCTTGCATTCTTTTCTCAAAATTAATCTAACTTGCTATTCCAGTAAGCTTCCAAAATCTGAACATATAGTGTGTGCATATGCACGTGTATGGATCACCATTTTGTTTTCTCCCCTTGTTCCTTTCGTGAAGAATGGAAGGCTAGCATACAGAGCAGAAAAAATATTTCTCATGATATTTTAATGATATTTCCAGTCTGGCTTCCAATTTTAAATAATTCATGTCAAATCCGTAGAAACTACAGCTAAGCATCTACTTAATTAGACACTCAGCCAACACAAAAGATGTTTTCCTCTTCATTAATATTCCTGTATACTCACTCCTATGCTGAGCAGTCATTTCATCAAATGTGCACTTGCAATTGAGAAGCATGTGAAAGCAAGAGAAGGAAAAACAATATCTTCCTGGAATATTTTAATATCAGTTACTGTCAGGCATTCACTTGTTATCTCCTCAGTTTGTAGGCAGGTTTCCAGGTTTTTTCTGAATTTTTGGGCTTCTTTGGAACCCCTTTTGTACATTCAGTCTTTCCTGTTCTTATTCAGCTTCCAGGGAAAGGTGAGTAAGGTTCTTGCAAACATGTTGGAGAGGCGTTAGAAGGGAGTACTTTGCCCTCCAGGTTCAGAAGTTCTTTCTGGTCTATGGCTTTGTGAGATGACAGGCTAGAAAAGGACTCTTGAAGGGCTGTCTGTGTAGAAAATGCAATTGAAAGAGTGAAACCAGGAAAAAAAGGCTTACATTTTACAAGAATTTTGTTACAGGGACCTACCTGGAAATCATCTGAAAATGCATATACTGACTATACATGTATTAGTGGATACTTTGTGGTAACTAGCCTTGGGCCTTTTATTGCATATATTTTTCACTATTTAACACCAAAAAGATACTAAAGAAAAATGCTAGACTGTAATTTCAGCATCAGTGTGAAAGCCAAACTGAAACATAATGGTTTTAGCAGACCACACGAGTGTCAAACTATTCTGTAGCAGTGAGGATATGGTTTACTGTTTATATTCCTTGAGTAAAAAAAATGCACAGCAAACAGCCTTAGATAATGAACCTTTTCAGAACATAGCACAAAGTTTTTTTCTGAACGTGTCTTAACAGTTAATGTTTTACATACACCTGTGCAAGGACCAAACCTAACAAGTCTTTACATGTCCCATATACTGAAAATTCATAAATTTACCTTTATGACCCAAATAGGGTTCTTCCTGTAGTAGCATCATGGGATTAAGTCAGTTCTCCAGACAAAACCGTGTTCCTGATGTTAGCTATATGGTAGTCTAATAGTTCAAATTCTTGTAATGGTTCTTGAAATAATAACATTAAATCTTCTAAAGTGGCCCATGCTTCAAAATCAGTGATGACACTGTAGTCTTATTTCAAGAGGTGAAATGAATATTTGCTTCACATGCATTTTAGATAGGTACAGCAAATCTTTCCAGTATTCAAATTCAACAAAGTAATTTTCCCAGAATTTATGATTACTCACAGGGATCAGAACCACAACACCTTTATATGTCATGCCAGCTGTAAACATTCATTTAAGTCTAGTTGAGTTTTTTGAGACTCATGTATATTTTAAGGTAAGCCATGCATAAATACTTCCCTAGTTTGAATCTTGAATCAGGACTGGATCAAATCCTTGCCTTGCCTGGTTGTGAAAGGCTCATAGCATTTGTCACGTGATTGGTTGGGACAGAAGAGAATTTAACAACCTGCTCTTAAAAGGAAGATACTAAAGACTAAAATGGACAGAATTTATCTGTTAAGTCCTTATAATGAAAGACGGAGCATCAAGATGATCTTGGGGAAAAGTTCAGCATGAGTCTGACGTTGTACAAATCATTTGACCTCTTTGTCCTTCTGTCAGTCAGATTGGAAAATTGGGCTGAAAGACCTGGGTGCTACTGTGAAAGTGAATTCTGCATCTGAACTGAACTTTCATGGGTCAATATTTTTTTTTCCTAAATAGGCATGGCTCAGTCCAGCATAAATGATTTTTTAATTAAAATTGATTTTCTGCATTGCTTAGAAGTGAGCTGCATAATTACCCACAAATACAAGGTAATCTGTTTACTGGCCAACAGTATTCTAATTAGAATTTCAGCACTTTTCCAGGTAGAAGTTCACTTTTATTATAAGCTTTGTGAAAAAAAAATTACTGAGGCCATAGACCATATTTACTGTTGAAGCCCATCTTTTTCACAGAGCTTGGAAGACTTCCATGTCTCTGCATTACATTCATATTTCCATGAAGCATGTGTTTGATTAATGGATGGAGTGTCAGGAATGATCCAGAGTTGAAATACAAGGGTTTCTGAGTTTTTGTGACTCTGCTGTTATTCAGAATAGCCAAGTGTGCTGGAACATAGCCTCATTTTACTAGATTCTATTATAAATGCAGTAAAACAAGATTTCCTATTTCTTTAATGTGTTATCTGATCTTCTGAGATGTCCAGATGTTTTTACAGGACTTTTAACTTCTTTTTTCACTCCTTGCCTTTTTCTTGGTATTATTGTGCATTATACTAAGTGATTCCTTCATGCCACATACTTGTGGCTATAGAATTCATTTTGCAGAACATTTTCCAACCCAAAGACCTGCAGCAATAGTTTCCACATTATATGCTTTTCAAAACCATCCAAAATGTAGGATTTCTGGCTGTGAGAATTTTTTAATCTTACATTTGATTTAGACCTGAATGAATTTGAAATGAAAAAATTTACCCATCTTATACCAGGAATTAAAAAGTAAGTTTTATTTAGCAAATGCTACCACATAGTGTTTTTAAAGCAGATTTTGCTTTCTAGCAGTGCACTGTCTTCTTTCTACCT
This sequence comes from Sakesphorus luctuosus, assembly GCA_013396695.1. Taxonomy (NCBI): domain Eukaryota; kingdom Metazoa; phylum Chordata; class Aves; order Passeriformes; family Thamnophilidae; genus Sakesphorus; species Sakesphorus luctuosus. Next base: position 494,205 of record VWZD01005370.1, read on the forward strand.
TTCCTGGGAGACCAGAAACATATCCATCATCTTCAAGTATTTAATGGAGCAAGGCTATCCTAGGACTGCTCCTCATGACTTTTCCCCTTTCCCAGATCTCTTTTTAGATTTCTATAAGTTGATCAGATCTATATATTCCAGACAAAATGATTGGTTTCCATGAATTCATGGCTGGGGCGGGGGAAAAAGGTCTTTTTTGCAAAGTATTTCTTAATAGCTTTCCATTCTTCTCCCAGATGGCTTCTAGACAGGAGATGGATGTCTGTGCTTTTGTAGGATGCTATTTTTAAAGTGAAGCAGTTGCTGGATGGTTAATGAATAAAGTAATAAAAGAAGTTTTGAACAACTTTTTTTTTTGACTGCTTCCCAGGACACACGTTTTTCTGTGTGCATAATAGGCTTGATTCTCTTCTCACTTAGATGATTTAAATCAAGAGGTTCATCCCTAAAGTCCAGTCAGTTACATTAGCCTGAAGCTATTCTGAGCTAAAGAAGAATTAGACTTCATTGGATATGTGCATACAGTTCATTTTCTGACCAAAAAAAGGTGCATATGTGCAATTTGGGGGATAATATTTTACACTTATCTCCCCAAATCCATTTCCTTAGCTTACTTTTCATATTTAAGTCCAGATCATACTCTAAATTCCACTGCCACTACCAGATAAGGTTTGTTCTTATTTATTGTACTTGGACAGTAAGATAGTAGGTAGCTAAGGACATGACTTTCAGTTCTCAGTTCCATTACTTACTTGAGAATCAAGCATCAAGAGTATAATTTCACACTGGGCAGTCCCTTTAAATACATGGGATCACACAATTTCATGTCAAGGTCAGATAGTGCTCAAAGGCAATCTCCCCTTCTGCACTGTGGTGCAACTCATTGGCCTGGACATATTTCCAGATTTCCCAAGGAAGACCATCCTTGCATGAGTATTCGTATTTTTCACCTTTTTTTAAGGCACATCTGCTTGCTTCTAGATTTTAGAGAAAAAGGAAACTTCTCATTTCGGTTTTCACAATAAACTCATATCAGTTCAGTAATTCTTCCCTCCCAGAAAAGCTATGCCACTGACTTCAGTGAGAGCAATTTTTTAAATTGTCTGTACATCCACAAAAGGTTTACTCCTTTGAGTGCCCAAAGTATTGCACAAAACACTTCTGGTTTCTTTCCTTCTTTTTCAAGAATTATTGCCCTTTACTTCTTCAAAATGATCCTTTCTAAGTTTGATGCTTTGTGAGTTATCATTGCATTTTAATACTTCAGTGGTCCAACTGGTATAGACGCTACAGGTTAATACAAGGCCTTCAAATGTACCTAGGAAGTTGGTATGGGTTTAGCTAGGTAGGCCTAAATTTAGGCTTTAGATTTCAGACTAGGCCTGGGACTGTCAGCTGACTTGAGCTGGGCTGGTCCAGCTGACAGCTGACTACTATGGCCAATGGTATTCCATACCATATTCCGACATCATCTTGAAGTGTAGGAGCCAGTGTGGGAGTGGCTTGGTCAGTTCCTTCAGACTGTGGTCCCAAGAAGGACACACCGATCCGTCCCAGGAGGGATGGGAGGCCCACGCCCCGCACCGGCTCACCACCATCTTATTTTAGGGAAGTAAAATGTTTGTTCTTAGTCTTTCTCTCTGCTTGGGTCTGTCTCTGGGGAATTGAGTTCTCTGGAGTGATTTGTAGTTAGAATGGTGGGATTTGTATTTGATGGGGAGTTATTTTTTGTTATATCTAACTTGTGTAAGTGTGTATTTTATTGTAGTTTCTTTTAATTTTCTCTTTTCTGTATAAATATATACAGTTAGTTTAAGTTTAACCTGTTTCCTCCCTTTTCTCGGGGTGGGTGGGGAGGGAAGCTGACACTCTGTGTTGGGCAGTTGTCATTTTGCCAGCTCAACCCAAGACAGAAGTCTCAATTCATCTGTGAAGACACACTTTGTTCGGTGATGCCCAGTGACAGGACAAGGAAAATGGCCAAAAACTAAACCAAAAGAAGTTCCACCTCAACATGAGGAAGAACTTTCCACTGAGGGTGGAAGAGCACTGGAACTCCCTAGGAAGGTCATGGAGTTTCCCTCTCTGGAGACATTCCAAACCCACCTGGACGCAACATTCCTATATAACCTGCTCTAGGTGACCCTGCCTTGGCAGGGTAGTTGAACAAGATGATCTCCAGAGGTGTCTTCCAACCCTGAAAATTCTGATTCTGTGTTGCTATTTATTATGATGCTGCTCAGCATGTCCCCACTGCGCCTTCCAGGAAGGCAGGCAAGTGACTCAACCTAAAGCACTGTGCTCCTAAACCAGTTCTCCTTTTGGACAAAACCCATGAAGGCAAGTTCACAGAGGGCACCCTCATGAAATATGTTTTGCTGCTGGGTGACCTTCATTTTGTCCAAGACAAAATTCAAGCCTTCTGCTGCTCATCTGGTTTAAACTGATATAACCACACAGGACTCAGTGTGACCCCTGTACATTCTTGAGCTGAATTGCCTTAAACCTGAGCTTAAAGTGCTTTCCTAATCAGGACTTTAACCTCATTAAAGAAGGGAAAAGTGCTGGTGAAGTAAAAAAGAAGTCTATCTCTGCATGTGTCATGCACATCTATGTCACTGAGTAACAAAACCTCATTTTCAAGACCTAAAGAGCAGGAAAGATAAGTATGCATCACACATCTCTTACCAAGGCTAAAGGCCTCACATTTTTTTCAGAAGTCTGAAAAATAATCCTACCGTCTAAAGTAGTACTGGAATATATGTGTCAAAATGATGCATATCTTGGGCTCTTCTGGCCATATCATAGACAACAGTGACTGAAAGCTATTTATCTTATGTGAAACTGCTTTACTGTAGAAAAATGATAGGACTTCCATGCGTTGATAAGATAGTTATTTCTGATGATTCCACAACATCTAACGGCAGTTTAATTTTATCAATTCCTGTTTTCTGTGCATTGTAGCTTTCTTCTGATGTCCAAAAGATTAAGGCAGCAAACTTACCTTTACTAATGTGGAACACGTACATGTTAGGGAAAGGACTTAAGTAGAACTGAATATAAGAGCTAAAAGCTTAAAAAAAAGAAAAAAGAAAAAAAGTTGCTTTGCTTTTCTCATGCAGCAGCATCTAAAATTGCATGTTGCATATATTTGTAATACCCAGCATCCTGTTCAAGTGATTAAGTACTTATTGCATAATATTTAAGCCCGCTTTAAAGAGAAAAAAAGATGCTGAAATTTGCTTTCAGTCTTTTTTTCTTATTTTTAGACTCAAACACTTGAATATTTTTTGGTTTAAGTTTTTCATGTAAGAAAATTCTACCAGTGTTTTACATGTTTGGATGCTTTGTAAACAGATTTTTTTTTTCTCCTAATTGACTTAAATTCAGATTTAAATAGTAAAAAATGTAAAAATTTAAAAAATCTATGTTCCAGGCTTGTCTGTGCCTTTTTTTCTACAAACACACGAGAGACATTTAGGTTTAGTTGTTCACATAGGAACTAACTACTCAGACTATCTAGACAACTAGTTACAAGGCACTAATACACTGACTGAAACCATTTTCCTTTTAACCTACTAGTTACTTGGTCTTTCCATCGTAAAACAAACAAAGTGGATGGAGGCTCCTCTCTGACCTTGAAAATGTAAACAGGATTAACACTTTTTTAGGTCACTGCTTGTCGGGGCAGCAGATGATGCTGGGCAAGCAGATAAAAGCACCGGGGAGCAGCATTAGGCTGATGAGGGGATTAGGGTGAGGCGGGCAGGGATCGCTGCCCACGGCCGCGCAGGAGGCTCCATGTGCTGCCCAGGACCCGCCGTGTCTGTGCCCGTGGGATGGGGTGCGAGGAGCTCACGACACAGTTCAGACAAGGCTTTACTGGGACATCTGCTGCTTTTTGTACTAAACTACTTCGGTGGCTACTAATAGCAGCAGTAATGCCTTCAGTGGTGTAATGCCTTTTGTAATTCCTTCCTGACTTAAATCAGAAATCAATTGGACCCTACACGATCAAACATTTTCCCTGCGAAGACAGATAACATTTGACATGACAAACTGCATTCTGTAAAGTGAGAAGGAGATCAAAGAGTTACAGATATCAATTAAGTCTGCTGAAACATGTACTCTTTCATGCAAGTGCAATTAACCACTAATTTATTTGAGAACAAGGTGGAACTTTTATTCCATGGAATATATTTAAAGTATTTTTTAAATTATTTTTTTTTAAAAACATCAGATTATGTTTATAACCTCAGGATTAATGCAAAAATGACAAAGATGAGGCTTCGGATCCTTTCCTTCAAAAATCAGCTTAGTTTTTCAACTTATTTAGGCAATTGAAAGTTAGAAACTATTAAACAGACTTAAACAAGCCAAACAAATCTACAAGACTTCAATCAGGACCTCAAAATGTTTCTCAATACATCACATTGGTTTGTTAAATAAGTTTGTTGAAATCTCAGACAATGACAAAGGTCTCTGAAGAAACTGTCCTGCTGTTCCATTTCAATTTTTCATTTCTAATTTATGCTTCATTACACAGTACAAGATTAAAACCAACCAAACAAATTTAAAGTCTTCCCCATTTTACCAAATGTTATACTTTCCAACAGTTGAAACAAAAGACATTATGAATTTTCTTTGTGGAAATTTTAAACTTTTGGGACCTAAACTAGATTTAGCTTTTGACGTAGCATTAACTCTTCATATATTAGGACTTCCATTCTGCTTGAATTTAATTGAGACAGCTTAAATATGACTCAAGACCCAAAGCTAACTATTTAATAATCATGGAGTAACAAGATTTTATATTTTAAAGCTTATTTTCTTAAGAAATTTACTATGAGTAAACACCCTGTATTTCAAAGCCAGAAAAGAGGAACACAAAATTTAAAATTAAAACCAAGATATATTAGTCATGATATACAGATATGTCCTATCTTGTTGAGCCTTTTTTTTTTTGAGAGAGAGATCTGTTGATACTCTCATTGAGTTGCATTTTTGATTAGTCATACAGCAGCTTAACAAGGACAGATTATTTACAAGATAATTTGCTTGTACTCAGTTTTGGAAAAAAACATACATAAGAAGTTAGACAGCTTTCTCTGAGGTCTCTGTGTTTCGGAAAACAACCTTCTGGACATCAAGCTAAGCTTAGGAAGTTTCCATCAGCCACCCACTCCCCCTGAGAAATTCAGGGCTCTAGAAAACCTGGTTACCACATTTTTAAGCTGAGCACTTCTGAAGGCGAGAGCTTTTTATCTCCCTACACAGCACACAGTGTATGTCACAGGGGACACTCAAAAGACACAACATCTATAATGCAACATGTTATAAACATAAAATGGCATGAATAGCCTCTGGAATACATGAATGTAGGTGTGTATCTGCCACCAGGCATCTCCACTGCCATCTCTATTGTGGGCATGGTGAACTCACATGGTGACTGTGGACAGCCTAAAGGACTTTAGGCTGATGGTTGAGGCCAAATTCTCCAGATTCATCTCTGAGAAACATATGGAAGGATAAAAACCAGCCTCAATATCAACTCAGATGTTGTTATACTCATGTAATCATATTTTTAGTTCTTTGATGCTGAGGTTTCTGTTTCTGATGGACAAAAGATACTATCTAGTCATGTGTGTATTACCAGCTCAGTTTCTCAAGTTCTTCAAGATCAGTCATTTACTCAAACCTCTTTCCCAAGATACTTATTTTGACAATTTTTTTCTTTCTTTTCCTGTTCTTTCTAGTTGAACAACAGCAGAAAAGTGAGGACGGTCAGGAGACGCAGAGCTTAAGCCCTCACCCAGACTTTGATAAATCACAGTTAAATGACTGTCCAAGAGATTCTGGATGTTACATCTCATCAGAAAATTCAGATAATGGTAAAGAAGAAGCAGACCCAGAAGCCCTGTCTGACATGGTGCAGTCAATAACAATCGCTGAGTCAAACTGATTCAGTCCTGCTGCTTTGCTGCAGATTTTCAGAAAAGACAATCAGATTTGGCAGCGTGATGGCACAGAAGCAGAACACAAAATATTCTTAACACCAAAAATCTACTTTTGGCTGATGTATGATGCTCTAGACTGTTTAATATGTGGACACTTGATAACTAAATGTTAGTTTATAATACGAATATCTCATGTTTTTCTTGTCAATGAATTCACAGATGTTTCACTGAAAAGGTTTACACATAAGTATTTATAAATATTTGTACAGCAAATGCATTTTCTATAATGATAGAGATTTTTTTAGGTAGGGGTTCATAATCTGGAGATGTTCATTTCTGGAACTGTCCAAAATGTAAATATTGTACATATTTATTTTAAGTATATATGGATTAATCACACCATGTCTATTTTCAGCTGTGTTTTGCTGATATATGTACAGAATGTACTTTCATTGATATGTCATTATAATGAAAAAGTGGATACATTCACACTCAACTTTGAAAAGTACCAAGCCAATTCTCACTAATATTAAGACTTTTTCCTACCACTTTTCTCCAAAACAAGCTCTAAAGTAGACTGTCACCTCTTGTACTTTATTTTGGAGGCATGAAAGAACTGTAGGGTGAATCTGAATCAGCTCTCTCTGTTCCTTACCTTTTAGAATAACACAGCCACCTGGATGGCTTATGCAGTGACAATTTTTTTATGGTAATTTTCACACTTGTTCTCATTTGTCCCAAGCATTAGACAGAGAATGCAGGCTTGGAGAAAAAAAAATAATCAGTATCAATGCTATGCTTTTATGATAAGTTCTTTGTGAAGCTGTTGCCTTTTGTGTGTAGTGTGAAGTTTGTTAATAGAGTGTTTGTTTGTATACGGAACTCAGAAGCCAACATGGTTATTGTGCAGGATTGTCTTTCATATGAGATTTTATTGTCTTTTCCCAGTATATTTCACACTGGAATACACATTTTAACTGCCTGTCTTCTTCTAGAGTACTTTCTTCAATAATAAACAGAATCATGTGTTTAAGCCCTTTAAAAACTACTTGATTTTTAATGTGGTCATTACATTTCAAAGGCTGCTGTCTTCTAAGACTAACACAGTAAATGGCAATTCCACTGAGCATTTTTAGCATGCAGAATAATCTGTGTATCAAATCAATAGAGAGACTTCTTGCGCATTCATTAGTCACACAATTTTCATAATTTAAGGCATTTTGCATTTATGTTAAAAAATTTCCACATATTGCTGACAGCATGAGAGAAAATCACCTTCAGAAGAGATGAAACACAGAAAGTTCCCCTCCAAAAAAAATATTTTGGAAGAAGCTATAAACAAATGGAAAGCTTTTCTCTTTTTCTCTTTTTTTTCCCCTCCAATGTAAGTGCTTTCTGTTCTTTTCATGACACCTGAAATGACTACTGCTGTCAGACTCCTAATACATCGATCTGCTTTGAAGGCTGTAGTATAAAAATTGTAATTTTTGAAAATGCTGTTAACTAGATTTCAAAGATTTGGAGTAAAAAACCACTGTTTAGAAAAATAATCCAGAAAGGGGGCTACTAAGATTTGTGTCTGGTTTTAACTTACTTTATGCACTGGCAACAAATGTCATCATTTAGCAGCAATGACCCCATACTGCCAGGCACAGTGGGGATGCAGAATCCCCTGCCAGGATGAAGGATATGAGAGCTTGTGTCAAGCAGCTATACTTGTTAATGCTTTTATAGCCAGTAGTGTGTCATGACATGCAGTACTGACACTGCTTAACATGACTAAACTTCCGAAATAATGTTTTTGGATTGGCTTCTATCATCTCCTCATTCTAGAGCAGGACTAAAGTCAGCCTGAATTCCTCTAAGAGGGGCTTATCTTTTGGCTTTTCTGGCAGAGGCGCTTAGTCTTCAGGTTGCCTCTATCTAGACATCTGTAAAATTGCTGAACCTGAAAAATGTGTTGAGGTGAGGCTAAATATGATTAGGACTGCCAGGAAACAGCTAAGTTAGCTTGGTCAAGGACTAATGATCGCAGAGGCCAGAGATGTACCCTGACACAAATACTCTGAGAAATGTTAATTTGCATAGATTTGGGAAAAAAATAGGTCTCCCTAACTAGTTACAGTGACACAGGCAAAGCTTTCAGTAGAGCAGAACACCCAACAGCTGATTTATTTTACAGGAATTAAACTCTTCCTAGCTTGGGCTGATGGCAAGAGTATAAAGGTGCAAGGTTAACTAGTTGGGAATGAAGGAATGAAGGACATGAGCCTTCTGTCTCTAATCAGTAAGGCTTTGTCCAAAGGGCTTCTTATTGAGGCAACTGTATCAACTGAAGGCTTTTTTGAGACACTTTGTGACTTCCTGCAAAGGCAGAGCAGATTAGATCTTAAACTGAGAAACTTCCGTTCTCTCACATTATTCTGAGAAAAAGAATACAGAAATTTTGTCCCACAAAGCAAAAAAAATGTGTTTCCTACAAGAAGCATGCACTACTTTCTTTCATGTCTCAGTGATCTCATTAATCACACGGATCGTGGATTAAACTCTTTGTAATAGCACAAATATTTCTCCAGCTGGATTTACTGCTGGGTAATCTGAATAAAAGATAATTTTAGGAACTGTCAGAAAAAGTCTGATGGAGATCTGAGCTACTTTTGAGTAATCTTTAAAATGTCCTGGACCCAGGGAAGAAAAGAAAGCAGTAGAGGTTTTGTTCCTCTCTGCCATTTGCTCAACAGAGTCATGTCCGTTTTCATTTTTATTAACCTTCCTCTGCAGTTAAGGAACACTAAAACATTTCTAAGTCTCTTATTTGGAATTAACCAAGAGTCCACCATTCCTGCAGTTCCAAAGGGATGCAGGAGCAGTCAGTGACAGCAGAGGTGAAGCTAAGGAGCATAGCCCTTCCTGCTTTCAGCCAGTGGGGCTTTCCCCAGCCACACAGACTGTGGTGCAGGTGCAGCAGATTTCCCCCAGGGCTAGGGTGCTGGGCTGCCTGCTGGCACGTGTGCTCTTGCCTGCCCACAGCAGAAAGCAGCTAACTCAGGAAGACTTTGGTGACCTACAGAAAAAATCAGGTGGCTGTGGGCCCCCTCCTCCCCAGAGGAGAATTACCTCTGGTCAAAGTTAACACCTCATTTAGCACCACTGCCTAATGCTCAGAACCATTTGACTGCTGTTCACAGCTGGCATCCCATTAAATGAGGGCGGCTCTACCATCAAAGAGGGTAGCTGAGTGCCAGAGTACAGCCCTTCAAACCATGTGGACTAGCCTGCAAATCTCAGGAGTCAGTATATCCTGCTCTCTAGGCTTTGTAACAAAACTTCTGAAGTCAGAGTGCATAAATGCATCAGCGTAAAGGATAGAAGCAAAGAGGAGTTTGCTTTCATTTTGCTGAGTTGGGAATGAGCAGAGAAGGCATAAGGCAGAACGTGGGCAGACCTGTGGAAATTCTGGAGGAGACTCATCTCTGAGGGACTCAACTAACTACTGGCTGCCACCTGGATTTTCCAGCACCCACACAACTCTCTAAAGCCCAGTAGTCCAGCCAATTTTCCACCCAGCTTACTGTCCAGCTTTCCATCTCATACTTCACCAACCCTACCACTAGAGTGGTCAGTCTCTCCTGTGATGTGAGGAAGCTCACAGCTTGTCAGCTGTGATTTAAAATGTGCCTTCATACCATAGTGCTTTCTCCCAGGTAGAGGCAATTAAAATAATTTCTCCATTGTCACAGAGCTGCATCACACTGGTAGAATCTTTAGAAGGTTGGTGCAGAGATAACAACCCAATTTTGAAAGAAGAAAAGGGTATGTTGTGTGCTGTAAAACAGACAGGCCAGTTTCTAGATATCACTGTGTTCCCAGGATGAGTGCAACCCGCCCTTTCTCTGGAAATTAGCTGTTCCATCGAGTATAGCTTTTTCTGCCCACAGACAAACACATACATACACACATACAAATCTGTGGTCAACAGTTAAAGGAAGACATGCCATAGACTGACTCGGTGCCTTGGGTCACACTGGCAGCTTGGCATCTGCCCTAAGACAGCCTCAATGGCAGTTGTGTAACTGAGTCACATGTCACAGATGCCAGGGTCTTTTGTCATGTCAGAGGGAAGTAGTGTCTACATGTCTACTAACAGCCTGGCAAACCTCCTGCCTCTTTTTCACAGCTCAAAGATGAGGTTTCAGGCTATGTTAACAACTGAAGAGACTATTTGCGTCACGCTCAGAAGTCTGCTGGCTGTGTATGTTGTACTACTGCTTTGTGCAATGATGCTCTTTAGTCGGTTCCAGGAATATGTGACATAGGATGGTATAAACATATTCTTTTGTCTAAGGGTTCCTGCATGCAGTTTTCCCTTTCATCTCTGATTCTTGGTTCCTGATAGGCAATGGGCAGATTCTTGCCTACAACTCAGGAAAATGCGTAGAGCATTCTATTTGTATGTTCCCAGTGCTGAACTCATCAGCCTGTAGCTCCTTATCTTCCTCTAAAGTCCCAAGGGCTGGCCAGAGGCCTGGCACTGTCGGGAATCCTTGCAACAGGCTGATAATCAGCCAGCGACTTTGTCAAGCCTTATACTGAATCAGACTCTGGGGTTCTCAGTGCAAGAAGAGGACATGGACCTGTTGGAGTGAGTCCAGAGGACGTCACACAGTTGATTAGACAGATGGAGCACCTCTCCTAGGGGTAAAGGCTGAGAGAACTAGGATTGTTCAGCCTGGAAAAGAGAAGGCTTTAAAGTGACCTAGCTATGGCCTTCCAGTACCTTAAGAGAGCCTATAGGAAAGATGGAGAGAGACTATTTACAAGACCATGTAGTGACAGGACCAGGGGGAGTGGCTTCTGATTGAGAGCAGGTTTAGATTAGACATTAAGAAGAAATTCTTTCTGTGAGGGTGGTGAGGCACTGAAACAGGTTGCCCAGAGTTGTGGATGCCCCATCCCTGGAAATGTTCAACGCCAGGTTGGAGCAACCTGGTCTTGTAAAAGCTGCCCTGTCCATAGCAGAGGGTTTGGAATAGATGGTCTCTAAGATCCCTTTCAATGCAAATGACTCTATAATTCTGTGATTACCTGATCCTAGAAGAAGGGCTGTTCTTTTCCCTGCAAAACCAACAGAAGTGATGTCAAACCTTCTATTTTCTCCTGTCTAGGAAAGGCCAACAAATTCCACTACAAGCACATGGCAAAAGGGACTGGGAAATAGTAATAAATTCAGGCAAACACAATTTTGAAATCTACAGAGTTGCACCATGTATTAAGAGCAGTCATGGCAATGACCGTGAATTTCTTGGGAAATACATGTTCTCTAGAAGAAGGAAACAGGTGGGAGGAGGTCCACAATAGGCTTGGAGGATTTGAGAAGGTCATTTCATTTTTTGTATCTTGGCAGAATTTGTTCTGACATGTCTAGAAATCTCTGCTGGGCATGAGAACTGTCTGCTGACAGCAAGAACACAGAAAATCTGCCTGTGCCAAGAAGTCATACACAAATGAGGGACAAGAGAACTGGAGGGCAAGTGGTGTTCCTTAACGGTTCACATACCTTGGCTGCTTAATTTAAACCTGGCCAGTGTCCCACAATGTGTATGTTCCCTGGGTGGAGCCTACATGTCCTCACCTCCCAAGGCCCATTCCTCATGCCAATCAAATACATGAATGCCCCTCTATTCACCGATGCTCTGACATGGGGCTGTGGCAAAGCCTGGGCTTTCTCAAATGACCCATGTTCAGGGATCTCAGGTTTCGAAGTTTGTTACTTCATGGGTCCTCTGTGCTTACAGTGAGTGAGGATTAGATAAACCCTTACTACTGTCTCATTACTTTCCCTCTATGGAAGCTGTGCAACCCAGGTTTTCCAGAATACCTGTTTCCCTTCCTCATTCATGGTTTCTGGAGGAGATCTCCATGTATGGAAGGGCTCTCTTTTGTGTGCCATACATGGGTTTTTAGGGTGGAACACCAAAGGTGTAGACATGTACAAGTCAGCATTAGGACAAGGAGACAGCTCAAGAATGTGCAGGGCCATAGAGTGGTTTTAACAGGCTGTGGACAAGCAGTTTGACACTGCTTGGCTACCAGTCAAGTCCATATGGTCGATGGAGGACATAGGAGGATTTCAGCCTTAAGCATTCCCAAGCCTTATCTTTCCTGCAGAAGGAACCAAATTGTGTGAATCATAGCTCCCCTGAATGCAAACAAACATACCAGCATTGAGAGTTACTTGGTGACTTGGGATTGAGTTTGAATACAGCAGTGTGTACTCTGCCATCACAACAGACAGCCTGTGCTGCTTCTGCTCTCAGTTTCTCAACCACCCTCATTTGGACTCTACTGACCTGCTTCGCTCACATGCCAGGTCTCAGTGGCTGCTCCTGCAGCTGGTTAGTTCAAACAGCTGAAAATCAGGCTCCAGCTTTTTGTTACTTTTCTGTGAAAAGAAACAAGGTCCTCAAGACTGTGATGCACATTATATCACAGATCTCTCTAAAATGTTCACCATCATATTCGAGAGCAGTCCCTTGCTGGCTATCAAAAAAAAACCACTCCAGGGAAAGCACTTCTTAAAATACTATTGGCAATAACTTTAGACTTTAGAGAGTGCAAATGTAAAAGAAATATAAAGAGAAAGGCACTCATGTGGGGAAAAAGCACTTTAGAGAAAAATGAATACAGGAAAACTGAGGAACTTGCATGGTTTAAAGAAATCTTTCTGAATATTACCTAACTATTTTGCCTCCTAATTTTGCTCTCATCTCTAACATAAGAGGTGAATGGCTAGAATCATTCTTTACACCAGCATATTAAAATAAAATGTAACTTACTCAAGAAGAGTTGTTTCTCTTTAAACCTCTGTGTGGTAAAAAAAATACAGCAAATAGTTATTGTACTTCCTTGTCAAGTTTCAAGCTACATGGCTAATTAAAGACAGTGATGAAGTATCAGAAATAGCTAAAAGACTACAATAGCCAATAACTCTGTACCACTCAATGCTATGTGCATGCCTAAAGGACATCTACCTGTCTTAGTTCTGCTTTTTCTTTAGACAAAATGAATTAACAATCTTTGCTCATTTTTAAATTTGTTAAGCAAAACGTGCTTGGTAACCCAGAAAAGGTTTCCATCTGGGGCTGTGGAGGGGTTCTTTTTTCATTTTACTTTCACAGTGGAGGGAAAGTCATCACCAGTGAAAGTAGTTGTGTAGCAAGACTTTGTCAGGTACGGCTTGCTTTTATTAGAGGAAAAAAATGGGAAAATCGACGGGCTTGAATTGAATTTGTGGACATATTTAAAACTTAGTTAAGGGATTAAAAGCATTGTATGCTGTGAAAAGTATGAAGACTGTGGCTATACGGCACAGGCCCTACAGGTGTTTCCTGAGGTCTATGGAAGGAAAGATGATGGCTGAGTGTCCAGCAGAACAGAACATGTGCATGGGAGAAGGTGTGTATTCTCTGACTTATAGTTTTCACATCGAGTGGTCCTGTGGCATAATCGAGAGCACTCCGGTCTCTGAATCCCAAGGTCACGAGTTTGAGTCTCGGTAGCGACTGTCCCCTGGCAGTTCAATGCCTCCCTGCCATCCAATCCCATCAGATCTCGGATGCTCAGCAGGGTCAGCCCTGGTTAGTACCGGGTGCTGTGACAGTCCCGAGGACTTCACTGTCACTGTCCAAGCTTGCTCAGCCGTGGCAAATGAACCTTAGGACTTAAACGGTGGGGCCAGTTCTGTGCACGCTGTGCCTCACCTAAAAAATCCACTGCACAGGCTGGAAGGGCACACCCACGTGGGGAGAGCCCTTCCCAAATCTTCGTTCGCGAAGACTGGTCATTATATATATTATTATAGTTTTAACATAGCAATGAATGTGTGTTTACTATAAGGCTGATTTGTCTTTTGAAGCAGACCCACCACCTACAATTCTTTCATAAACTTAGTCTCTGCAACACTGTAATTTTGTGTTTTACTGTGGCAAAAGACCAAAATCTTGCCAAAGTGGCAGAGAAATTAGACATTATTTGACAAAAATAAACAAATTTGTGTGAGACATGATTCAACAATATAAGATCCTAGAAAATAGGTTTAGGTACATAGTGTACAGTATTTCATAATTTCAAAATTGAGTACAGGGGATCATTTAATTAAAACCTATTCAACTGAAAATCCTATTTATCTGAAACAAATGTTTGTCCTATCTATAATATCAACAAACTATTCACATGAGCAACTAGCAATAAACAACAGAAAGATGCACAATGAATGTCAATTAACACAATTTGCTATCAAATAAACTTGAAGTTTATGTATACAGCTTTAGTACTGTCCTGTGTATCCATTATAAAGGTCAATTAACCTCAATTGCAGCTAGTCAGCTTGTTCTAAAACAAAATCAGCATAAGATATCCCCCCCCCCTTTTTTTTTTTTTTTATACA
>VWZD01005370.1:508631-549051 GCA_013396695.1 Sakesphorus luctuosus
AGCATCTCAGCAATTCAGTCGCCTGGCATTGAAGAACTTCTAAACTGCTAAAAGTCTTTGCTAAAGGTTTTATGTTAGGAAATGTCAAAAAAAAAAAAGGAAAAAACAAGAAAAAAGAGAGAGTGAGATTGGCTGAAATTGTCAAGGTGTCACAGTGTGGCTGTATAAGGCTTTAAAAATATTCATTATTCAGCACATAATCATGGATTCAGCACAACAAAGAGCTTTGGAATGTGTGTGCCTCAAAGGATGAAAATCTTCCTAAGCAAAGCTTTCGATGCATACACTAATCCAAGACTACACTAACAAATCTCTTGAAATGGAAATCCTTGCTGAAAATGGCCTGTGTGCTTTAAACACTATCAAAGGGGTTTTTTCCCCCTCTCCCCTTTGGCTGCAGAATGTCAGCATTTATGGTAGAAGTCAATCAGGTGCTCACTTGTTTTGCTTAATCAGGAAGAAGTGGTACCACGTGAGCACTGGGAGCCCTCATCTGGAATTGCACAAGCATCACTCACTCAAAGGACCATCAATGCTGTAGAAAGCAAAGGCAAGCGGTTAGAAGTCTGACATACTGGTCTGTGAAAAAGGCATAGGCATAACACTTTAAATGAGAATATTTGTGATCACTCTCAAAAACATATGTGAAACACTGGACTTAGAGAAACAGTGGTTTTCTCAGACGCTAATCATTACATTGCTAATAAAAAACTCCACATACACATACACAAAAAAACCCCAAAGCAAAACCAAACAAAATCCAAACGAAACCAAAAACCGAAGAACCAATATGGATTATTGATCACTTTGCAGGACATCCTTCAGTGGTCAATTCAGCCATTGACCACACTGACCATTGATTAAGGCTTATATCCAATCTGACAGTGTTTAAGAGGCTGTTTAAGTCAATTCTTAAAAAAAAAATAATGGGAAAAGGAGTGGCTGACATCGTGAATTATGATTCTGGCCCTGCCAAATGCTCCTGCAGTCTTTTTGAAGCTGATGATAGTTACAAAATAACTACAGTGGTATATTCTCTCTTTAGAAAAGAAAACGTATGAAACTGTACAATGACCTAGGGGGAAAAAAAATTTCTTTCTTGGTGTCTACTAACACACCTTCTTTCTCAGAAGGTTAACTGAGGCTCTATGCTTTCTGTGTCCTATATGAACTTTGTCTTTGCTGTAGGCAGACAGTGCTACAGTGCAATTTTTTCTGATATTACTGCTACTGCAGCTCATGGAATACTAAAAAAACAAAAACCAAAACCCAGCTAAAACTTGAGAACCTAATTATACCAGACACAAACCTGTAGGAAAATGCTTTGTTTTCTGGGTAAAATTCACCTGTGTCCCTAAGGCCTACGAAATACTTGCTTACAATTGTAGTCTGAAAATGACAGGGTCTCTTTACTACTTTAGACTATCCTGACTCAGTGCTTTTTCCTACTTCAGTGCTTAATTCTTCCTAACGGTGATCTTTACTTAACATTTTACTGCTCTAGCAAACATCAAACTGCATTACACTGTTTAACTTACCAGGGCTACAGCAGTAAAAAGAACAACTAGCATTCACTAAAAAGTAAGAGTCTCATCTCTGGCTGATGTGCTTTCAAAATTCAGTTACAAACTCAAAGAGAGTTCATGACTACAGAAGCAGGAGGAAAATATTTTTTTCATTTTTTCACACTGCTAAAAGAAGCCCCCCTGAAAACAAGTCAGTGTCTGAATCTTAACATTATGGTTCCAACATGAGATAGAGTGAAACCAATATGCTTGGCTTGTCCAGCTAATCTGTATTGACCACTCTAGAATCTTCTACTAACCCTTAAGTTCCATGTAAAAAAGAGAAAATGTGCAGATATTGATCCAGGGTATGCAGAGATGTTGCAGTTCCTTCAACTAAAAAAAATATTTACTCACTGGTTGAAAAACTTTGCAATCAAACAGATCTGTGCCCCTGTAAGAACTACTTGCACCTCATAAATCATGGTTTGGTCTGGTAACAGTGTAGGAAATAGACCATCTGAGTCAGCCAGCTTGGTGTAAGGTAATATCTCCTAAAAGGCATCCTGAACATCATCAGGGTCTTGTGAAACAACATTTTGATTAGCTAAGTGAAAATGAATCACAAGTGTTGGCATACAGCTATGCTATCATTTTATTCAAAGAATGATCAATCAGTAGTAGAGTGATGAAACACAAAACAGAAAGATCAATTCAAGACATTATATTCTTACAAGTCTCCTAGATCCTCTACTCAAGATCTGATAGTTTCCACAAGACTTATAAGACATGGA
Source organism: Sakesphorus luctuosus (assembly GCA_013396695.1). Classification (NCBI taxonomy): domain Eukaryota; kingdom Metazoa; phylum Chordata; class Aves; order Passeriformes; family Thamnophilidae; genus Sakesphorus; species Sakesphorus luctuosus. The sequence continues at coordinate 510,931 of VWZD01005370.1, forward strand.
TGATAATTACAAAGATATGGTAATTGAGGGCATTAAATCAAGCGTGTGAGCTAGATCTGCTGTCACAGCAAGAACAACTTCACTGAGAACTGGCAGACAAGGATTTTCATCCTCCTTGACTGGCACAGCAAGATCCTCATCCAGCCACTGGCACAGTAACAGGTTCTACTTTAAATCTATCCTATCTACACCCTGTTGAAGTAATTCAGTTAATTGCATGCATCAGTCTTTGGAGAACTCTTTCATACTGCTAGTTATGTCCTTGGATGAGTAGGGTAGCAATCAAACACTGAGGGGGCACACTGCTGCCTGCTAGACCTGGAATCACTGCTACAGAGCCAAGAGTCCACTTAAGCACCAAGGAACCCAGCAGCCCACGAGATCAACCAAGCTTTTAAATGCTATAAATTAGTCAAGAAGGGATGTGCTGTAAGCATAAATCTGTGAGCCGTGGTGCACAGCATTAAACAGGGGGAAAAGCCAGCCAGAGCATGACTTGACAATTTAAAGAATTTGATTGTAATGTTAGTTTATTAAATTTCTTTTTTTTTTTTAGCTTTAGGGGGAAAAAAAGACAAAGGAAAGAAAGACTGAGTAAAACCAAAAGAATTGCAATGAAGGCCAGACAAAAGATTCACCCAGACAGATGAGACGCAGTTCTTCTACAGACTGTGCCAATATTGACTTCCACATAAAGTCCTATTTTTTATAGAAAAGGTTAACCTTACACAATTTACTTACTCATGAAATATAAGGTGAACAGAGACACTAATGCAAATGATCCAGTATATTAAAAAATGCATTGAGCCAGGAAACATTCAAAGTTCTGTTATAAATTATCTTTTAAGGTCTGGAATAGTAGACAGAGTGGCTATGCCAAGCCCTATTAACTGGAATAGATGGATTTAGAGGGAATCTTCTTTTAGATTCGGTCTCTAAAAGATATAGAGGCTTTCTGTCCCACTCATGCTTTAAAGATTATTTTTAAAAAGGGTTATGGATAGCCAATCATGTTGTTAGGAGCTGAGTAGCAAAGTAGATATGGGCAACTGGAAGTATATATTTCAAAGGAGTAAGGTATAATAACAGCTGTTTGATCCCTTCCTATCCTATCCCATAAAAGTTATCACTATCATTTATAAGGGTGGGGAGAGGATAAGTTGGCTTGGTCAGCTTTTGGTATGCACTGAAAATGTTAGGCTGTGGTGTTCTCCTTCCCCTATTGCCCTCAAACAGCAGTCAGAGCAGTAACTAAAGACAAGCAGCTGATCTGAATAATATGGCTTTCCTGCTTCTCTCTCCAGCCTGGGACAGCACAGAGATGAATTCACACCCCTCTCCTTTATTTTTACTACTATTTCACTGAGGCAGAGAATTCATGACAATGCTGGGAGTTTGATAGAGCAGAAGCCTATGAAGAAATTCCCCCGAATTTCCCACTGACAGGGGAGCTGAAAAGCACGTAGGTGTTAGATCCTAACTTAAGGCTTGATTGCATGAAATAGCCCATTTGGGGTAGTAATACTGTGCCAGGTCTCTGTGCAGACAATTTTATTCTGCAGTTATATAGCAATTCTTTCCTCTTTATGAAGAATCTAGGGTTGTGGGGAAGTTTTTGCACTGATCACTTCCAATTAAACCCCAATTATAAAACCCTCGAACATATTTCTTGGCAGAGGCAAATCTTCACCAGGAGAAAATTGTTCAACTCCATGATCAGAGAGCATAGAGATGGGATGAATCCCTTTTCCTATGGGATTGTCCCTTAGCATTTAGGTTTACAACTTGATATTTTCTGAGATGAATGGAAAGGTTTTCATACTGAGTGGGACTGTCTTTAAAATGAATTGTACTTTTCCTTTAAATATGAGTAATGTACTAGCTGGTGAGAAGTAAATGGGATGAAAATAGAAAGATGAAAAAAATATCTTTCCTCAGGTACAAGATCTGATTAAGAGATATTTGCTACATAGATTGTGCTGAAAACCCTCTAATGCTTTGGAGGGACCATTCTGGTCTAGCTTACCTGCCGTGATTGAGGCAGAACAGGGTTGGTGTTGAGACAGCAAGAGAAATTCCTGGGGAAAAGGATTTCATCTGGCAGGTGTATTGACCCTGGCTAACAAGAAATGTCAAAGAGATGCCGGATTTGAAAGGAGGTTTGAGGAGACCTTGCTCCAGTGTACAGTCCTTCAGTGAGCTTATGTGAATCCAGTGTTGCATAGCATTGCAAAGCCAGAAGAGATAGCAGACTATGCTGAAAACTGGGTTTGGGTTTCACAGTTCTTTGCTCAATATGTGAAGCTTTTGTGAGGGCCATTCAAGCGCAGCAGTCAAGCATAGAGCAACCCAGACACCATGTCCTCACATGTTCAGGCACTCTTTACAAGCTGCAGTACTGTAAAATTGCATGAAGTACTACTCTGAGCCAAAACTGGTTTCTCCTACACCAGACAGAAGGTAAATTAGCAGTAGTGATTTTTACACCTACACTTTCTCAATCATTTTAAAGTCAGTTGGTAACTTACATGGTTACTTTCTTAGCAAGAAAAGTGCTTGTGCAGTATCTGCCTGACGTGCTCTAACTATCTGGCATTTAATCATCCTTTTTAGTTTAACCAAGAAAGATAACTCCTCTTGTGTCTAGTCTCTTCAGGAGGTGACTTACTTCCTGTGTAATTTCACTTTGTGTGGCATGAAAAACAACTATGCTGTTCATCTCCTCCTGCTTCCTCATCTTTAGCTCTAAGGTACAGAGCTTGGTACTGTTGCACATTATGCCAGAGGTCTATTAAGCAGCATACTGGTGCACCGATCTGGAAAAATGTAGCAGGCAATGATGCTGGCTGCATTCAGCACGAGCCTCGTAAATCCCGGGCACATTCTCTGCATCGCTTCAGAGGTGCCGAGGTAAAAGAGAGAAGCTGTGCTATACCTGCATGCATGACTGATTGCCAGCACTGAAATGTTCCCTCGGAGTGCGCTGCTGCTCCTTTGCCACCTGTGCTCCGAGGGGCATGTCAGCAGGAGAGGCAGAGACAAGGAAGGGAAAGAGGGGCACAGGGGATGCGCCTGGGCTACACCATCCGTATTCATTGGGACACACTGTTAGATGCTACATGTCAGAGCAGCTCCCCGGCTTCCCCAGTCTGGCTGTGGGCTGGCAGCCAGACACAGAGTTAAGAAGTCATAACCAGTTCCTCACTCTGCTTCAACAAATGTGGACTCAGCAAAGCAGAAGCTCTGGCCCAGCGCCTTTGCTGAACACAGAGCCTGAGATGCTGGTGTATTTTTACCACTCCCATTCTCTCTCAAAGTCTGAGACCGGAACTTTTATGCAGAATTCATTCGCTGAGTTTTTAATTCTTTGCAGGCAAAACAGTGTGTCAGCAGGTATTGTCTTGCTCTCTGAAAAAAGTAATCATCTTCAGCAGCACTTACAGTCAGAGGGTCTCCAGGGCAGAACTCAAGCTCTGCAAAGTCAAAGGGGATGTTTGAAAGAAAGGGCTGTGGATTCAGCTCCAAAGTCTGTCAAACATTTTAAGTATGTCACATGGCACTGCTTGGAAAGTATCACTGTCCCTGTATTATGGGCATAAATCGTAATGTAAAGAGACAGAAATTTTGCTAAAGGCTCCTACACAAAACAGTGGTGGTAGATATTATGAATGATATCCTGTGTTTGCTTGTATTCACCTTGGATCATGCAGCTCTCTGGGTATCAGCACCTCAGCTCTCACTGCTGGGAGCTGGTACAGAATTTGGAAACACCCTCTCAGCTTCCATCTGCAAGGGAGCTTTGAAAGTGTGCCTGTCTGCCATCAGCAGTGAGCCACCAGGTGTGAAGCCATGCTGCCCATGCACTGCTCTGTGATGTGGGTCTGCAGGAGCCATCCCGAGCCTGGCACTTGGTTTTACCTGATGGTAGCATTGAACTGAACGGCCATGTGGGGAGAGAGCGGTGGCACTGCCAGCCTCACACCTGCCTGAGAGGGACAGTCAAGCTGGGACCACCTCACCAAGGAAAGCCTTCTGGGGGCTGGGAGCTCCAGCAGCCATGGGTCATGGCCATGCTGGTCTCCCTTCATTGCCAGCACACAGGGAAAGAATTCCAGCTGTGGGGGCCACCATGAGAGGCGGCTGGGACATGTGGGAGGGGAAGACATGGGAGGTCATAGCCCCGGCCAGGTGTGGGGAAGAGGAGGGCAAGTCTGGAGTGCAATGTCTTGTGTCAAGGAGCACCTGTGAGTGGGCTGAGGGATCTCAGAGACTCCTGGAGCTCCCCCAGACCTCACACCTCAGCTGCTGGGTGCTCCTGCATGCTCTAAGTAGATGGAGAGTACCTCCCGTTTGGAAAGGGGAGTAATTAAGACATCAGGAGTTAATTTATTTGCTTTTGCCCTAAAAACGTTGCATTAGGAAGCTCTTGTTTTCTGCAGGGTTACAAAGGATAACAAATGGATGAAGAGGCCAGGGGACCAAGTTCTGGCAGACGAGGCGAGAGCCGTGCTGAGGAATACCTCATGTTAAACAAGCAGGATAATTATTCTGCTCTACTTAGCACCGGGTAGGCCTCGTTCAGAGAATGGCATTCATTTTGGGGCACTGCATTTTTAAACAGACAGAGAAATTGGAGAGAGTTCAGAGGAGAGCAACAAAAATGATTTAAGAGTTAGTAAATAAGACCTCTGAGAAAAGGTTACGAGAGCAGGGGCTGCTCAGTCTGGAGGAAAGAGGACTGAGGGGAAGCATTACTGTCTACAAATATGCAAAGGGCTGCTATGGAGAGGACTTAGACCAATTATTCTCATTAGAGAACAAGGACAGAACAAGAAGTAATGGGTTTAAGATGCAGCAAGGGAAAATTTAGATTAAATATTAGGTAAATGTTATAACTATTGGAAAACAGGCTATGAAACAAGTTTACAGTAAAGTTTGTGGAATCATCTTTACCAGTGAAATATGTGGCTGAGGTGAAAGACTTGTCTATCAGGGCTAAGCTAAGACTAAGGAAATACAGAACTGTTCTTCATTGCATAGAGGTGTTCCTGAGCCCCTCACAGGGTTCCTAATAAACAGAAATTCAGCAGAAAATGAGGGGTTTGTGTATTCACACGAGTGTGCATGTATATGAATACTGCTGAACTTAACACAATACAACAAAAGAAATGCTATCAGTTGTCCGAAAACACCATGTGTCCACATCAGCGTTTCTCCAACACTAAGGAAGTTATGACTGGTACATCCACAAAACCGTATATACATTTTTGGGTTCCAGTTGTACATTGCTTTTCCCACAGGATGGTGAGCTTGGCAGGAAGCTCACAGAGCTTAATTGACAACCAAAAGAATAATGTGGAAGTGCCATGGATGGCCAACCATGCTACAGCCATGGGTGCTATTGTGACAGCTCCATCATTCCACCTGTCTGCCTAGTTCAGATATAACTGCACAACTAAAACCACGTCCTTCCTACTCAGTGGTTACCTTAACTACAAGCCAGATATTAATGCAAGCACAAGTCAGGAACCACAGATGGTAATGGAAGCACTGAGTCACTCCTACTACAACCTGCATGTTAGAACACTGCAGAGCCCAAGAAATGCCACTTTCTTGCTAAGAAAATGGAGTACAAACAGAAATACCCATATCTGAAACTCAAATGTTACCTCAAATCTAGATTATCTCTACAATTTTTGTGAAGTGCTTTGAAAATCAACACAAGCAGCCACTGTCCTTCAGAAGTTTAATAGCTATCAATACATTCAGTGAATTTTTTCTAAAACATCAATTTCACTTTTTGTCATTAAAAGAATATCCAATCCAAACCACACTAGATCTAGTTTGGATCTTCAAAAGCTATTCTGCTAATTTCAAAAAACTTGGACTAAATAACACAATTAATGTTGATGTATCATTTAGCCTGGAGCAAGGGTTTATGCTGAAGTTATATATTTATTTGAAACATTAAAAAAATAAATAGGCAGAGCTATCATAAGCGAAGTGTTAGTCCACCTGTGAAACACTGAAAAGGGTGACAGTGTAGTTAAGTGCAAGCACAAACTACTTATTTGCTACTATACTGCAGTCATTGGGAAACATTCCTCTCCTTGCTGTAGGTCAGTGCTCTGGAGAGGTTATCATCACTGACCAAGCTCTTTGTAACATTTTTTGAGGCTATCATAAAGGCAAGCAAGAAGCATGTGCTGATAAAGAACTGATTTGAAATGTCAGCCTTATGGAAGAAGGTGCCAGCACAGCTAGCTGAACTTTTTTTTTTTCCCAGGTACAGGAGGATTAAAACCTTCCTGGTCAGGAAGAAAACCCTGCAAAGAAGCCAGAACTCTGGCAGAGCTATGAACCTCACAGCCATAGCAATAATTTTGCAAATGACTAATAATAAAGGAGTCGATAATCCGAAGGATGATCTCTGAAGTGAACAGCACCAAATTATTCAGGGAGAAAATCAATTATCTCCATTTGTGGCTGTAAAGCCTACAATATGCAAATATACGGAAGTTACCCTAGTCTCAGAAACCAGAATATCAACTTAAAAGAGAAAAATCCAAGGAAATTTACAAGAATCACTCAAAAAATACCCTCCTCATAAATGGATGCATATCTGCCTTATTGACACAGCTACAATGTTATTCTAATATTCTTCATCACAAAGGCTGACAGCCATCTAGAGATGTCAGTATCTATGAAAGAGATGCTGCACTGTGGTAAAAGCAGAATGAGGTGACTGCGTCTTGAAGGCAGCACAGAAATCAAAGTATCATCAAATATTGTGGGCAAATTTAAAACATCTTTTCTCCTGCTGAGTGGTGGCTTACTCCGTAACTGGGTCACTGAAATTAATGGAACTACTTGCAAGTAAAACAGTACTCAATGTGCCCTAGAGCATCAGAGTCTGACCCACAGTACATATTCAAATGTCACCTTGTATTTTAATGCATCTCAGACTTGAGGGGATTTAAAAATTATTATTAATTTAGAAATAGATTCCTTGGAATCAGACTCTTTTCTTCACTAGAAGCACAAATGTCTTTAGAGGAGATGCCTGAACATTTGGCCACTTGTTACTAAAAATCCCATTTCCATGCCTGTGTAATCCACATTCCCTGAAGGTTTTGAGAGCAAGGAGCTTATTGTTGATGAAAAGGGAGAAGTGAAGCCTTAGGGCTCCTTGGGAACTCCAGATGGATGGAGGCCTCCAAGGGGAGGGTGCATTCCTCGAGCATCTGCTGGTGAGCCAGGAGGAAGACTGTATGGGACAGACCTCATTTACATTGCAGTTAAGCATCGGGTTTAGGCACATTGGTTAAAACGCATTTAACCTTTGGATTTAAGGATAAAATACTATTATCCCTCTTGGGGGATAACTGACAAAAGGACTGTGTCAATTGTTCTTGGAATGATGAGATTCCCTAATTACAAGCACCGCCTTTATGACCACACTAGGGAAACCTCTGAAAAGACTGGGAAGGAAATGAGACAAGAAAAGTTTCATCCAGAACAGCTTATTTAGGAGCAAGGATTTTTCTCAGCCTCAGTGTATCCCTGGTATTTTCTAAAAATGGGAACAGAATGGTGTCACTTCTGAGTTGCCGAAAAGAGCTGAAAGTACTTGGACTGAAGCCATGGAGAGAGAGCAACCCAGCTCAGGGATATGGATAAGGACCTCCTAACCTTATTACATGACATGAGAGAAGGGACAGATGCTTTTCTCAATGTTAAAAAAAAAAAAAAAGAAAAGCAGTGAGAGGTCTTTGTGCCACCCAGGTGATTTTCCCTAGTTCTGGACAAAAATTCCTAGACTTCATGGAGAAGATGGGAAAAGTATTTCTGAATTGCCTCACAACTTATATCTATGAAAGACAGACTGGGGTTAAGACTTCACTTGGAAGGGAAAGTCTCACCTAATACCATTTCAATGTTCCTCAAGCATATTCTATGACCCCCTTTATACCTGCTCTACAGAAATATGTTGGTCTGATTAACACCATCATAGAAAACTTAATTTAGTGTCCAAAGCTGCTGGGATAAGGCACTAAGCTGGACTTATTTAGATATTCTTTATTTTAAAAGGTAGCTCCTAAACCCTGAATATAGACCTTATTAATACGTGCAGTACTTTGCTGAAAGCATGGTGAGGTGTAAGAAGCTGCATATTTGTCCAGTCCAAGGTCCACTGATGTATATGTACTATTCAAGCCACATGCCATGAGATCAGATTGCCTCCAAGAATGGTTTAGGTCAGCCATGAATTTCTGGGCTTTCAGACACCGGCTCTGCTGGGGTGTTGCTACTGAGGTAATTTTAAATCCTGAATTAAACTGCCACTGCAGCAGCATAAGCATGAGAACTAAACCTTCACCGAGGGGACTCTTCTTTTTACATTGGGTAAAAACTACAGCTGAGTGACCCTCAAAACAAACATTTGTGACAAAACTCAGTCAGTCGTGGCTGAGAAAGAGGAAGAGAACTACTGTACATGTAGTGCCTCAAGAACACTCTTCACTCTTACTCCTTCGGAGTGGCACTGAGTTGTGAACACTTGCTAGCTATAGCACATGACGTATATGTCGAAAATATGTATATAGAAATAAATACTAACAGCAAGATGTACAGTCTACACACCACACTCCGCTGGGCGTTTCTCTGCTTAGGCTCATTAGTTACAAGAATTACCATACAGATATATAGGTCTGCCTAAGAAGCAAGCTAAAAGAGCTGTCTCAGAAGGAGGTGCTAGGAAATATTTACATATATTAATTCTCTGAAGGCACTTATGCCATACATAGGCCTTAGAAAAGTTTTGTCCAAACACCCATTTTGTACAAGTTGGCCATCACTCAGCAACTTGAAAATAATTATCCTTTCCATCAGCTTCTGTTCTTGCTCTTACTGTCAACACAAAAGTCCAGTCTGAGGCACCCACAGTATTTAGCCTTTTATAAGACAGATCCCATCAAGAATTCAGTTCACTAAATCTTGACAAGAATTTTTCTTTTCAAGTAGCAGGAGGACTATGTATATATATTTAAAGATAACATGGGAGTCCGTTGCCTTAGAAACAGGATCTTTCAGACATTGTATTTAGTATTTACTCAGCACTGGAAATGTACACTGTATTGAAAAGAAATGCGGTATTTTTATTAGTCTACTCCTGTGTGTATGCCCATCAGCAGCAAATTCACGCTGTGTAGTTTGACTTTCCGCTTCTGAGTTATGTGAAACCTCTGAGAAGAGAGCATGCAGAAATGAAACCAGGGCACCTGGTGCAATGTATTTTTGTTACAAGTGTTTTGAGAGAAAAAAAACTGTTGTGAGAGTTTAAAGCACTGTACTAAAGATATTCCTTGTCTCTCAATAATATCTCCAGCAGCAGAAGAGTATAAAAGCATTTCTATTCCAGGATTTCATATTCCACTGAAAAAAATCTACAGAAAATAGTTATGAGAGAGGATATTTGTACTGTACCAGTTTCCACATCTGCATAAATGTGCAGCACAAATTAACAAGCACTGTTCAATGTTGTTTTACTTCACATTTGGGGGTGGGGGTTAGGGAATGTATGTTTAAAGTGCTATTTCAAAGCCTGCTTCAGCCTGCGAGAAGTAAGGCACCAGTTACAGCTGTGTCAATTAAAATGCGGGAGAAACTAAGAGAAACAGACCTATTTAATTCTGGGACAAGCCAGGATACCAAAAGGTTCATATCTCTTCTTCTGCAAACATACTATGAGATTTTTCATCCTCCCAGCAAGACACCAGGGCTGCCTTTAGATGCTAAGCACAAACCCACCACCTCCAGCTGCCCAGTGCATCCTGCGGGTGAGCAGGGCTGCCTGGGGACAGAGTGCCACCTACCGCGACACCGAGTCTTTCCTCCAGGCCTGTGCAGAGCCCGGCACCACCTTGGTCTAAAACAACCCACTTGGCTTTGATGGATTTTGTTTCAAGACCCAAGGCCTGAAGCAGGCTCTTCCACTCGGCTGGCCAGAGCTGATGGGATCACAGCATGTACCAGTGGTGCAAGAATACATGGCCCAGGACCTTACAGTCCCAAATGTCCCAGGGCTGATGCTGGAGGTTTAACTGCATGAACTAACCCAGAGGTCTGTTTCTTAGACTGTGCTCTTAGGGTAACCCGGATATTGCACCAACAAGAAATCCACTCCTGGGCTGCTCTCTCTCATTATAATTTAAGACAGTGTAAAACACTTCTGTATTATGGCAGTTTAATATCTGATATTGCCTCTGGCACAGTGTTATATCATACCCTTACAGGATGATGAACTCCAGTCTAATACAGCTTTTTCTTCTCTAACAACTGAGATCCTCTATCTGTTTTGCCATTCAGATGGAACAGAGCCTGCTCAGATAGACAAGCAGAATGTTATAGTCACATAGAATAACTTAAATGTGATTACAGACAGAACATTTATTCTATAATAAAAAAATAAAAGCTGGAAAATAGACATTCAAAATGCACAACAGTGGTGAGAGCAGGTTGAAACAAACAGTTCAGCTGCTAAAAGCACTATCCAACAAATGCACGCTTTTTCTTTCATCATGAACAGTTTTCTTCCCAATCCTGACTTTCTCAAGTTTGTTTAGCAGTAAATATTGTTGCATAGATGGGTTTGCAACGGACTTTTTTGTTAACTGCTGAAAAGCAGCCCCAAAGATTACGCTGTCAGGCAGCATTACTGGACTGTGCGCTCCCCCCAGAGGGACACATGATTCACCGTGTTCCATGTGTAGGACTCTGATGATGCTCCACAACCTGGAAAAGCCAGTGATGCCATACAGCATGGGTGCAAGGGGGGCTCCAAAGCACCCAGCTGGCTGGAGATTAGCAGCAGGAGGAGCAGACATGTATGCTTCCCAACAGTAATCACTTCCTCCAAGTCAATTCCAATGATTGTGTATAACAAGAAAAATGCTTTCCCCCCACCCACTATTTCCATTGCCATTCTTCAGTATAGGACAGAGAAAGCTTCTCATTTATGTCAAAAGTGAAGGGAAAAGAACATAGATAATACACATTGTTTAAAAATGGCATAGAGATGGCAAGCTGATTTTCCTGTCAGGCCCTCCATGAATGATCTCATTATTGCAGACTGCAAACTAAACTGCATTTTTCTTAGGATTGCCTTTTACAGGAAGAGCTCTGCTACTGTTTATCACACCTTTGAGCTAAAGTCTATCAATCTGCACTAAAAAACATAAAGATGAGTTTTGAGAACTGGGGAAGGTTAGTAAAGCTTTTTGTCTAATAAACATTAGGAAAAAAAAAGGCTTTACTTGTCCTGGTCAGATTTTAGGGCCATGCAATTCAAAACTAAAATATATAAAAGTCACATAGAAAGAGGGTTACCCATAGAATTCTTACCTCCATACAGGAATCAGAAAGAAGAAACATAATGCCAGTAAATAACTAGCCCTCAATAACTGCAGATAACCATCAACTCAGTGTTATTCTATAGGAAATATAGTGCACAAAATCAAATTATCAGAGAGGTTTAATTATTTGGGTCCCAATCACATATGCCTTGGAACTCTCCGGACATCCTATATTTTCCACATATTGAGCCAGAATGTGTAATCCAGCTTCAAAAAACTTCATGTTAGTAATTGTGTCCATACATAGCATGATACACAACTATTGTTTTGCTTTAAATGAATGTAATAGCAACAAGGATTCAGACACAGATCCTTAAATATGGATTATTCATTAACACTGAAATTGCAAAAGCTTTCTTTGTAATTTTTTGTTTTATTTTGTTGATGTGCATACCACAGGTTTTTTAGATGTGTGGGAGTTGCCTAACTATATTCTTTAAGAGTGGCACATCAATATGTATCTGTATCTATCCTACAGCTCTTCTGTCATACCCAGCTGCTTCTGAAGTGAAGGCATGGAAGATGGTTACTGCAGTAAATGGCAAACAGAGAAGGACAGGTAGCATGTTGTATTGTGCCTCGACTCCTTCTCAGCAAAGTGAGGGTAAAGTATTGATGTTGCATATGAACCAGATCTACATCTCCTTGTGAGAGAGGGGACAGCTACAGTGAGAGCAAACAGGTATGAAAAAAAAAAGGAGTAAGTTTGCTGTTCCAGCAGCTGAAGCTGTCAAGGTCCTTAGGAAAGGGGAAATCTGAAAGAATCGACATCTGTCAGCTCTGCTCACTTTGGGCCTGACTGACAGCAAGAAAAGAGCCATTATACTGAGATGGGAAATATTTGGGGCTTCTCCAGAACATATGAAGAGACTGATTCTCTGTCCCAAGAATTCAGCAGAAATTAATATCCTTCTACTACATCTTTCTGAGATTGTGAGATCCCTCCCTCACACTGCTGTTTAATTGCAATTACGGCACTGTGGGAGCACCTCAGCGTGCTGACAGCCCCAGCGCCCTTTGTGCCATGTGCTGCAAACAGGAAAAAAACCACAAACCAGTTCTGCCCAAAGAGACTGTTTGCACACAGGCAGAAATGTTTCGTAGAATCACAGCATAAACATACTGTTGCATTTTTTATCAGTATTTTGTATTTGGTAAAAATATTCTGAAGCTTAAGGGCTCAGTGCCCACAAATATGCTGGCACGCAGATTTCACATATCTTGTAAAGTCTATGACTGTGCTGGGGTGTGCATAAGCAGTAGCTGATTTTTCAAGCACTTGCATATCTGAGCAGTAGGACTGAGCCAAAAGCATGGCAATGAATTATTTGCTGCATGATACAGTCCAGCAGACCTACACACAGCACAATCATTCAAGAAAGAGAGACAAAGCTGGCATGAGACTTCTATTTTATTGTGATTTTACAGAAAGACTAATTTCTGCTTCTACAGATGGATCATTTTCCCTAGCAGTGCACACTTCTTCTGGAATGGCTCTAACTTTACAGTATCTGCTTCCAACAAACTTCTCTCCAGGCTAAACAGACACTTGCTACTCACACGACAGTGCACGGCGGAGTGATGCTGAGAAAAGAAGACATTCTGTGGCTAACATCTTTGCTTGTCTTGTAAGGGTAATCTGACTAATGTCGAAATGATTCCATCAATATTGTCAGAAATAGGTTTAAGAGCCCTCCAGGTATGTTGCAAGCCTTGGCACAGGCAACGACTAATGCGAAGTGGATGCCAATTGACCAGAGGTTCTGGGAAGGTACAAAGCAACACTAAGGACCTTGACTTAGGCTGATGACACAGTTTTCTTCTTCTGTGTTCTAAACATTTCTTTCCCTATTTCAGATGGACTAGAGTATGAAAGAAGCATGGTGGGATATGCTGTCAAGTGCTATTGGTTTCACAAATTGCACTCAGAAGTGAAAACTGAGTTTGTATAATGCTGGATGAGCTTGCTCATATCTTAGTTGTATTTGAACTACATAATCATTGGATGTTTATACAATAATGGCAACTCTGGTTCCTGCAGGACAGATATGTACTATAAAGATCATTAGGAAATGTCACTACCACTTTGCCCAAAGAGAAATTATAAATGAGGGCACTTCTATCCCATCAGATCTTTGCTGATCCTCCTTAATACAGATTCCTTTCCTTAAAATAATGGAGGAAGGCTGATGTTGTTGTGAGCTCTCTGGAATGGTGCTTGAGACATCTTGCTTCAAACTGTATTGGCCTTCCAGGCTTGTTATCTATTCTTGATTCACTGACCTTCTGTGTTCCTCTGCTTCACACTGTGGAAAGGGGAATGTATGCTCTAAACTACTATTTCTCCTTTATACTTGGATTAGAAATAATCTGGGCCAGGGACTAGGTTTTCTAGGAAAATAAGCATAGCATAGTTGCTCCTGGAGTACCCTAACACTACTTTGAAGTGGTAACTGAAATAGATCTTCTGTGCCATTCAAAAGATTCAGTGTAAAGGCCCAAAAGTTCTTATCCACTGCACAAACCCACTGAAATACTGGAGGTGATATCTTCATGAAAAGTACAAATGTAAAATAGAAACTCTGATAGTTCATCCTCAGTATTCCACAAAAAAAAAAAAAAAAAGCCAGACTTTTCTCTATCCACACACAACGCAAAACCTCTTCTTGTTTGCCTGGGGAGCTCACTGCTAAGGAAGCTACATTTGAGTTCTTCTGTTTATCCTTTTGTTGTCATTTATAATAGACAAAATTGACAAGCCTGACTGACATCTGTATGGATTTCATATGCACAGCAACAATGTGAATGAGAAAATGGCCTCTTGGGAGACTGCTGGGACTCTTGTTTATTATCATTATCACTGTCATGATTTGTGCAGATGATGAGACTCCCATCCATACTGTCCTCCCTGTGCTATAACTTCTATAACTTCCACTCTGCAGCACCTTGTACAACGAGGTGCTGCAAACAGTCCTGCGAGCAATCAGTTTTCCTGTCACCCCCTGTGGGACCCTTCTCCCTGCTTCCACACAGGACACCCGAGCTGAGCAGAAGGTGGATGATGTGTTCCAGACATCAGCATGAATCCAAGCCAAGACACGATTCAGCCCCACTAACCCAGGCTGTCGTGGCTGGGGAGAATTCAGCCAATCTCACAGCTGACATTTAGCCTTGCAACATCTTCCCACCTCACTATCGTGAAGCAGGAAGAGAAACTCTCAATTGCCTGTCTAGTAAGAGCCAAAATGCTTTGTTTCTTCAATAAAAAGTCTGTTAGGTTTTTTTAAAAAAAAATTATTATTATTCATACTACAGAAATCTGTATCAGCATGCAAACAGACTGAAATTCAAGTAGAGAAGTGGCAGAGACACCTGTGAAAATCTCATTTCTCTTCCAGACTGGACATCTCTTGGGTTACATTATACTGGTATTGCTGCAACTGTATTCATGAAAGAGGAAATAATAATTTGTTAACCTCAAAATTATTTCATGAGGGTTCAGTGAAATGGGTATGTTAAAGCAATTAAATAAACTGTAATGAAAAATGAGGCACCATTTTCATGACTTACGCCTTTACAAGACTTTGGATAACTATTGCAAAAGGTTAATATGCTTTATATGAATCTGCAGGTATCTGTCATACACTTAACGCGCTCTGGGGGAGCATTGCTGCATAGCAGAGACATCTGCTGGGCGCTCCTCGCACTCCTCTCACGCCTCCTGGTTCAGCTCTCTGGGGCTGCGGATCCTGGGAGCAGCCTTGAGCTACTCCTGCTGCCTCCGGCTCGGGATTGGGTCTCTGGCTAATGAAGAATTCAGCACACACCTGCCTGGGAATGGCCAGTCAGCCACTCAACGGGAGCCAGAAATCTTTAGGCTATATGCTGGAATTTAAATGGAAACTTTTGCATCTAAATTGAAGGTTATACTCCTCTTCCAGCTGCCTGACATTGAACTGTCTGTCAGAGGAAGGCTGGGCACTGGTGAAATCCTTCCCTTCCCATATACAGCATGGGAAGATCAATGTTTTAATTAGGGAAAAGAACTATCAGCGGCCTCCGTCATTCTGACAATGCGATTGCACTAAGGCTAAGAACCTCTTATTACCTAAGCTAAAAACTGAAAATGAAGTTTCAGGTTTAGTCATCTCCTAAATTCTTAGCACCAATCACCTCCCTTCTCAGATAGACCTTGACTCCACTCTCCACCTACAAAGTGGATCCAAATCCCTCTCTCCCTTCCTCCTTCACAGTGAGAAAGCACAGTTTGATCATACTGCATTGCTGGGATCACGCTGTGCTTTGACCATATCCCATAACCCTGCGTTTCAGTTTCAGACACTGGCTTCAAGATGATTGAGGCAGTGCAGAAAGCATTTACTGAGTAAACCACAGAAAGAGGAAGTCCAGTTTTGTACAACAGCAGGAAAGAGATGTTTTGCAAACTCAATTCTCTTTTCTCCAAGTGTGAGGCTATAGCTGACGCAAATCATCCTAGAAATGAAAACAAGCTGTGCTTGATTCCACACACACTGAATGCTTGAACTGTGTTTAGCACATCACAGGTCTATGGTTTGAGCAATACTCCCCAGTGTAGCAGGATTTTTCCTGCAGACACCAGTTCACATCTGATGGGAGACTGTTTTAAAACCAGCCTCTGCTCTTACATTGTAGGAACATCTCTCTCCCTGAAGCTACTTGCAGACAAAAACATGTTTACCTCCACCTATCAAAGCACCAGGGGAAAAGAACAGCCCCTTGAAGGAAATTAATCCCTGAAAACCGTTTGAAATGTTATAAACAGCTTACCACTGGAGTGAACAGATGCACTAAGGAGGATAAACAAGCATTTGGCCAAGACCCTTGGAAGGAGTCAGCTGCACACCCTCGTTACGCTCCAGCCAGTGGCAGGCAAGGGCTGAGTACCCAGTGGGTGGTGGCCAAGGGCCAGTTGATGTGGCACAGCTGGCACAGCCCAGGCATCCAGGCCAGCAGACAGCAGAGGCTGCTCAGGACCAGCAGCCTGTGCCACTGCTGCACCTTGCTTGCCTCCTCACTCTGCTTCATCCAGGGAAGCTTCATCACAGGGATGGGCTTTTCCAGAGCAGTTGCACAGGTATGAACTTGCATTGCCCACCCTCAGGCAAGGACGTTCAGTATGGCTGTGTGTGCCTTGCCTGCTGATACAGGGAAGTGGACAAAGCACACTATTTCAGGAAAAAAAGACCAGCCTTCCAGTCTGTCCCCAACCACATTTATGCTTTTCTCCTGAGGCACTCTGTGGGGCAGGGGATACCCATAGCCTTCTCCTCCCAGTCAGGTAAGCCTCTCTGTCTATTGACCAGTGAATACTCTGCAAAACCAAGCCATTTTCTCCAGAAACACTGAATGTTCCTTTCTGCTCCTGAACAACCCACTCCTGGGTATAGCACTCCCTCAGATAACAGAGGAAAATAGAAACAGGTCTTGCTCTCTTGAACGAGAGCTCTCTGAGGGTGGGTGAAAGAAGCTGATACAGAAGACACTGCAGTAATGCCAGGAACACAAGGTCAAGCTCAGTAGGATTAGTTCTGCCAGTTGTGCAGATGCAAGAGAAGTTCGGCATCTCTCTGCAGAGTCTTGGAGTATCCATGAGCAGGTTCTAACGGGTCATGGAGAAGATTTGGGGAAAAAAAATTAGGTACTTGTGGACTTCATCTAAGCAAAGGTACTGAAGACCAAATGGTGCCTCCAAGGGACTACAGAGTACATATGGTGGATTGAGCCTTCAAACTACACAAAAGCCCAAGACAGATACAGGGAAGTCAGTGGCTTCTGAAGTAGTTTCTGGTCTGAAACACTTTTGCTGCAGGGCAGAAAGCCTGCTGAGATGCTCTCCTTGATTTGACTCCCAGGCAGGTGGCCTGTGCTGCATAATCCTGCAGGGAGGAGTCAGGCCTCCAGGGAGTCAGTCAGGTGGGGAGGCCTTGACTGATACACTAAATTCATTAAGCAGCTTTGCTTTGGAGAAAATAGAATAGAAACGATATAGGAAAGGGCATTTGAGTTCTGTCCTTCAGTTGGTATCAAGTGATCCCAAGGTCTTTCAGAGTTTTAACCTCAAGGCCAAAAGCAAAGCCTGGCCTAAGCTTTAGAAAAGGAAGAAATCTCTTAAATGAGGTTTGTATTCAATTTTAAAAAACATATCCACACTCTACAGCATGGTATTTCAGATAGCCCCTATGTATCAAAAATGTTGCAAATAAATATCAAAATTATGAGCAAAATCCAGTTTGATTGTATGCCCTGCCTATACTTCACCTTTTTTTTTCATTGTTCACCATCCACAGAGTTGCATAAAACACAAAGTGCCTACTCATGACTTATATGGGTGAAGAAATACTGTAAGCAATGATTAAAAGTTTCCCCCCATTTAAGAATGAGCACAATTGCAATAGTCCCACTTCAAGAAACATGATTAAAGTATCCAACTCTTACATATAGAAAAGAAATTAGTTACTTAAGTAATTAGAAAACAGTCAGATTATGTCATTAAGGAGCCTGAATGGCTTAACCTTCTCTTCCCTTTCCAAGGAGTTTCCACCTTCACGTGCTGAGAATGAAGCACATCACTATAACTATGTTAACCATAAGTGGAAGACGCATATATTTTATATTATTAAATTAAAGTAGTGCCTGGGTTTTGCATATAGAAGAAGCTTTTAAGAAGCAAGCTCCTGGGAATAAACTTTAGGTTATGTGTTATTTCCATCACTTAGGAGAAACAGAGGTGCTGTGGAGGTAACTGGAACAGAACTGTCTAACTTTTCTTCCACTATGCTATTTGCTAACAGCTCTTCATTTATTAATATTTTCTAATAAAAAGCATCTAACTTAAACTACATTAAGGAAACAATTAATTTCTGCCTGAAACAGAAACCTGATCTGGAAGAACCTGAAAATACATTACTGCTTATGAGAGCAGAGCACAGGAGAGAGACAGCTGACAAGAAGCAAACCTACGTTGTACTTGACATTGTATTTCTTGGAGTGATTACCAGTTCTGCTCCTCCAGGATGCACAGGGGCAGGTTTTACCTGCAGTCTCCTTACTTACCTAAATGTCAGGTGGGCAAGAAGGAAATCTCCCCTCACCATGGACATGAGGGGGTACAAGATGCCATGGCTGTCTCACTGTTGACCCATTGCATGTGTACTAATTAGCATAGGTAATGAGAGAATCATTTGACCAACAGGAGGTAGAATGCAACAGTGGAATGGTTCTCCAGGTCCAGGACTTAGCCCGTTACCTAGAGGGGTGTGCTTCCCCCGCTGCCTCCAACCACATGGTCCCCAGGGAGCCCGCAAGAACCACACAGAGACCACAGGAGAGGGATGAGAGAGTTTATTCCTACAGGGTCAGGGTTTATATGGACGTTGGAGGGATCCAAAATCTACCAATAGGAAACAAAGGGGGCTTGGCTTTGTGCCAACAGAGATCAGGGGTTTACATCCAATAGAAAGGGGGCAGATAACATCCACTTCGCAACCTCCTTCCAGACCCCTGGATAACAGCTATCTCAAGGGATCTTGGGAAGGAGAAGCAGTGACTTTGCAAAAAAGACAATAGGAACCATTTTGTATATTTAAAGAACATTAAAAACCTCAGTTGTTAAGGCATTAGAATCAGTTTCTTCATTTTCTTCACAAGTCCACTTCTGACAGGACTTTTTCCATTCCAGATACTGTAAGTTGATTCCTACAGATTCCATATTGTAAGTTGATTCCTACAGTAAAATACTACTTAATAAGAGAACTAGGTAACTTATAGCAAATGAACTGTGATTTCTTTGTTTGCTAAAATGTATATATAAAGTTTTGAGAATCTGTGTGCTTGATACGTGGAAAACTTCCACCTTGACCCCTGTGCAGAGTACAGAATGTCTCCTTTTTAAATCTGACTCTTGTCTGCATTTAGAGAGTCCCTAAATTGGCAACAGGAGCAGATGAAACACAAGGGCTCTGCCAGAGCTTAAGGTGTTGGATCAAAACTCCTTCCCATGTCCCAGAACAGGCACTGGGAAGAAAGGTGAGGTCCTTGAGCAGGGGTTTCCTTGTCCACAGACACAGCACCTGGTGCTTTTCCACATCACCCCCAGTGTCTGTACCTGAACTGACAGGGCAGATCCCAACCCGCCTCAGGTCTGAAATAGAAATGTCAGTATGGGATAATGAGTGGGGCTAAAAAGATAATGGTGTGGAAACCACAGAGAAAAATAAGTTTGCTACTCTCTGGATGGAGCACAGCCAGAAAACCCAATTTCCCACACACAGGACTGTCTAAGGGGGACTGAAGGGAGGTGGAGCAGAGCAGAGACACCGTGGCCAGGCTCTGTGCAAACCCTTGCAGAAGAGGGAACTTTCTAGCTGATAAACTGCACATCAGCTGAAAACCAGGGGAAATACAGCAAGATGTTCTGCTGTTGAATCAGCAACTGCAGCGAAATCCCTCATTTTCATTTAACCAACTGAGCTAATCCCTCTCCTTGGCCTGCGGCATGTCCCCATCCCGAGGGTATCCCAGGCACTGTACTGAGATACCCACCCCTGAGGTACAACACCCCTCAGGGTGGGATGCATGGCTAAAGGCACTCGAGCTCCACCTAAGCATAAAGAATTTGTATAAATGTAAGCTAAGAATGGGGAGAAGTAAGGGAAGCCCCATCATATCTCATGGGACCAGTCAGTGGGCTGAACTCTCAGCTCCCTCATGGGGACACCTGTTGGGGAGGAACTGTGTCCACTGAATGGTTACCTTGGGCTAATTTCTGTCCGGGATTAGAGCTTGTCTGTGTATTGCCCTGACTTAGTACATTGTTTTGAGGGGTGGTCCTGTGGCATAATGGAGAGCACTCTGGACTCTGAATCCCAAGGTTCGAGTCTCAGTGTATGGACCATCCCTGGCAGTTCAATGCCTCCCTGCCATCCAATCCCATCAGATCTCGGATGCCAAGCAGGGTCAGCCCCGGTTAGTACCGGGTGCTGTGACAGTCCCCAGGACTTCACTGTCACTGTCCAAGCTCGCTCGGCCGTGGCAAATGGACCTCAGGACTTAAACGGTAGGGCCAGTTCTGTGCACGCTGTGCCTCACCTAAAAAATCCACTGGGCAGGCTGGAAGGGCACACCCACGTGGGGAGGGCGCTTCCCAAATCTTCATTTGCGAAGTCTGGCCATACATACAGTACCTTGCTTCGAATACGTCTTTGCACTCAGGCACTGTCACCGGCAATCCTCACACCTTAACCTGCCACAATCACATTAATGAAGTTATTCTGTGAACTGACTATGTGAATGCTGTGAGGGTGCTGGCAGCCGGGGAAGCTGTGCAGACCCGGGAAGGGTCTCTGCTCGGTGTGTGCCCCTGGACAAGCCCTTGGAAGCGCCGCTGATGCGGGGAGGGGTCCCCGTGAGGGCCGGCACAGACCGGGCCGGGCACAGCGGGCTCGGTTTTGCCGGGGCGCCGACAGACCAGTCAAACACAAAGGGTTTCAGCAAGTTTCCCCTCTGCAGTCAGTAATATAACCACAACTGCTTTAATTGCGCTCACTGAAGGGCTGATGTGCCCGCCCGGCAGCGCCATAGCCGCGGTCTCTGCCGCCGCTCGCCGGCGGGAGGCCGCGGGGACAACAAGGCGCTGGGGGCGCGAAACTACCGCTCCCAGAAGCCTCCGCGATCGCCCCACCAGACAGGAGAATGCGCCTTCTTTGCCATCGGTGTACTCCTACCCGCCCATTGGCTGGCACCCGCCGGAATCAGCTGCGCCGCGATGTGCGCTGGGAGTTTTAGTTTATTTGCCCGGCAAGTAGAACAGTGTGAGCTGGGCGGGCGGGGCGTGTGTACTACCGTTCCCGGCGAGCCCCGCGCGGCCCGGAAAAAGCCGTCAGCAGCTGGAGCTGCGGGCAGCCATGGCGGGGCAGATGGCGGTGCTGGGTGAGGAGCGGGCGTGGCTTGGCCGGGGCTCGGGGCTTTGTGGGGCTTTAATTGCGTTGTTTCGCCAGCGCTCTCGCGTTTCTCTGTCGGCGGTATCGCCCCGGGCTGCCTCTCCGGGCTGGCGCGGTCATTTCGTGCTCGTTGTGTTCCGTTGCGTCCAGCTCTGGGCTCCTCGGTGCAGAAGGGACGTGGAGCGGGTTCAGCGGAGGTTGGCAAAGTGATTGAGGGGCTGGAGCATCTCTGTTACGAGGAAAGGCTGAGGGAGCTGCGCCTGTTCAGCCTCGGGGAGAGGCGACGAGAGGGGACCCCATCGATGTCTGTCATTGTCGGCAGGGACGGACCAGGCTCCGCTCGGGGTGCCCAGCAATGAGACAGGAGGCACCGGCAGAGACTGATGCACAGAAGTTCTGCCTGAACATGAGGAAGAAGTTCCTCCCTGTGCAGGTGACCAGGCACTGGAACAGATCACCACGTGCTCTGGGATGACCCTACCTGAGCAGGGAGGTGGGAGCAGGTGACCCACTGTGGTCCCTTCAAACCTGACCCGTTCTAGAATTCTGTGAAAGCCAAAATGCCAGAAATGCCGTGGACAGTTCACAGCCCAAACCAAACCAGGGCTTTCTGACTGGCCTGTTAGAAGCAGAGCTGTGACAGCCCTTCTCTGCTGGAAAAAAAAGAGCTCAGCCATGCCTTGAAATTTAACCTGTTTACGTTTCCACTCCAAACTTTGTGGGTGGTTTTTCCCCCCTCCCCTGAGACATTACTTTTTGCCAGAGTTTTGGGTTTCCTGCTGTGCCTGATGATTATAAGTAAAATCAAAACAAAATCAATCAAACAGTAAACTACTCTGCACTTAAACTAGTCTAACCCTAGATGAAAGGGTGAAAAAGATGCTCTTTGGGAGCTATGGCTGAAACAATGAGTTAGCATGTGTTTGTGTCTCCTTATTTTCAGACTTCAGTGAAGCTGGAGGAGCTGTTTGAATTGGGAGTTTGTTGTTTCACTGTGGTTTTGCGCAGCTCCATTAACTCAGTGTCCTTTTGGGTTCATTGATAGGCACTCCTAGGGTTGTTTAGCCTGGAGCAGAGGAGGTTCAGAGGTGACCTCATCACTGTCTAGAACTACCTGAAGGGAAGTTACAGCCAGGTGGGGGTTGGTCTCTTCTCCCAGGCACTCAGCAATAGGACAAGGGGGCATGGGCTCAAGCTCTGCCAGGGGAAATTTAAGTTGGAGATCAGAAAAAAATTCTTTCCAGAGAGAGTAATCAGGCATTGGAATGGGCTGCCCAGAGAGGTGGTGGATTCCCCATCCCTGGAGATTTTTAAAGTAAGATTGGCTGTGGCACTGAGTGCCATGATCTGGTAAAGGGACTGGAGTTGGACCAAAGGTTAGACTTGATGATCTCGGAGGTCTTTTCCAACCCAATTGATTCTATGACTCTAATTAGCTGGTGTTACTGAAATAACTTTCAGAGAGGAAAAGAATTACTACAGTGTGGTGATATTTTGGGGTTTGCTGTCTCTCTTGGGCTTTCTTTTTTTAATCAGTTTAGTATTTAGTGCCTGAGATTTTTGACAGCCACTCTCTGTTGCATTAAGAGACCTGAATTTGCTGGCGACCTTTGAAGAAATTAAAAACTAATTAGGGAGCTAAACAGGCTCCACTGTGTAAAATAAAACTGGAGGAGGTAATTTGTGTCATTACAGGTTTGCAGCAGTAAGTCCTCTAACCCTGTTTTTCACAACTGTGTGTTTCAGGCTCTGCTGTCCTGGCTCTCCTGTTAGCCAGTTACCTGGCACAGCAGTACCTGCCCATGCCCACACCCAGAGTCCTTGGCATTGACCTCGGCACGACTTATTGCTCTGTTGGCGTCTTCCTGCCTGGAATAGGAGAGGTGAAGGTCATTGCAGATGAGAACGGGCACAACAGCATCCCAAGTGTGGTCTCCTTCACAGACAGAGGTGTGTTTGTGGGATATGATGCCCTGGAACTGGCTGATGCCAATCCTCAGAACACCATATACGATGCCAAGAGATTCATTGGGAAAATCTTCACTTCAGAAGAACTGAAAAGTGAAAGCAGCAGGTATCCCTTCAAGGTAAGCAGCCACCATCCTCAGTTCCTGCAGGCTGTGAGCTGTAGGACACAGACCAGGCTGGGGATGGAGGGACTGAGAGGACTCTTGGCCCTGGTGAGAAGGATTTGGGGGTGCTGGTGGATGAGGCTGGACATGCCCCTGCCATGTGCACTGGGAGCCCAGAAACCACCCATGTCCTGGGCTGCATCCAAAGCAGTGTGGGCAGCAGGGGAGGGAGGGAAGGAGGGGATTCTGCCCCTCTGCTCTGCTCTGGTGAGACCCCACCTGCAGTGCTGCCTTCAGCTCAGAGGTCCCAGCACAAGAAGAACATGGACCTGTTGGAGTGAGTCCAGAGGAGACCACCAAGTTGATTAGAGGGATGAAGCATCTCTGCTATAAGGAAAGGCTGGGAGAATTGGAATTGTTGAGTCTGGGTAAGAGAAGGCTTAAGAGTGACCTGATTGTGGCCTTCCAGTACCTGAAGGAAGCCTGCAAGAAAGATGGAGAGGGACTTCTTCCTGTCATGCAATGACAGAACAAGGGGGAATGGCTCCAAACTAAAAGAGGGCAGGTTTACAGTAGATATTAGGAAAAAATTCTTTGCTCTGAGGGTGATGAGGCACTGGAACAGGTTGCCTAGAGTAGCTGTGGATGCCCCACCCCTGGAAGTGTTCAAGGCTGGGCTGGATGGAGCTTTAAGCAACCTGGTCCAGTGGAAGATGTCCCAGCCCATGGCAGTGAGGTTGAACTAGGTGGCCTTTAAGGTCCCTTCCAACCCGATTGACACTTGAAATTTGTGTGGGTGAGACCCTGAGTCATTTGGCTAAATCTGAAATAAAACAAATCCATAGAGGGAAGGAAATGGTTGTGGAAATCATGTTACCACTGCATGAGAGTGATTTTACTGAAGACCTTGTTTTTTCCTGAAGGGACATGTGTTTCTGAACCTTCCAACCCCTTCTCTGAAAGGATAAATTTCAACTTGAAATTCTAACTGTGCTTTGCTGGAACTGCACTTCTCTCTTGAAATCCTAAAAAAATTAAACACAAAGAAAAGTAAAAACAAACCCCAAAAACCCCCTCCAAATGAGAAAGTTTAAAAGTCATATCTTCTATGTCCCAGTGCATTTTTTCCTTCACCATTTTCTACTACTTATTTGACCAGAAGCAGATCTTGAAACCTGTTTTTTTGTTTTGTTTTTTGTTTGTTTGTTTTTAAAAAATTTACTGCATTAATTGAGTATGGTGCAGAACTTGCTCAAGAGGCAAATTTTCAGGTACTGTAAGTACTCTTTGAAGTCTTACTAATTCTTGAATATTGTTAAGAGAAGCTGTTCCAGTACCAAGCTGTTTGCTTCCTTTCAGAAAGAAATGCTGGTGGGAAGCTTTATCAGTAGGGTAACCTAATGATGAAAAAGCACAAGTTTCTGTCTGTGGTGTTGAACCTGATTACACAGTTGCTGGATCTTAACTTCTTTTAATGTGTCTTACACTGTGTATGTCACTTGCTTGGATGTACTAAGTGGCATGTTTGCATAAGTGGTCTAGGAAGTGGCAAAAGCACATTTATATTTTTGCAGATTAAAGACAGATTACTGATTACAGATCTGTAATTTTTGCAGATTACAGATATGTCAGTAAAACCAGGTGAGAGCAAGGTGGGAAAAAGACTTCTCACTTTTGGCATGTGTTGCTTTATCCTTGTAGATTTTCAACAACAATGGATCAGCTGAATTTTCTGTGACAACTAATGAAACCTTTCACGTCACTCCAGAGCAGATTGGCTCTCAGCTGCTGCTGCAACTGAAGAGAATGGCAGAAGCCAACCTTGGCATGCCCATTTCCAAGGCAGTCATGTCTGTGCCAGCAGAGTTTGATGAAAGGCAACGGAATTCTACCATTAAGGCAGCTAACCTTGCAGGTGAGGTCTCTGTAATCCAGTGTTTGTCTGGGAAACCTTCAGGTGTGTTTCACTGACAGCAAGGTCTTTGGGGAGGATACAGGAACAGTGAATCAGTGATAGAGAAGCTTGGAATGGATTCATTGTGAGGAACAGCAGAGAACTCTTGAGTCCTGACAAGTGCAGCTGGGTAATGCAGACATAGATGGCTGGAAGAAGTGAGTTTTACTTTGAGGAAAATAGACTTTTTGGTAATCTCCAAACAGGGAGATTATATAGAAGAGCACCCTAGGACAATAACTTAAACAGAAATGGAATGTATGAATTAAGGCTCCTTAGCAAGATTTGCCTGGAAGAAATGTGTTTGGGCAAACTGTGATTCATGACTTCATGCTGATGCTAAAGCAGTACTACTTTAGGATTAAATAAGGAAAGAGTCCATTGGGTATTACTGCTTAGAAAACTACTTCCTTTAGATGTGATGTTTTACTTAAGATGAGTCTGGTTAAAAAAAAAGCCCCAAAATATTGGCAAATGTCATTCTGATGTGAGAACTGCAGTTTTCTGAAGTGTAGCTGACTGTTACTTCTTGTTTCTGCTCTTTGTAGGGCTGAATGTTTTGCGAGTAATCAATGAGCCCACAGCTGCAGCTATGGCTTATGGACTCCACAAAGTTGATGTGTTTCATGTTCTGGTGGTGGATTTGGGTGGAGGAACTTTAGATGTGTCTCTATTGAACAAGATGGGAGGGATGTTCTACACACGAGCCATGGCAGGTGAGAAAAATGCTTTCATTTTTAAGTGTGAGGAAAGGTGCATGTGAAGTCCCCAAGGGCTTTCTAAAACCCATCAGCCGTGTCATAAAGTGTTCTCCCAATGCATTTTCTGCTGCTTTTCATGCAGAATTAGGTTTGTGACTGGTTTCAGCGAGTAAGATCACAGAGTCACAGGTTTTGGCTGACTCAGAGGGGTAAGTTGTGGTTTCTTTTTATCTATGGCTGTTAACTTTCGTCCCCAATCCAGTAAAAGTGGTGCTGCATATTACAGTTACTTTGACTGGCTTTTGCAGGGCTGGAGTTGTTAAAAATCTTTCTATTACCTTCGTCCAATCTGGGAATACTTGCCAAATCTTTGACCAGGGCTGTAGAGCATCCTTGCCTTGTGTTTGGTGCCAGCTCAGTTGAGCAGGCTTTGGGAATGAGCATGCTCAGAAGTTTGTTTTGTGATTCCTGTTTGCCAGGATGATTCATCATGTGGCACAGAGAAAAGTGGCAGCAATATTTAGTCAGACTGTAGTGAATACACAACTGCCTTTCAGGTGACTTGGGCGTAGGCAGGTCTGAGGTGCAGTGCCAACTATCTGCCTTGCCCTTGGTGAGCAAGTTTTGATGTGAGCTGCTGCTCCTTGGTCTGGTAAGAGTGGAACAGCAAGAAAGATTGAGCAGCTTAGAATCATAGAATCGATTGGGTTGGAAAAGACCTCCAAGATCATCAAGTCCAACCCTTGGTCCAACTCCAGTCCCTTTACCAGATCATGGCACTCAGTGCCACGGCCAATCTCACTTTAAAAATCTCCAGGGATGGGGAATCCACCACCTCTCTGGGCAGCCCCTTCCAATGCCTGATTACTCTCTCTGGAAAGAATTTTTTTTCTGCTCTCCAACTTAAATTTCCCCTGGCAGAGCTTGAGCCCATGCCCCCTTGTCTTATTGCTGAGTGCCTGGGAGAAGAGACCAACCCCCACCTGGCTGTAACTTCCCTTCAGGTAGTTACAGACAGTGATGATGACAGCTTCATTCTGATTTATTTAGACAGCGGTCCACTAAATGAATTCCTGTTTTCAGTCAAACCAGTGGAAATTATTATCCATTATGCATTCTTGAGAGGCCAACTGTTTTTCTCAGCTTTGTGAGCTCATGCGCTGTGCTTACGTTCCTGTGATTGTTCTGGCCTTGAGCACTATCTCTCAGTAACAGAAGATGCTGCTTTCTGAAGCCTTGAAGGTGATGTCTCATACCTTCTGTTCTGATCTTTCAGGTAACAACAAACTTGGAGGACAGGATTTCAATCAGAGGTTGATGCTGTATTTGTATGATCATATCCGTCAAACATACGGTTCTCTGCCAGCACGGAAAGAAGAGATACATCGTCTCAGACAGGCTGTGGAAGCAGTTAAATTAAATCTGACTGTTCATGAGGCAGCTGCACTAAGTGTGGTGTTGACTCTGCCAGAAAACAAGCTTACAAAAGCACCTCCAAAAAGTCAGGTAAAACCAAACAGTGCGCTGCAAGGCGAGCCTTCACAGAAAACAAAACACCTGAACAGTCTTGGAGATGCTTCAGAAGTAGAGAAGGACTTTGTTGAAGTTGTGTTTGAAATGGAAATCTCTCGGAAGCTGTTTGAGATGTTAAATGAGGACCTTTTTGAGAAGATTCTTGTGCCCATTGAACAAGTGTTGCAGGATGGCCACGTACTCAAAGAAGAAGTGGATGAAATAGTGTTAGTTGGTGGCTCCACAAGGATTCCCCGAATACGTAAAGTTATTCGGGATTTCTTTGGAAAGGAACCCAACACCTCTGTAGATCCTGACCTGGCAGTTGTGACAGGCGTAGCCATCCAAGCAGGAATTGTTGCTGGGTCCTGGCCTCTTCAAGTCAGTGCTATAGAAATCCCTAACAAGAATTTACAGAAGACTAACTTTAACTGAAAAGAAACTCTTTGCAATTGCATTCCACCTCTCCAAAAGTCTGCTCTGAAGGTGCATACTCACCTGACTGGCAGTGGAGCCTAATCTTAGCTGTATTCCATTTTTAACTGTTCCAGTGAGGTGTTATTGGACACCTACCTGTGTTAAAGCTTGATGTCACTTTAAAGGTACAAACGAGTTCTGAAGTGGTGTATTTACTTGGAGATTGGATATTGGATGGAACTGCTAGTGGTGACACACCCACATTTTCTTGCTAAATTTTATTAGCAAATCCTGGAGCGGTGTGTGTTTAAAATATAAAGGGAGTGTGACCAAAGGTTTGAGATAATGTGGTACTGTAGCTATTCCCAGGACCAATATATGTACTTTAACTGTGAAGCAGTGTTAACGCACAGAGCACTGGCAGTGCTCGGCTTACATTTATTTATTAGATTGAGCCATTTGAGCATTTAAGCACCTTTCTAAAAGGCATGTTGCAGCTTGAATGAGACTTAGGCATTCACTTGATTCTTCTGCTGTTCATAACAGCATAATGGTATTGCTGAGGCTCCATGGAAGACTGTCTCCCATTTCAGGAAACCTTATGGAAATCATAGCTCTTGCCAATGTAGTTGCTTGGTGTGTCTCCAAGGGCTTAATTCCTGAACTGGCTGTGATGGTTAACATGCAGGTGCTGCTGTTCTACCACTGATGTTCTCCACAGAGAACAAGGGTGTATTGCCAAATAGTCATACCTCCCCTGCCTTATTTTAAAAATGTGCTAATTTTATGTGTCTTAAAAGCCACGCCTTTTCTGTCTTCCCTGGAATTTGACCAACATGAATTTCACTGTTGTGCATCTACAAGTGTGTGACGTCTTTCCCCTGAAGGATCCCAAGCCATGCTGTTTTCAGGGAGAAAGTGTGGGACAGAAGAGATGGCCTGGATGAAGTCTTAAATCCTGTAATTGTAGTAAATGATAATTAACCCATCTCCTTCATACTTTTTAGCTCGTATCTCTGGTTTAAGTTTTGTCATATCCCCATTCTAAACCAAACAGAGGATGTACCTGTACTATTGGGAAGGAAACAGTGTGTGTAACTCAGGATTTGAGGGGGCACTTCTTAGGACTCTGTGTTAGGCAAATAGTTTGCTATCCAGCTATCTTGAAAATGCATGAGGAGGAAAAAAATTACTGGTCTGAAAAAACCCAAATTGGTGACTGTTCTCTCTCTTTGGAGGGATAAATTGATACTTGAAGGCCAGTTGAATTCTTCTAACTGTGTAGAACTTCACAATAAAAACATGTCGTTCAGCTAAGACTGGCTTCAACGTCCACCAGCCCAGTCTTCCTCAGGTAAGTTCCAGTATCGGGTGGTTCTAAGGATTCTCTTGTCTTCTCCAGAATAATTTTGTTTGTATTAACCTTGCCAAGATAAAATGTGGGGCTTAGATTTATTGTTTTAACCTATGACTGTATTAAAATAGGCTTATTACTCTCCTGGCAGTAGACCTGATTTATGGCACTGCCATAATCAGTTGTGCTGATTCAGCTGTTTGCATAGCTATTGTCTAAATGTATCTTTGAAATAATCCAATTAAAAACCTCTTAAATTGAATCATAGGTGCACACAGCATTCCATCAGCATTGTTTAACTTGACAGAGGATTCCCAAAATACTGCTAACATCTGTTTAATTTCCCTGAGTTGAAAGCCAAAGTGATTTTTTTTTTCTTTATTTGGAGATTCTTTTTGTGCCTCTTTGAAAGTGACCCCACCTAAGTCTGTGTGGAACTTCCAGTAGCTAAAACTCCTGCGGTGAAAGAAATGCCTCTCCAGTGAAACCATGGATGAATGCCAGTATGCAGTACAGTCCTCAGCTGCTGTTTGGGGCCTTTGCTTTGCAGATATAAATGTCTGTGTTCAACACATACTCCAGTGTCTTTAGAATCAATGTGACCTTTCCTTCTACCCTGCTGTGAATTCATCTCAAAGCCTGCTGGAGTTACAGCAGGGCTTTAGTCTTCATGTCTTTAATGCTCTGTGTAAAACAAGCAGACCTGTGTGAAAACAGAACCACATCACAGTCAAGTTAAATGATTAAAAGCTTTTTGCAGTTTTGGGACAAGTCCCAAGGAGTGTGGGAGTGACTTTAAACTGATAAACTCTCAAGGCAAATAAATTAAGTACTGCTTTTGTTTCACATACTCCTTCATTCTGGAGGAGTTAAATTGTCTTCAGCATTCATCTGGGAATTGGAAGGGAAGAGTGAGTTGTTTACTTGTAAAAAAATTCACAAAAGGGTATTTATTCAGATTTCTATACAGGTTGGGTTTTTAGTAGAGAAGTTACTGTACATTGGATATCTCACAATGCATCCTTATTTATTAAAGAACTTTTCTGAATTCTGCAAATTATTTATTTTGTACCTTTTAATACTGTATTTTGGCACAAACCATGGAATTTTAAAGATGAGTCCACTTACCAAAAGCCTCTCTTTAAACAAATTGTTATTTGAAGGCTGAAATCTTTCTATCATCCTTGAAATCTACGGTTGCCTGTGGTGTCAGGTGTGTAACAAACTTCTATAGCTAAGGCTTGTTTTGTGAGTTGAAATTCTGAAAGTACTGAGGCCTCAACAGTTCCTGAATTGTTTCCCAGTGCAGATGATGAAGTGCATTTTATAAATAACATTTTAGAATGTTTTTAATAAAAGAATTTCTCTCCCTTGGACATGTTGTCTTTCTCAAGCAAATTCTGTGTCTTCAGATTCCTTTGGAGGGTAAAGGATGAGGTTGTTTCAGTTGTGAGAGGGTTTCTACATCAATGTCATCTTGGGAAATAGAAGGTTTGGAGAGCCTGGACAGTCATAGTGTTTCATAAATGAATGCTCCAAAACTGGCAAAAGGCAGGAATGTGTCTGTTCCTGTGAGGGAAAGGAGGGGTTTCACCACAACTGCGTTCCAGTTTGTCCTGTGATAGTATGAGGCAAGAGGGACCTGAGATGATGAAGGATTTTTGAATGCTGTGGGGAAGGAAGTTGAAGCAGAGCATAAGCAGGTTCTGTTCCATGCTCCTGCCTGTGAAAACTGGAGTCATGGTGCCCTTCTGAGCCTTGTTCTCACTTCTCACAGATCTGCTCTGGTCCCTTGGGCGTCCCACCCTTGCGTTCCCTAAACCAAGCAACCTGGCTGGAAAACCAGTCCAAGAGTAGCTCATCAAGGAGATGAACAGTTGGGTCCCTCACACTGTCTCCAGCCAAGCGAAGGTCACCTGCCCAGGCAAAACAGCCCCAAGCACCTTCTTGAGACTCTCAGCAGGTGGTGGGTGGCCCTGTGGGGCAGAGCCTTTCTCCGGTGGTGGGTGCCTGTGACTGGTCCCTCCGGACAAGACTGATCCCTAAATACCCTTGAGGCTCAGGGGAATTCCTGTTTGGAGGAGAAAGGGCAGGAGGGGTGAGGTGTATGCTGAGCTGGCCAGCAGGGCTACAGCACTTTTTGCTGACAAGCGAGTTGGCTGGTGCTGTGGTGTTTTGGTGGGCTGGGTACTGCAAAACCTGAGCTAATACTGAACTCGGCCAGGTGGTCCTTCTTTGTTTCTTAAGAGTGCCTCTGACATCAGGTGTGTGAGGTTAGGAGAGGCTGCAAGCCCTGGGTGGTGTGCTTAATGCAAAACTGCCCTTCCCTGCCTACCCTAAGCCTGTGGTGGTTTTATTTTGTTAAACTACTGCTGCATGGAAACAGCAGGAGCATATCATGCTGCTTCTGCCTCCACTGCACCTCCTTTTTCATAGCCATGGTTTAATGCGAGGGGCACAGCTTACTGAATGAGAAGGAATGCCCACCTGGCTTTGCTGACACTAGACCAGTGTTTTCACTCTGACTTTTCAATTGTTCAGCTGCAGTCTGAAGCTGAAAGGCCACATCAGCCTGGCAAGGAAGCACAGAAAACCCTCCTCTCCACAAATACTGCTAAAGAAAGTAAGTAAAAATATTACCGTGCACTGATGCCACTCCTCAGATTATTTTCTCTGGACCTTGCAAAAGGGATTGGTCTCTGAGGTACTGAAGTCTGCCTCTCCTAGCCTTACACCTCAGTCTTACTAATCACTTCAGGAATGGCACTTACTTCAGTCCTTTCCAGTACCTCTGCAATATTTCAGGTAAGGGTAGGTTTGGAGGGCAGCATGAAGGCAAGAAAGGGATGGGGACAAGGCTGGGGGATGCAGAGCTGCAGAAGAGCCTTACTGTGGCACTATGAATGTTGCAGGGAAGGTAAATGTAGGTACAAAAATGTTCTGCTCAGTTGGGAAGGTACTGCTGGCCTCATGTGGGAGAAAAAAGGTGGAAAAGAGATGGAAAGCAGAAAACTGTTCTGTCTCTTGAGAAACATTTTCTAACACCCGTCTCTCCAGGACTTTCACAACATAATAGTTGCTTGGGCTGGGTTGTTCATAGTCTTAAAACCATTCTATGCTTCTCATAGTTTTAGGGGAGTGATAGTATCTTGAGTTGTGTTTTGCAGCCAATTAAACTGGACAGTATTTTTTGCAATGGAAGAGGACAGGCTTACTTTTTTACCTTCTCGAAAGGAGAGAGAAACCATTCACATTCATTGAAGTAGAATCACATCTTTGAGGAACTCTGAATTTCATAGAGCCTCCACCACCTTTCAAAACCAGAAAAAGTGTTTTTCTTGCTATTGGGCAAGAAATTAAGATCATATTGGATATAACCCATGTGTGAGTGTTAAACTAATATAACAAGGCTGTTGCCTGGAACTTTATTCAGGTCCCTTGTTGTTTGGGGTTTTTTTGTTTTGTTTTTTGTTGGTTGGTTTGGTTTTGGGGGTTTTTTTGTTTGTTTTTGATGGGTTTATTTTTGGTTGGTTGGGTTTGTTTTTTTTTCTTTGTTTTTTATAGCAGTTGATGGGGATCTTAAAAAAATAAGAGAAGACTGATTGGTTGAATTGGTATTAAATTGGAAGAGCTTCAGGAATTGTAATAAAAATGAAAATTAGTATGTTGTGCTATAGAAGAACAGGCATAGTTGAGGGGCACTTTCAGTAAATGTACATAACCTGTCCTGCTGCTGTAATTAGTATTGAGGTTTACTTTAAATTTAGTAGCAAAGAGGCAACTGCACCTGACTGCATTTTTCTGGGATTCTTTCATGGAGGGATTTTGTAATGTACAGTTAGATACATAAGATGTGGTTTCCAGTTATTCAGAAATCAAAAGGTCAAAAGGCACATTTTCTGCCTCAAGAGCTACCTAAGAATATGTATAAATATTCATGTCTAAAAAATCAGCCCCAAGTGACACTTGTATGTCCACACAACAAGTAGTTTTGTTTTTCCTGAATGTGTAATCATAATAAGAATGTATTAACTAAATGAGCATAATGTCAGAGCAGTTTAATTAAGTGCTATTTGTTAATTAAGATCAACCTGTGAACAGCAAGATTTATTTTTCAGTCAGTCTTCACTAGTGCAACAGTTAACATACGCCATGAAAATTACTACTTCATCACGTTGTCCCAGTGCCAACATGATCAAAACAAGTGATTTGTATAAAATTTGGAAGTTATTTTAAGAAACTGATCAATATATACAGACTGTAGCTGTAGTGAAAAGCAATGCTGCCAGAGGCTCTTGAGTAAGCTCTTAAATAAGCTACTTTATAAGGAATATAAAATATTGCATCTATATATGTGGAATGCCAGAAATCCCGAGTGTTCCTTAAGAATTCCTTCATTAGTTTTCTTTATCTTCTTATCCCAGCCTCTGCAACCATTTCAGAAAAGGTATCTTTTCATTGCAACAAATTCTGTGGTATATCATATTCTAGAATTCTTCCTGTGTCCAGAACAAGCACTCTACAATACAGAAACAGAAAGGTAAGAGAAGAAAAATCAGCTCTTCAACCGTATTTTCCAGTCATAATACAGATATCTCTGGATAATGGGAACACTTATTTAGAAGAAATATCATTGCACAAGATAATTAATTGGCTTCTAAAACTAGGAACTCCTAGGTTAAAAAAAAGCCTTTTGAAAAGGGCGTTTTTGCTGAATTGATAAAAATGCTACAGTATAGTCTATTCAATCTAGAGAATTGTGTTGTTACTAGTAGCTTCTATCTGTCTCAGCAGCAAAATTAGTAAAATTAATTCTGTAATCAGAAGGGGTAAACAGAACACACGTTATCAATATTTAATTAACACTGATGCTCAAGATTATTCATACCTTTGATTACAAAGATACAAAGACATCAAGGTAAAAAGTGTTGGGAGTGCAAAACTCAGTAATTGAAAACTCACTCAGTTCAAGGAAGCTGTTCCATTTTCAAATGGCTTATCAAAACTTACCTGTCTGAATCCCTGACTGTATGTAACCTGTGGGCTATAGTGAATACTGTGCAGTCGTGAAACTCTCTTGATAGTGGACTGCACAAAGTTGTCTGTTTCCACGTCCACAGAAGCTGCTGCCTCATCTAGGATCAGGATTTTTGTCTTTCACAGCAAAGCACAGGCCAGACAGACCAGCTGTCTCTGCCCAATACTGTTAAAAATACACTTGAGAAGGGCAGGTCAGGCACATAGAGGATGAGGATAAGATAAAGCTGAGATTGTTGGGAAGCCTATCTGTACTGTCTTTCCTAACGATGCTTTCTGCAAAGACCAGTGAAATACGTTCACCTTGTTTTGGAAGTTTTATTTCTTCTCATTCAGTGTATCAATAGTAGTTAAGGTGGGACTCTTCAACACCTGTGGCTGAACTTTGTAGTGTAAACCTATTCCTGTCTTTAGTTTCTATATTCACATTTTAATGCACACTCTGAATAAGCCAGACTGAGTGGCAAAACACTTTTTAATAATGTTCAGTATAAAGGGTTGGATAGTCCTATATGTTAGCTGTGGTATGTGCCTCCTAGAAATATTCTCCTGCAAATGACCTATCAAAAAAATTCATGCTGATATTCAGCACTCTCCATTTAAGACCTGCCCCTTTGCTGCTGAAAGCTTCAGTATCCTTTTATTTCAAGTGTTTCCCTCCTTGCATAACTATGGGTTAATGTTTTAAAAGAAAAAACCGAGTTGCTTTGCCTATGCAAATAAGCAAAGGGACAAACTCTGGAGTTCGTTGGGGTTTTGATTGTTTTGTTTTGGGTTGTTTTGTTGTTGTTATTGTTTTGTTTTGTTTTCCTCTGGTTTGATTCTTTTAAAATATTTAAATTAATGAGCACTTTTCTTCCTAAATCTAATTAGGTGCTGCACGAATTGCAACACCACACTCCCCTTCTTTATACTTCCTTATATTCTTGAGCTGAAAATAGGCTTCTTCCTTGCCTTCCCATACTGCACAGGCCATAGGACTTTATACAGTTGTGACTCAAAGAAACTGGCACAACCAGAATAATTCTGCTTACAATGACAGGAGAAGTGTCATTTTTATCCTGATACTTTCTGAAGTAAATTCTCTGGAAGGAACACACAGTTTTACAGTACTGGAAAATAACTGCAATAGCACTGTCTTGATTATGTACCTGAGATTTTCACCACCTTCTGAAATCTGATGAAGGAGCTTCTTTGGCAGTGACTGGACAAAATCCTTTAAATTACACAGTTCCAGCACCTCCCACAGGTCAAGATCAGTGTTTTCCAAGTGGATCCAAATTTGACTGCAGTGTCCCAGAAAACAAGATGGGGTCCTAAATAACAACTGAATGTGAATGTGAACTGAGATACACCAATCCTATTCTAATACCTGCATAATCTACCTCCTCCTCCACTCCTGTTTTATGACAACTTCATTGCCATGCTAACTTAAATATCTCACCTTCAGTCTCCTTACTTTAGCTGCAATGTGTGCATTTATAGGTATGACCAAAAGCAGCAGTGCAACACCTGCTGGGACTGAGGGGCCAAGCTCTTTCCAGAGGAAGACAACAGCCATGATGATCTGAAAAGGTGCTGACCACAAGAGGTTCACATCAATAGCAAGCTCCAGGAGCTGCTGAGCATCTGCTGACATCAGCTTAACAATGTGCCCAGTTGTGTAGTTTTGTCATGAGGAGTTTGCTAAAGTTAAGGCCTGCAACAAGAAAATATAGGGGTCACAAAAATCAACAATTTTTTATTGCCAAGAGGAGAACAACTGGAGCAATGAAGAGGAGGCTTAGAGGTGACCTCAGCACTGTGTAGAACTACCTGAAGGGAAGTTCTGGCCAGCTGGGGGTTGGTCTCTTCTCCCAGGTACTCAGCAACAGGACAAGGGGGCACGGGCTCAAGCTCTGCCAGGGGAAATTTAAGTTGGAGATCAAAAAAAAATTCTTTGCAGAGAGAGTAATCAGGCATGGGAATGGGCTGCCCAGAGAGGGGGTGGATTCACCATCCCTGGAGGTTTTTAAACTGAGATTGGCCATGGCATTGAGTGCCATGATCTGGTAAAGGGACTGGAGTTGGCCCAAGGGTTGGACTTGATGATCTCGGAGGTCTTTTCCAACCCAATCGATTCTATGATTCTATGAATGCTGAATTTGGTGAAACAAACTTACAACTCTTTCTAGTAAATAAACAAGACAACATGGTGCAAAGAGGGCTCAGCTTTGGCATGGCTTAGAATCTCCCAGGGCAGGAACCAGCACCAGCAGGGATCATCCCAGTGTGGCAGGAAGATGCCACCAGTCCCAGGTGTCTCGGGACTGACACCCAGATAAACACATACACTCTCTCTCTCTGTTACTGCCTCACATTTTTCCACTGTGTCACCAGCAACTCCTGTGTGCAACATGGCAGTGCTGCAGCAGCTCACTCCACCATGCACCCCCTGTCCCAGATACAACCCTGACCTGACACTCACTAATCAACTCAGAGAGAAGAGGCTGTATCTCCACTCTGCAATTAAGGAAACTTCCCAGATGTGCCCACTCCAGCTGAAGCCTCTCTTCCCCTGCTCATGACCTAATGTACTGATACACCTTGACATGCAACTTGAGAGAATATTACAAGTGAAACTTTTTGTATTGGTTCAGCAAATACCTGAGAAGTCTATGTAAAAAAAAAATCAGTTTGACTCCTGAAAAAAAGAGACTGCATTTTAAAATTTTAAAAGGCAGTAATTCAGCTCAGATTTGGATTATTTGCTTCCTTAACTTACGCTTAATAGTTAAATCCTGCAGTAAAAATACCCATGTGCCATGTTCATAACAAAGTAAACAAAAGGTGCAGTACTGAGAAACCAGCCTTATCTCATATCCTACACAATAACAGGATAGTAAACATTTTTAGGTTTAGCAGGTCAGGCAACTCCTTTTACTACTGCATTATAAGCGCTTGCATTTCTAGCAGCTAATGCTGTGTATCCTACTTAAATAGCTCAGGCTCAGTGTATCTTAATCAAAAATGGGATAAGTTACAGATAGATTTCCACAGTGGTCAGCTATCTTTTAAACACCTGAAAATCAATGAAACTACGGGGTATTCAACTCATAAGCAATTTCATTAAAATTAGGGGCAACTGTAACCTCCAAAGGAGACAGAGCAGCAAACTTCAGCTTCTCATACTTACTTCTACTATATAGTAAAAATAGTGAGCATCTATACCTTTACTTTTTCTCAGACATCCAACCTAACAGTTTTCCCATGTCATTCCGTAAACTTGGGAAATCAACTCATGATCAAACCAAAATTCAGTTTCTACATATATTTGTAATATTATACCTGTACAGGTGGCTGACAGAAAGTATGTGATTTCAGGATTAGAGTCTTACAACAGAAATGCTGCTGAAATTCCAAATTATTAGAAATAAACAATCATGAAAACACAACCTCAGTCTGTTATGTTGTCACCAGTGCATTACATAGTAAGCACAGTGTCTTTTAACATTGTGTGTGTGTTTCAAGTGTTGTTTTGAAGGAGAGGTAGAACATACGATTACCTTTTTATATATCAGGCCAAAAACTGCAGTCTTGATTTTGACTGCAGTAAGTATGTTGTTATGTTGGTATAACTGATGGAGAAGAGTCTGTGAGAGAACTACAAAAACCAGGGCAAAAACATAGCCATATCCACT